>JAJJWW010019207.1:0-352708 GCA_023531295.1 Papaver armeniacum | reverse complement strand
ACTTTGGATCACCAAGTTCGGTTACCTGCAAAATATTGTCGTGGAACCGAACATTACACTTGTAACTTTTGAAAGTTTCTTGTTCCGAGTCTCGGTTAGATTACGTTTCTACAAACCGAACTTTACACTTTAACTTTTCAAATTTTCTTGTTCCGAGTTCCTAAGCATCGCATTACTCTGCAGCTAATCGAACATTATAGTTCGGTTTACCTGCAAAATATTACTGTGCAAACCGAACATTACACTGTAACTTTAGAAATTTTCTTGTTATGAGTTCGGTTAGGTTTCCTTTATCGTATGTAACCGAACATTAAGTTCGGCTGACCCAAAAACATTGTAGGTAAATCAATACGAGTTCGGTTGTTTACTTAGATTTAGTATCTTAACCGAACTAACTAATTGTTTCTTAAAAATTTGAATGTAATGAAACACTTAATCGTCAAATAGCCAAACTAATCCCTTAGAACACAAATTAAAACCAAATTAAGAAATTTAATTACTAATCCACATCACTAAATGTTGGAAGCACACGAACATGAGGAAACAAACTACCAAATCCGCCATAAAAAAGTATTCCAAATATAAGGAACCGAACTACCAAATCCGATTAATTAAAAAGTCTTCCAAACATAAGAAACCAAAGTAATAATTGTTGCAATCACTCATTTACCACGACCACTACCAAACTTTTCTACTCTTGCGTTTAGGAGCTTTAGGTCGTCCTTCGTCACTATGAGTGTCATCTCCACTTCTTTGTTGTTCAACCATCCGACTTGAACCTTCCCTTGCCTAAGCGACTCCTCTTGACGGCATGGTCTCGGCTTGGATCAACCTGGCTTGTATCGACAAGGCCGGGATTAAAAACATTAGTTATTTGGTTGTGCAGTGTCCTGTTGTTCTCGAGTATCCATCGGCTCTCCACTCCGGATTTTTGCCATCATTTTCTTCAAAATTTTCCACTTGCCTTCACCTATTCTCATCAAAAACATAAGTAACTATTATTTTTCAATACTTCATAACAATTTGAAACACAAAAAGAAGAGTAAATTTCTTACCGCCGAATTCCACAAGATCAAGGCCTCATCACCACACGGGGGTATGCTTCATAATTTTCTTAGCCTCTTTCTCCACCGCCTTCGCTTTTGTCTTCTCGGCAAGGCTTGTTGGATGTTGTTTATTACACGAGGATGAGAAACATGTTCATACCATTCCATATATCCTCTCGTCAGTGGCATTTGGCTCATCAAAAGAATCTTGTAACTCTTCAAATGGAACAAGATAATCCCCAAAGTTCTTCCAAAGGTCCACCGATGGAGCAGGATCGTATTTGGGGGTGAACTTCATCTCGGTGTTCTTAGTTCCCCGCTTCTTCACCTTGAAGTTGAAGTTTTCCACTTGTGGGACACTTTGGACACAAGAAACTTGTCTTAATACTCTTAGAGGATTATACATTGTACAACAACCTCCGTGGATGAAACAACGGTCCATTATACCCCGCAACAGTGAGAAATCAATAACCTCAACATCCTCCTCGTCTTCATCTCGATGGAATGGTGTAAGGATGGAAAACCACATCTTCCACCGTTAACGTATCCAATTTCTCCCTCAACTCCAACACCTTTTTTTTCTTATTCTTTCCCGTGAATTCAAAAATTCATATTTACCACCTGTAGGCTTCCCATAAGGCCAAGGAGTGTGAGCATGAGACAATTGAAGTTTAGGAAGTGGTCGTGACACCCAAACCTATAAGAAGAGGCAACAAATAATACATTCGCAATATGATTAGTAACAATACACATTCATTCACTTATATATTGAAACACACAAACGATAATTTAACTGGGGTACCCGAACAAGGGTGTATAAGCCTCCAAAATATAGACTCTTAAGCCTCGAAGCTTTTCTCGAGTTCCTCTTGAACGAATGAAAGCACCACAATGCCCCAACAAGTTGTTCACCTCATCCAAGGGGTCCAATAAATGAGGTAATGAGCATTTACCACGTGACTCGAACTGTCGGGAAAGAAAATGGTTCCTAGTTGATATAACAAATAAGCAAATCACATGGTGCTTAACCTTCTCCTCTCATCATCACCAACTTTCCTCGAGCAACCAAATCTTTCGTCCCTGAAAACTCATCAAACAAGGTCTTGAGCTTGATCTTTTTCAACTTCTTCTTGTACGTGCGGTCCGCCTCAAACTCATTATACTCATCACCTTAACCGGGCTCTTTGTTAGCTCGTCTAAACTCACATTGTGCCTTTTATCGCTCCATCCTAGACACCTTTCGCATAGCTTTTCAAGAAGTTCAAAACTCATCGAAGGATCGTAGCCATCTCAACACTTGTTCCCGTTATTGGTAGGGCCGTGATTCTAAAACAATCATCCGAGTAATTGCCATCTCACCAAAAGGTAGATGAAAGGTATCCGTCTCTCGGATAAGACCTCTCAAGCAAATGCACTTATAAAGACAAAGATCAAATTTTGGTGCTCATGTTGTATCCCGCTCCATAAGTACACAATCAAATACGCCAAGCGGACCTCATCACACTCATTTTCTATATTCCATATCTTGTTCTTTTGACGTTTCAAAACACTCTAACAAAAGATTAGTATGATCCTACAAAAGCAACAAACTATCTTATATACTAATATATAGAAAAGAACAATATATGTAAAAATATAATTTCAAATAAAAGAAGATGACTGAGAAATCTTGATGGTTAAGATTGAACCATACCTTTGTCGCAAATATCTTGGCAGCCCATGAGTTTTTGTAGCCCATCAATAACTCCCCTCCATCTCTCGGAGTACCATAAGTTGGATTCTTTGGAGACAAACACAAATTGTCATCGGGAATGTAAGAATATCTAGCACAAGGCTTTTTAGGCGTCTTTCTAGGTTTCTTTTCCACTATTTCTACTTGTGCCTCTTCCTCTTCAACTTCCTCTTCATCCAACTCCTCCTCTGATTCAACATCATCCTTATCTCCATCTTCCTCATCTTTGTCACCCTCATTTGGTTCACCACCATCTTTGTCACCCTCATTTCCTCCTCCTTCAGCCGGTTCACCATCATTGGCACCCTCATTTCCTCCTCTTTCACTGGTTCACCTTCTCCACCTTGATGTTGTTCTTCATTGCCCATCGCCTCCACGATCTCTTTATTGCCCATCGCTTCCACAATCTCTTCATTAACTTGTTGATTACGTTGTCAACATTATCTCTATTAACACCATCTTGGATCACAACATCCGGTAATGACCCACCTCTATACTTAGCATTTTTGTTCCACGGTGGCCATCACAATGTACTTTGCCTCGAGGGGGGAGTTCTAAGATCTTCCAAAGAAAGGTTTGTTTGGTTTTTGCCTCTTCCACTAATCAAGAAAACAAAAGATATTAGCTTAAACAAAATAGGCCAACTCTAATTTTGGGGACCATAGTATAGTTCGGTTAACAAATATTTTTTGAGAACAAACCGAACTCAACATTGGTAAATGTTAATGAAGAGTTCTGGTTTGTCATAATTTTTTGTCAAAAAGAGTTCGGTTACATTTTTTTTTCTTCGTAAAGTTTGGTTACTTTCTAAGGTTACATTTTTATGCGAACAAACCGAACTCAATAGACTGTTGGTTACATACAAACTCAAATTAGCAGGCAAAATAGCGGAGTTCTAGGTTACATGTACAAAAACAAATTGTTGTAAAAAAATTTAAGTTCGGTTAGAAAAAAAATTTGGCTGTTTTTGCGATCTAACCAATGTAGTTCGGTTACGTAGTTTTGATACCTAGAGAACCGAATCTGTTTTTGTTCTTCCTTTCGTAGTTCGCAACAAACTAGGGTTTTTTTTGAAACTCGACCTAACCGAACTATGACCAGAATGCGCCATTTGAACCCTATTTTGATGATTTCTATTCATTTAAACGAATCAAAATCAAATTAAAAGCAATGGGTTTGTTGCAAAATACCTCGAATCGGTCCCATGGCGAATCGTTTCTAACCGTCTATTATAACTGGATTATGGCTTCACTTGGTTGTTCAACTTCTTTTTGAATCAAAATCGCTCGCTGATTTGCTAGATGTCCCAATCGAGGACCTTCTCCTTGAAGTCTTTTGGTTTGCTTTCGAAGAACCATTGTTATAGTCGATTGATTAATCGACGATGAAATTTTTTTGATTCGATGATTAATCGATGAAGTCGATGAAGACGATGTTGTATTTGGGGAAGAAGAGAAGCGAATAGGGAGATTGTGTTTTGAAAGAAACTGTTTTTTGTTTTTGTTTATATAGTTTTAGGTTTTGTTTTAGATTATTATAAGGTTAGGGTTAATTTTAATTAGGGTAAGGGACAAATTGGTAATCTCATGATTTTTAGGACATCCCTTAACATTGTAGGGTAGGGGGCCTTATAAAACAATGGTCCCCCATAAAAAAGGCTGGTCCCCAAAAAACGGTTCTTAGCTATGGGTGTCACGGTAGCAAAAATATATTGTGGGCCTGAAAATAAGAAAAATAAATTTTTTGGGCCTTAACCTAATTTTCCCTAGAACCATTTTTTTTTTTGGGACCATGGTTTTTTTGGGGGACCATGATCTTATTAGGCCACCTTCCATATAGTTATCAAGGGTGTCCTAAAATGTGGAAATAACTAACCTACCCTTAACCTAATTTAATTTAAAACCAACCTAATAACCACCTATATATATATATACAACCACCACCTCCTCCCACCACCACCGCCCACCACCGCCGATTACCACCACCACCTTCGATTATCAACACCACCAACCACCGATTACCACCACCACCTCCGATTCACCACCACCTCCGATTCACCACCACCGCCCACCACCGTCGATTACCACCACCACCTCCTCAGATTATCACCACCACCTCCGATTACCACCACCACCAACCACCACCACCTCTATATATATAGCTGTTGATGGTGGTTTTTTAAATAAGGGGTAAAATCGTAAAACCCCATGACCTAGTGTTACCCGCAACACATTAACTAAGAGCATTTAACTCAGGTGTAAACAATTAATAGGGGTATTTTTTTCTTCAAAATACCAGATTAGGGTTTTCAACGCAGTAACCCTAATTTCAAAACCAAGCCGCATATCGGCGCACCATGGCAACAATGCCAAACCAAGCCGCATATCGCGCACCATGGCAACAATGCCAAACCAAGCCTCATATCTGCGCACCATGGCAACAATGCCAAACCAAGCCTCATATCATGACCATGGCAACAATGCCAAACCAAGCCGCATATCACGACCACTTCTAGAACAATGCCAAACCAAGCCGCATATCATGCACCATGGCAACAATGCCAAAACCAAGCCGCATCATCACAGACTTGAAGAAAATGCCAAACCAAGCCGCACCCTGCGCACCACGGCAACAATGCCAAACCAAGCCGCACCTGCGCTCACCACGCAACAATGCCAAACCAAGCCGCACTGCGCACACCACGGCAACAATGCCAAACCAAGCCGCACCCTGCGCACCACTGGCAACAATACCAAACCAAGCCGCACCTGCGCACCATGGCAACAATGCCAAATTTCCAAAGCCGCTATACCTTGTCCCACGCCAAATATAGCGCCCTAGGGCTTGCAAGACTTGCAACTAGGTGAACATGGCCGCACGTGCCATTGGCACTTGCCAACACGTGCCGCAAAGCTATATTTCTAAGCCGCTATGCCTTTGGCCCACGCCAACATAGCGCCCTAGGTTCTGCAAGACTTGCAACTGGTCAACATGGCCGCACGTGCCATTGGCACATGCCAACACGTGCCGCAAGCCATATTTCCAAGCCGCCTGCCTTTGGCCCACGCCAAATATATAGCGCCCTAGGTTAAAGACTTGCAACTAGGTCAACATGGCCGCACGTGCCATTGGCACATGCCAACACGTGCCACAAGCCATATTTCTAAGCCGCTATGCCTTTGGCCCACGCCAAATATAGCGCCCCTAGGCTTGCAAGACTTGGAACTAGGTCAACATGGCCGCACGTGCGATTGGCACATGCCAACACGTGTCGCAAGCCATACTTCCAAGCCGCTATGCCTTTGGCCCACGCCAAACATAGCGCCCTAGGCTTGCAAGACTTGCAACTAGGTCAACATGGCCGCACGAGCCATTGGCACATGCCAACACGTGTCGCAAGCCATACTTCCAAGCCGCTATGCCTTTGGCCCACGCTAAACATAGCGCCCTAGGGCTTGCAAGACTTGCAACTAGGTCAACATGGCCGCACGAGCCATTGGCACATCCAAACACACACGCTGGTAGCCTAACTTGCAAACCGTGCAACCTACCACCAAGGCATTCCGCACATGCCATTGGCACATGCCAAACACACACGCTGGTATCCTAACTTTCAAACTGCGGTGCAACCTACCACCAAGGCATTCCGCACATGCCATTGGCACATGCCAAACACACACGCTGGTAACCTAACTTGCAAACCGTGCAACCTACCACCAAGGCATTCCGCACATGCCATTGGCACATGCCAAACACACACGCTGGTAACCTAACTTGCAAACCGTGCAACCTACCACCAAGGCATTCCGCACATGCCATTGGCACATGCCACACGCGCCACTAGCCGCCACTTGCACTAAGATGCAACCAACACTCGAGACATCGACACAAACCGGGGATACTTTTAGGGTTTTGGTTTGGCGGTCACAAAGATGCAGGCGTACACTACGCTCACATTAACAAAGCGTGAAAAGGAATAAAGCGGTCAAATAAAAGAGGAAATAATGGTGAAAAACGCTTTTCGCCCATTAAACCATACTATTACCACCTCCTCCCATTATTTCACCCTTTACTCTCTTCCTTCATGAGGCCAGGTACGTTTCTAATCTCGACTTGTATAAATAGGTCTTACCTATTTCCACCGACAACAAGTCTCGGTCCAAAGAGAAAAAAATACCACACTTTCGTAAAGGCAACTTTGCAAGCTCTCCCAAAAGCTTCCATCTCTTGCAAGCTTCCCAAGCTTTTACTTTGCTCGATACAAGTCGAGATACTAATCTTCCGTAACTACTCGGTCTCAACACCTTTCTTTGCTTCCTCCCCAAATCAACCCTTCTCCTCCACTTTGTGACCGAAGCAAGTCCTGGAACGCCATTTCTTGGTTTAGGCCGGACTTGTGCAGTTGATCTCTCGAATCTATAAAGTGCTCACGTGAAGCACATTTGTTTAGGGTTTGAATCGGTTTCTAACTCACCTACCGAATTTACAGAAATCGCAGAAACGATTTTTACCCATAAATAATTGGCGACCACAAATGGAGGATTGATCTATCGGCTACAATATCGACTGTCGATCTCGTTCTTTCGACCCGAGATGTCAAGATGGTGGGGAAGGCGACTCAATCCGACGCAACTACTGGGACAACCCTGTTACTAGTTGTAAAACTACACGAGAAAACTGGGACTTGCCGAAGATGCTACCGCTCGATCCGACTCAATCGCTAGACGCCCAAGCACAGTTGTAAAACTACACCGAAAACCGGGACTCGTTGAAGATGCTACCACCGATTGGGGACTTGCGAATCAGTCCCGACTCAACCGCCGTTAACCCAAGTTATCGGTTGTTAAAACTATACCGTAAAACCGGAGACTCGGTCAAGACGCTACAAAGAATCGGGGACTAATCGGCGATGCTACCAAAAAAGCCGCCTTTTACACGGAGAGGGGCGTGTTCACAAAACCTATGAAGTGAGTAAATTTAGACTGCACAAGATATACGATCTATTTTTAGGTTCCTAGTAAACTGGGTCATCTTCACGAGTCTTGTGCCAATTGCTAGCACACACTCTCATAGAAGCAATATTCCTTTCCAAAACATAATCGAGTCATATTATCAAAACCATTCATTCCTTAAATAATCCAACACCCAAAAAAAGCTATCACTGTCTATCAAAGGTCAAGCTTTGAACCAGGACATCCAATATGTCTTTCAAAAAAAAAAAAAAGAACCTAAATGAAAGATCAACAGAGAAGCGTTCAAGGAAAATCATCCAATGTAAGTCCTCTTCTTGGAGAAAGTCAACTTTGCATCTTCAAGAGCCGCTCTCTTTATAGTCAACATCTTAGGAAAGCTTTTCGAGTTCCACCTCCCCGTCATGCAATCTCCTCATGGAAAGGCTTTCGATTGCTGCATCTTTCAACTTTTGGATCTCAAGGGCCTTCGACAAACCACGAAGTGTTGAACTCCCTTTCTACGCACACGTCATGATGGTGCTCCCGGGCAATAACGTCTTCGAAACGGTGTGACCAAATCACCTCACGCATATCCTCGATGGAAGATAAAGCCTCTTCCACACGCTAACCAAAGGCAAATCGACTAGTGACTTTCTTGGTTGTGGCCATATGTCTGTACTTCTCCCATTTTGGTGTACAACGCCTCGTGCTTAGCCGGACACGCTCAAGCCGCCAACCAAGACATGACCTTGATAAGGAACCAAGTACGGAGGATCAAAAAGGCGCCCGCACCCGGCCTCACGACTCGCAAAGGGTCTTCTTCCATGTCTACGCAGCAACCATCGGAGAATCATCCGCCGTTTGATCCACATCTCGTGCCGGCAATTGGCTAACGCCCATCTCCAAGTCACCGGTGGTCACCAAAGGCAAGTTTTCGTGTGGCTCTACCCCCGAATCATCCTCCGAACCGGATTCCTCCTGCGAACTTGAGTTAGACATTTTTCAAAAAGAAGAAACGGAAGAAGAAAGAAAAGAAGCGCTTGCCGGACGCGCTTGCCGGGACGCGCTTACTAGACGTGCTTACTGGACACGCTTACCGTGACGCACATGCCGAGGCACACATGCCGCACGCGCATGCTAGCCACGATATCACACTTTGTGCTAACAATTTGCATCCTTCCAGCGCTAACATCTTGCGCCCTTCCAAAGACCATCCTCTCCCTTCGAAACAAAGACCATGAACTCAACCCATCTATCAAAAGAACGCAATGGGCTTTGGCACATCCACGAAATCAATATTGGAAGAGGAATATACCCCTTTATGAAGACAGAACCGTATGGTGTTCTCTTCACAATCGAACCGAACGTGTCTTCTTTTCATCTTCACCACCGGTTAACAAAATTGGCACGAAACCAAAGGGTGATTCTTCCGAGCGAGGCAAGTTTTTTGACGAGGAATTCATCATCCGTGTTCGGTTTGGAACAATGGACATCTTTCAAGAGGCGAAATGCTGTTGTGTAACATCTTACCGGATTTCTTCATAACAACTTAGTAACAAGATATCTCGCACACGGAGAAAGACAAAATTATCTCCCGACACATAACCGCGCCCAACAAAGGAAAAACTCGAAATACAAAAAAAAAAAGAGAAAACGGCGTATTCTTTTACGCACACGCAGATCATTCTTCGGGTTCAAAATTATATATGGAGCATTCTCTACGGGTTCAAAAATACACACGCAGTATTTTCTTCAGTGTTCAAAAATACACACGCAGTATTTTCTTCAGGGTTCAAAAATACACACGCAGATTTCTCCAGTGGTTCAAAAATACACACGCATATTTTCTTCTGTGGTTCAAAAATACACACGCAAGATTTTCTTGAGGGTTCAAAAATACACACGCAGATTTTCTCCGTGGTTCAAAAATACACACGCAGATTTTCTTCGTGGTTCAAAAATACACACGCAAGATTTTCTCCAGGGTTCAAAAAATACACACGCAGATTTTCTTCAGTGGTTCAAAAATACACACGCAGATTTTCTTCTGTGTTTCAAATTATATACGCAGATTTTATACGGGCTCAAGTGCGTCTGCAGTATCATTCTTCGGGTTCAAAATTATATATGGAGCATTTTTCTACGGTTTCAAAATTGCACGCGCAAGATTTTCTTTCAGACCGAAAATTCATATATGCGATATTTCCTACGGGTTCGAAGTCATATGAAGCACATATACGATTCTTCTTCGGGATTCATATACGAGTATTCTCTACGGGTTCGAAACCGCACACGCAAATTTTTTCTTCAGTGGTTCGAATTATACGCAGTTTTTATACGGCTCAAGTGCGTCCTGCAATATCCTTCTTCGGGTTCAAAATTATATATGGAGCACTTTCCTACGGTTCGAATAATATATGCAATATTTCCTTTGGGCGCATACATATAATATTTTCTACAAGAGACACGCCAAGAAATTATATGCGCAATATATAAATGCCCACTCTTAGGGTTTACACCTACATAAAAGGGAAACAAAAGAAGCATCGAAGACATACACCAAGCGGGTTTTCTTTGTGACTCTGCCACTAGTAGGAAAGGATGAAAGGAATAAGGTGCAAGATGAGAGAAAGGGGATTTTATATATATATGGGCTTGAAGATTCTGAAATAGGGAAGGATTTCCCTTTACCAACAATCGTGCGGGCTCACAAGAACGCCCAATGCCGCCCAAGTTGCGCGGTCTCGCCAAAGAAGCACGCTCGGCTTCCCTACCTTGCGCCGGTCCCACCAGCTAGCACGCCTCGGTTCCTAACTCGCCCAACTTCCCAATATCGCTGCCGCATCGGCCCCACCAATTGCACCGACTTCCCAATGACCGCCCAAGTCACGCCCGCAAGCACGCAAAGCTTCCACACTTACTGCGGCCCCACCAGCTAGCACAATCAGCTTCCCAACTAACGCCAACTTCCCAACGTCGCCCAAGTTGCACCGGCCCCACCAATTACGCCAACTTCCCAACGTCGCCCAAGTTGCACCGGCACACCAATTGTGCCAGCCTCCCGATTTGTGCAAAACTACCAGAGGAAAGGATTCCAAATCCTATTTATAAAAGGTTAGACAAGCCTCCTCAATTCTCTTTACGGTTTCCTGTTGATATCTTGTCACCATCTTATGCTTACCTCGCAACAAAGCCCCTGTTCCGAGCTAAGCAGGGGACTTAATGTTGATGGTGGTTTTTTAAATAAGGGGTAAAATCGTAATACCCATGACCTAGTGTTACCCGCAACACATTAACTAAGAGCATTTAACTCAGGTGTAAACAATTAATAGGGGTATTTTTTTCTTTCAAAATACCGCATTAGGTTTTCAACGCAGAACCCTAATTCCAAAACCAAGCCGCATCTCACGCACCATGGCAACAATGCCAAACCAAGCCGCATCTTGCGCACCATGGCAACAATACCAAACCAAGCCGCATATCATGTGACCATGGCAACAATGCCAAACCAAGCCGCATATCATGCACCACGGCAACAAATGCCAAACCAAGCCGCATATCACGCACCACTTCAGCAACAATGCTAAACCAAGCCGCACATCACAGACCACTTCAAGAATAATGCCAAACCAAGCCGCACCACGCGCACCACGACAACAATGCCAAACCAAGCCGACATCTGCGCACCACGACAACAATGCTAAACCAAGCCGCACCGCGCACCATGGCAACAATGCCAAACCAAGCCGCATATCGCGCACCACTCGCAACAATGCCAAACCAAGCCGCACCCGCACCCACGGCAACAATGCCAAACCAAGCCGCACCTCGCACCACGGGAAACAATGCCAAACCAAGCCGCACCCTGTGCACCACGACAACAATGCCAAACCAAGCCGCACCCTGCGCACCATGGCAACAATGCCAAATTTCCAAGCCGCTATACCTTTGGCCCACGCCAAATATAGCGCCCTAGGCTTGCAAGACTTGGAACTAGGTCAACATGGCCGCACGTGCCATTGGCACATGCCAACACGTGATGCAAGCCATATCTCTAAGCCGCTATGCCTTTGGCCCACGCCCAACATAGCGCCCTAGGTTTGCAAGACTTACAACTGGGTCAACATGGCCGACGTGCCATTGGCACATGCCAACACGTGCCGCAAGCCATAGTTCCAAGTCGCTATGCCTTTGGCCCACGCCAAATATAGCGCCCTAGGTTTGCAAGACTTGCAACTAGGTCAATCTGGCCGCACGTGCCATTGGCACATGCCAACACGTGCCGCAAGCCATATTTCTAAGCCGCCATGCCTTTGGCCCACGCCAAATATAGCGCCCTAGGCTTGCAAGACTTGCAACTAGGTCAACATGGCCGCACGTGCCATTGGCACATGCCAACACGTGTCGCAAGCCATACTTCCAAGCCGCTATGCCTTTGGCCCACGCCAAACATAGCGCCCTAGGCTTGCAAGACTTGCAACTAGGTCAACATGGTCGCACGAGCTATTGGCACATGCCAACACATGTCGCAAGCCATACTTCCAAGCCGCTATGCCTTTGGCCCACGCCAAACATAGCGCCCTAGGCTTGCAAGACTTGCAACTAGGTCAACATGGCCGCACGAGCCATTGGCACATGCCAAACACACACGCTGGTAGCCTAACTTGCAAACCGTGCAACCTACCACCAAGGCATTCCGCACATGCCATTGGCACATGCCAAACACACACGCCGGTAGCCTAACTTGCAAACCGTGCAACCTACCACCAAGGCATTCCGCACATGCCATTGGCACATGCCAAACACACACGCCGGTAACCTAACTTGCAAACCGTGCAACCTACCACCAAGGCATTCTCGCACATGCCATTGGCACATGCCAAACACACACGCTGGTAACCTAACTTGCAAACCGTGCAACCTACCACCAAGGCATTCCGCACATGCCATTGGCACATGCCACATGGGCCACTAGAAGCGCCACTTGTACTCAAGATGCAACCAACACTCGAGACATCGACACAAACTGGGGATGCTTCTTTAGGGTTTTGGTTTGGCGGTCACAAAGATGCAGCGTACACTACGCTCACATTAAGAAAGCGTGAAAAGGAATAAAGCGGTCAAATAAAAGAGGAAATAATGGTGAAAATCGTATTCGCCCATTAAACCATGCGGTTACCACCTCCTCCCATTATTTCACCCTTTACTCTCTTCCTTCATGAGGCCAGGGTACGTTTCAATCTCGACTTGTATAAATAGGTCTTACCTATTTCCACCAGACAACAAGTCTCGGTCTGGAGAAAAATACCACACTCTCAGAAAGGCAACTTTGCAAGCTCTCCCAAAAGCTTCCATCTCTTGCAAGCTTTCCAAGCTTTTACTTTCTGATACAAGTCGAGATACTACTCTCCCAGAACTACTTTGGTCTCAACACCTTTCTTTACTTCCCTCCCCAAATCAACCCTTCTCCTCCACTTTGTGACCGAAGCAAGTCCGGGAACGGCCATTTCTTGGTTTAGGCCGGACTTGTACAGATTGATCTCTCGAATCTATAAAGTGCTCACGTGCAGCACATTTGTTTAGGGTTTGAATCAGTTTCTCACTCACCTACCGAATTTACCGAAATCGGCAGAAACGATTTTTACCCATAAACAATAGCTTAATTTAAATCATTAACAAAGATATTCTCACAAACTCATTACTTGTCATTCGTTTTTGGTTGAAAAAATGAGAAGTAATCATCAAAATAAGCTGAAAATGGAAGTTGCATAGAGGTTTAATGGAGTGAGAGAAGAAGAGGAAAAGAAGAAGAAGAAGGGGGTATATGTCGCCAACTCCCGATTGTTGCCAACTTCCATAAACATGGATGGGTATGGAGGTGTTGAAATTTGTAGCAGAAGATATGCTGATCTTTTGTAATGATCTAGTACTGAACAGGTTATGGAGGTGTTGATTTCAGAGTATGAAAGTTCACAGAGAGCTGTAGGAGTGTGCAAGTTGTACAGATGCAGATTTAGCATTGGTTTGTAATGAACGAGTACTGTTATTGCGATCATATAGCTCATGTATGCACTGGTTGAAGAATTAGAATGGTTTGAGTTAATGATGCTTAGGTAGATGTATGTTAGGAGTTAACCCATGATCTGGTGGGTTACAACTCAGGAGTACTCGTGCCCCTTTGGTAGTTTCCTAAAAACTGCCGACTCTGCGTAGGAGACGCTATATATATATATATATATATATATAGAGCTAGGGTTTATTTTGAACTGAATCTAGTTTATCATTCATGGACAATCTTCCGGTAGAGATAGCATCCGACATATTTTCTCGATTATCAGCTGATACAGTTTTGGTATGTCAACGAGTATGCAAAACATGGCGAAATCTCCTGCTATCACCCAGCTTTGCAGCGATGCATTTGCGACTCGCTAACTATGATTATGATCGCAACAATGCTGTTGGTTCAAAGGTATGTCTAGGTCTTGTTTTCTTAGTTAAGTCGGTACAACTAAAAGCCACAAGTCACCCACTGTATTACGGAGAATTTAGTAAGGATAATAATGATCACAGCGGGGAGGGCACTCAAACCGCACCTAGATTGATCAATCATCCTCTCCTCCGTACCGGCCATACCAGACGAGAGAACTCACACAGGGGAAATCTAGTTAGTTCTTGCAATGGTTTGATTTGTTTTGCTGAACCTACAAAGAACGGCCTCGGAGATCCAATTCATATCTGTAATCCTATTACTAGAGAATGTTTGTATCTTCAAGGATTCAATAAAAATAAGTACCATGATGTGAGTACAATATGTAGCGGTTTTGGTTACATTCCTCAAACCAACGAGTACAAGGTTGTTAGTGTCGCAAAACAGGTATAGAGGAGAGTAGAGAGGGAGACACGGAGAGACTTTCGATGTCTACATTTTCATTAAACATGAGATACAACTGTTACATCATAAACGACTGAATTTATACTACATATGGACATGATCGACTTGCTCCTAAATAAACTCCTCACGTTCTCAACAACTAACATTTCTAAACAACTAAAAAGAACCTATTCAAACTCCTAATATTACTCAACCAGTACCACTATCACACCACTTACTTAGCCTAGACTGCCTAGTCAAAATATTGCATCCCAAAATAGTAGGACAAGTATGCACTAACTTGTGACACTCCCCCTTAGTGCATACTCCGGTAAGCATTACAAAAATTGTTAACTATTTCTGCTTACCTCTGTGACATTCATTGGACACATGTGCAATTGAAACATTCAAGCCATTGTATCAATGTGACGTCTGAGATGTCACCAACTTTGACAAATAAGTCATTTAAATCTTGAGTCTTCACAGATATTCAAGTTCCTGTCAAATATGACGTTTGATGCCTTATCTCCAGGAATATTTGATCACCAACATATAATTTCACAACTGACAATTTCAGGGGCCATTCCATACTTCCATGAGAAATCAATCAAAACTTCGGTAATCATATCACTGCCTTATCGCTTAGCTTCACCAAGTAAGCTCAAGGCACACCTATGTCTTCATAGACATTTCTCCAATGGTTTAAGAGTACTTGGTTCATCTCCTGAACTCGCTGACACCTCCGTACAATTCAAGAGCACTCTGAGCGTCTCTGGAAGCCTCTTCTTTAAGTTTCATTATACGTACGGTTGCTCCGACACAACTAACTCAATAGAAGTGGAAAGATAAAAGACCAACATTCACAAATTGTTCCTTCCCATCAAATGAAAACCCGACTCCAAGAAAAACAAACATACAATCAAAAGCACCTCTATCACTCATGTGACGTCTTACTAACTTGGGTAGGATCCCTGCGAACACTTGGAGGCAAAATCACCGTAACAACATCGAAATACTAGACCAATCATCACGACTCGGCTGCATTCTTCTCATATATTCATTAATTTAAGAAATGAACTTGCTGCGAAGCAACAAATAAATGTCTTCTCAGACTTATCAAACAGTTCTGAGCACTTCCCAAATCACCCAAAACTTCACCTTCAAAACAGTCACTAAGACCGGAAAACAAAAAAAAACACCGCAAGCAACAGAAACCAATAATTCTTTGGCAAGCAATTCAAACAACCTTAACTGAGCACTAACATTTTGAGCTTCAAAGAAACTAATGAATCAAGCTTTAGCCATCACATGGCAGTAACACAAACTAACACTAGTATCTTCTTGTAACACCTTATAAGGAACAAAGACCATGGAAGAACTTAAGCGCCAACAGATTTGTACCTTACACAGGCCACCCCAAACACAAGTTTCTTCTTGAAACAAGGCACCAAACCCAAGAAGAATACCTTAATTAGAAACCCATCAACACCCTCACTTTAAACTTTCAAACCTCTATGAAGAAATAATATCAAGTAACAGGTTCACCATCTTTACACAACTGTGTAACATACTAAATTGCTTATGAGGAAATAATGAAAACACCAGCTTTGCTCAAATTTTATGCCCCTCAAAATAGAATTTTTACCGAAGACATAATTCTAGAAACACTAAAAAATAACTGCCCCATTTCTTTTGATCTTGAAATCAATCAATTCGTATACATGAGTTCACTACTGCTGAAATAAAATTCTGAAGAAATAGAATAAGACCCGTACCTTGTATTACACCTTGTGAAAACAAACGGCAACTTGAAAATCAGCAAGCATGTTTCCGTTAGACTTTCTAGGAACTTTAGAACCAAACCAGCATTGTCTAAACTCAAACCCATAGCTTCTCATGCAACATAAACTCTTTTCCGGCCGCTGCGCCACTCTGATACCATGTCGCAAAACAGGTATAGAGGAGAGTAGAGAGGGAGACACGGAGAGACTTTCGATGTCTACATTTTCATTAAACATGAGATACAACTGTTACATCATAAACGACTGAATTTATACTACATATGGACATGATCGACTTGCTCCTAAATAAACTCCTCACGTTCTCAACAACTAACATTTCTAAACAACTAAAAAGAACCTATTCAAACTCCTAATATTACTCAACCAGTACCACTATCACACCACTTACTTAGCCTAGACTGCCTAGTCAAAATATTGCATCCCAAAATAGTAGGACAAGTATGCACTAACTTGTGACAGTTAGAATCTTATATAGAAACCATTCTCGTGGTAGAGGAGATATACAAGTATGCACTCTTGGCGACGGCAGTGGGTGGAGAAACAAAGGAGTAATCACATGCAACTCGTTTTATCCAACATCTGGTGTCTTCTTTAATGGAGATCTTTATTGGTTAACGGATTTGAAATCGAATAACAAGATAATGGCCTTCAATTTATCAGAAGAAACCTTCCGTGTCCTCCCACTCCCAGCCCCGCCACTGAGGACTGAATGTATTCTCGAATCATTTGGAGATTGGCTGTGTGTTAGCAGCCTCAGAAATGTAACACTTTGGGAGTACTGTTTTGATATATGGAGTCTAAAGAAGACATCGTCAGAGACGAATATTGGAGCTACTGATAACAAGGCCGAGTCATGGAGCTGGTGTAAGGAGTTCAGTATATCTATAAAAAGTTCATGGAAATGGAAAATTAGACCATTTGCTATCACAAAAAGTGGCTTGGTTCTGCTCATGCTTAATGAATTCGATCCTCGATGTCCACGAAGAGACCATCGTGATGCACAAACAATCTTTTGTTATGACCCGAAAACTGCGATTATGGAAAGACTTGGGATTTGGAGATTTTTTGAAGTTGTTCCTCATACAAATAGCTTTGTTTCATTGAAAGCTTTAGGAGAAACAACGTGTAAGAAAAGAAAGAATCGATCAAGTTTATCAACTAGCGGAAGATTGGCAAGCCTTCCTTCCTAATCCTTGAAAAGCTGTGATATATTAGCTGCTCATATTCATTATTTATCTGCTGCATCTTTTTTTGATTTGGAATTTTTTATCTGCTGCATCAAATTTTATGAACCTATGCATTTTTTACCATGCTACTAATTTGTCCTCTTCTAATGTCTGTTGCTATATATGCTTCTTGATTATTCACAGTGTCTTACGTCCATGCTATTTCTTCTTAATCATTTTCTTAATATTATGCAAAATAAAATTTCATTAAGAAAACTTAACTGGTAGCATACCTTATTGCGTTCACTGGTTACTGTTGGAGAAAATGAGTTTTAATTAAAAGGTTTTATGGTCTTGGTGTGGTTTGATCTAATGACCTAAGGGTCTAAGGATGCTCACTCATTTTTGGGTGAATGAAGTGGAACCTTTAGTCCCACATTGTGGAAAACTAAAGATGAGCTCCACTATATAACCATACACTTATGTATGAATTGTAAAACGTGGGTGGAGCGGGTGGTCAAAAATACATATTTTTACTCATGCGATATGCGCGTATGCCATGCACCAAGTTCCTTTTCTACACGGATTTATTTTTGGCGAAGTGTTTCTTTAGAAAATTAATTCCAAAATTAATTCTTAAGAGTTCTATTTATGGTAAAATTCCTTTTACTTGTTTTTGAAGAAAACCAAAACCTAACTTGATTTGCAAGTATTTTCATCCTATAAATACAACTCGAAAATCTGTTTTCAATACACCGAAAAATTCTTCTTTTATTTCTAGGTTTTCTCCCGGGCGTTTTTATCTCCATCCCTCATTGCTGAGTTCGAAGAGAGGGTAACTTGCGTTGTGCTAACTCAAGTTATATCGGGCAGATCTTATCCTGGACACATCTTCACTTGTGAGGGGTTTAGCATTACTCAACTCGAGTATACCCGCGAACTAATGTGTTAAGGACAACTTGTTGAACTCCGTGATTCTCGCCCTCGTCAAGTTATTTTGGTAGAGTTGTTTCGCATTAGTTCTTTACATATTATTTTCGATACATCTAACGTGCTGTTCATTGTTGCAAGATCCCAACAGTTACATGCCTACATATTCAATTACTAAAACTCCTACGATTTTGCCAAGATAAACTTGTAGCTCCACAGCTGACGAGCGGTCTGGAGTTGCAACTCTTATATGAATTAAGAATCATGAGATATGGATCTTTCATGCAACATATACATGTAATTCATAACTCATTCATGAGTCTATATGTTTTGCTTTGATATTCTGTTTCCGAATCAGATCAAGGTTGATTATAAATATATGTATTCTTTGCAATATTTTGAGTATGATATATGCAAATAGTTCAAACTATGCTTCAAAAAAGAAAAGACGAATTAGTAAAGCGTGAAAGTTCAAATATGAGATATCGGAGAAAACTAGGGGACGTTCTCTCTTGAGCATTAATTTTATCTCAGTATTGGCCAACTACTTAACGAAAACAAATGTCTTCAGAGAAACATAAATTAGACACATCAACAATGGATGATATGATTGCGATGGAGGTAATGTTTTATAACCCAATATTTGAGATTTGATATTTCAACTCTTATGTAATATAATTACTTAAAAGAAGTTGCTCCTCTCATTTTATAGAGAAGGGGCGCTCCATGTGTAATCTGAATGGCCAAATGAAAGTGACTTTTTTTTTTTCTTGGAAGCATTGTTGATAGATATAAAACCTCGAATTCAGTTAATGGTTTGGGGTCCTAGAAATGAGAAATTAGGTAGTGGAAAAAGGACTCAGAAAAAGGATGTTGCTTACTTTGTGTGTTTGCTAGAGCCGGCTTTTTAACCTTCTTCTTGTATTTTCTTTTTACTGTTTTCGATGAAATCTTAACATTTTAAGTGTCAAAAAAAAAAAAAAATCTGGCACTTTTAGGGGCGACCCCAAAAGAATTAGGGGCAATACTAAAAGACAAAAAAGGTCACCCAAACGTAAATCTAAGCTACCCCTTATCTTCGATTTTTCGAAATGGCCAATATGCCCTTATATAATCGGGAGCCTACACCATAATCTGTAGGTTAAAGGTGAATCGGTAGGTTAAATTGAAACTCTACCTACCGATTATTGTGTAGATACTTCGGCTAATAATCCCTTTTATAATCGGTAGCTTATCCAACTTGTAAGACTACCGATTATAAGGAGCCCCATATTCAACCTTGGCCAAATTCCATAGGTTTTGAGGGGCGCAGAGCCAACCATAACCACTTGGCTTGACCTGTGGATGTAGCCATAGTAAGAAACCTAATAGGTTACATACACTACCGATTATAAGTTGCCCCAAAATGAGTTTTTTCTAAAATCCTTCACGTAATGAATTTTGAAATCTACCATAATCGGTAGGGTATATAATTATATAACCCATCGATTATAACGAGCCCCAGATCCAACCTTTGCCATATTTCATAAGTTTTGAGTGTACACAGCCAGCCATAACCACTTGGTTCGTGTTTTGGAGGCAGCGTTAATCGGGAGTTAAATATTTTACCAAACCATTCGATAATGGGTTGCCCCAAAATGAGTTTTTTTCTAAAATCCTTCATGTAACGGAATTTGAAATATACCATAATTGGTAGAGTTAACAACTTAACAACCTATCGATTATAAGGAGCCCCAGATCGAACCCTTGCCAAATTCCATAGGTTTTGGGTGTACAAAGCCAGGCATAACCATGTGGTTCGTGATTTGGATGTAGCCATAATCGTAAGCCAAATAGGTTCCACAACCTACCGATTATAGGTTTCCCCAAAATGAGTTTTTACTAAAATCCTTCATGCGATGAATTTTGAAATCTACCATAATCAGTAGAGTTTATTACTTCTTACCGTTCGATTATACGAAGCCCCAAATCCAACCTGTTCCAAAATCCATAGGTTTAGAGGGTACAGAGCCAGGCATAACCATATGGTTCGTGATTTGGATGTAGCCATAATCGGATGTCAAATTGGTTCCAAAACCTACCGATTATAGGTAGCGTGAATTTTGAAATCTGCTATAATCGGTAGGGTATACAACTTATAGACCACCCGATTAAACAAATAATCAGAAGCAAAATCCTGTAATCGGTAGTCTGGGGTCTATATATTAGTGTCTGGAAATTGTTTTTGGGTCATTGTGAGATATCTTCCGATTGAGTGAGAGAAGAAGAGGAAAAGAAGAAGAAGAAGGGGGTATATGTCGCCAACTCCCGATTGTTGCCAACTTCCATAAACATGGATGGGTATGGAGGTGTTGAAATTTGTAGCGAGAAGATATGCTGATCTTTTGTAATGATCTAGTACTTGAACAGTTATGGAGGTGTTGATTTCGGAGTATGAAAGTTCACAGAGAGTCGTAGGAGTGTGCAAGTTGTACGAGATGCGCATTTAGCATTGGTTTGTAATGAACGAGTACCGTTATTGCGATCATATAGCTCATGTATGCCTTTGGTTGAAGAATCGAGAATGGTTTGAGTTAATGATGCTTAGGTAGATGTATGTTAGAGTTAACATTACATGTACTTGGTGCAACTATGATTAAGACAGTGGTAATGGAATAGAGGAAATGAAGGTCGGTCGGGTGCTTTGAGATTTGTACTCGGTTGGTGTTGGTTTCGGTTGCAGGACATGGGTTCTGATGGAATTGATATGTGGTAAGTTATGGCCTCTGAGAACTCAATATTTGCATGCTAGATGCATGTTAGGATAAACAGATGCAGAGTTTCCAATGTATGTTGCTATTGCAGTGGATTTGTCAGGAATTGATGCTGGTAGAGAATGATGAAATGAGCCATGGTGGTAGCTGTAGGATAAATGTTGTTGAAAGTGTGCATAGTGTTGTGTAAATTTCAATTACACTAGATAGATGCATATGTAACTCCCAGTTACACTAGACAGATGTGTGTGTAACTTTTAGTTACACATGCTAAGAAATTATTGTAAGTAAATCTTAAAGTGTAATACATGTATTTTTTTTTTTTTATGTTTACTCTTTTATGTCTATTTTTTTTATGTGTAACTTCTCATTACACATGCCATATGGATGTGTAACCTTTGGATACACATGTTATATGCATGTGTAACTTCTGCTTACACATGTCATACACATGTGTAACCCTTTCATGCCATACCCATGTGTAACTTCTGGATGCACATGCTCGTTGCGTGTGTAACTTCGTTACACATCCATATATTATTGGTGGGAGACGGTGGTCGGCGGTGGTGGCCGCCCCGACGACTTTGAGGTGGTGGTTGGTGGTGGTTTCCGGTGGTGGTGGTTTCTAGCTGTGCTGCTTGGTCACCTATGAGGTGGTTGGCGGTGGTGGTTGGTGGTGGCGGTAGTCGGAGCTGGTGGTTGGTGGTGGTTTTCGGCGGTGGTGGTCGCTGGCGGAGGTGGTTGTTGTTGGTGGTGGTTGGTGGTGGCGGTCGCCGGGGGTGGTGGTTGGTGGCGGCGGTCGTCGGAGGTGGTGGTTGGTGGTGGTGGCGGTCGTTAAATATTGTTGTGACATCATATTTACTATATTTTAATATTTTGGACTTAAATTTAAATTTTATTTAATTTGGGGCTTGAAAATAAACAAAAGGGTATGGATGTCTTTTAATTACTAAGGGCCTAAATTTAAACTGCTTTTAACTAGGGGCCTCATATTATGAGTTATCCATGGGTTGGGCCTTAACCTAAATTCCCCTTAGAATTTAAAACTCCGGTCCTCATTCTTCTTTCGGGTTGAAATTAACCTGAACTCTAATCCATGATCCGGTGGGTTAGAACTCAAGACTCTTGCCCCTTTACAAGTTTAATATCTTAGAAACTGCGACTCTGCGTAGGAGACCGTATATATAGAGCTAGGGTTTATTTGGAACTGAATCTAGTTCATCATTCATGGAAAATCTCCCGTTAGAAATATCATCAGACATATTTTCTCGATTATCAGCTGATACCGTTTTGGAATGTCAACGAGTATGCAAAACATGGCGAAATCTCCTGCTATCAATTGATAAACCCAACTTTGCTGTGATGCATATGCGACTCGAAAACTATGATTACGATGATAACAATTGCGTTGGTTCAAAGGTATGTCTAGGTCTTATTTTCTTAGTTAAGTCGGTACAACTAGATGCCACAAGTCACCTCCTATATTACGGAGAATTTAGTAAGGATAATAATGATCACCGCGGGGAGGGCACTCAAAACACACTTAGATTGATCAATTATCCTCTCTTCCGTACTGGCCGTTCCAACCTAGTGAACTTGAACTCACACAAGAGAAATCTAGTTAGTTCTTGCAATGGTTTGATTTGTTTTGCTGAACCTACAAAGAACGGCCTCAGAGATCCAATTCATATCTCTAATCCTATTACTAGAGAATGTTTGTATCTTCAAGGATTCAACGAAAATAAGTGCCATGATGTGAGTACAATATGTAGCGGTTTTGGTTATATTCCTCAAACCAACGAGTACAAGGTTGTTAGAATCCTATACAGCGACCGTTCTGGTAGAGGAGATGTACAAGTATGCACTCTTGGCGACGGCAGTGGGTGGAGAAATAAAGGGGTAATCACCAACTGGTTTTATCCAACATCTGGTGTCTTCTTTAATGGAGATCTTTATTGGTTAACGGATTTGAAATCGAATAACAAGATAATGGCCTTCAATTTGTCAGAAGAAACCTTCCGTGTCCTCCCACTCCCAGCACCGGAGACTGAGTGTATTCTCGAATCATTTGGAGATTGGCTGTGTGTTAGTAGCCTCAGAACTATAAGTTATGCAGAGAGGTGTTTTGATATATGGAGTCTAAAGAAGACATCGTCAGAGACGAATATAGGAGCTACTGATAACAAGGCCGAGTCATGGAGCTGGTGTAAGGAGTTCAGTATATCTATAAAAAGTTCATGGAAATGGTGGATTAGTCCATTTGTTATTACAAAAAGTGGCTTGGTTCTACTCATGCTTAATGAATTCAATCCTCAAGCTCCACCAAGAGACCATCGTGATGCACAAACAATCTTTTGTTATAACCCGAAAACTGCGATTATGGAAAGACTTGGGATTTGGAGATTCTTTGAAGTGGTTCCTCATACAAATAGCTTTGTTTCATTAAAAGATTTAGGAGAAACAACGTGTAAGAAGATAGAGAATCAATCAGGTTTATCAACTGGCAGAAGATTGGCTAGCCTTCCTGTGTTACGGCGACAAGGACACGGTGTCGGTGTGTGTTGGAATTTTTGAATAGAAATATGAATAGGTGTGTCAACTCACTTGAGTCTTTTCAACATTAGTGTCTTATCCCAAGGGATGTGACTCTCCAATAAGGGTTGTGACTCTTCATGAAAGGACTTCTCCAAGAGTCACCTCTAGCCTATATAAACCCCACTCATTCTCCATTGTAAGGTGTGTTTTTAGAGTCATAAAACTAGTACTAGAAATTTAAGAGTTTGCATGTGTCTTCAAGAGTTAAAGAAGAGTTTGTGCTACATCCATTCGCGTTCGCTGTTCGGTGTTATCGAAGTGCTGCGAAAAACATCGAGGTATTGTTGAATGTTGGAGACATGTGCCGCTAAATCTGTAACAGCATTATATACAGGGCATCAAATGTCTTAAGCAAAGAGATTACTCGCCTCAATACACCCAAGTAAGTCTGTTTAAGTTTGTGATTGATCATCTCTTTTCTATCATTATTTTCTTGTTTTGTTGTTGGTATTACACGATGTAATACATAAGTGAAAACCGTGTTACAAAGAGTTGTAACGAATCGGTGGATAATACACGAGTTGTATTATTGGAGAATCGGTAACGAAGATCATTACCCAACAATCTTAAGACATTTGAATTGTATCTTTGTTACTGACTTAGTGGTTTAGAGGTCACCACATTCTTTCCGTTCAACTCTGAAATAACCCTGTTTAAGGACAGTGGATTTGGCGTTTCAAAGCTTAAAGTATGGAGTCTGGAAAACCATAACGCATGAGACACTAGACTAACCGTGTCTTGTCGGTTTTGGAAGAAAAGCATGGTTATCGATTTCCAAGTCCGCATGATTTAACCAAACTGAAACTGTTTAGAATAATTGGTACTAGACTCCAACAGAAATAATTAATGGACGGAAAGGTTGCCTACTAAACAAGATCGACTGTATGATTTATACGAAATCATGCATAATGGGTTATCTTGACTGTACCTAGAGGTTTGGCATCCTCTTTGTTCGTGCATTAATTGTTGGTATTTTAGATACTATACTGAATAGAAAATTCAGAGAATTGGAATACAAATTTCAGTGGTTTCTATTCAGTTATTTTCATGTTTAGAGGCATGAATGGTATCTCTTTATAAAGACGTCTGGTGTATGAAAGGGTGCATGACGGTTATAGTTGCACATGGTTTTGATTGGCAGTTTCCAGTAATTTTTGAAATTGGGAAACATGCATTGGTGGATAACACTTCGAAGGTTTAAGAAGGTATACTCTGAACCAAAGTCTTACACATTCCCACTGAGAAAATCTTTGTTTCCCTGTAAGACAAATCCGAATGGGTGTCTGTGGTTGACCATCTTATACACCCAACAGTGAGATCAGGGGTGAAGATGCAAAGTCTAAAGTGTTAATCGGTTGGAATACCGATTGCAGAAAAGGTCATGATCCCAAACACTTTGCTTAAGCGCGGGTTCATGGTGTTTACATCTGTGTCTGTTTATTTTAAACAATGAACATAATCAGATTCTGCCATTAGATGTTCCCTGTAAATCCAGTTAGTAACCGTCTGGGAATTGGGATGTAAACGAAACGATGATTGGAGATTCTTATTTGAATCATTTTAAACTACATATTTTCAGTGCAAGCTGTCGAGGGTTCCTATTAAGGAGTCTAGGATGGATATATCAGCATAGGACACACAAACGGTGCATTCTTGTTGTTTGATTCGCAAACAACATGAAGTTTGAAGATAGTGGTTTGAATTAAATAGGCTATCCCAACGTGATGGTTACACCGATTTGAGGATTCAAATTAAAACTCCGAAAGGGTGATTCAACAGGAAACTGGAAAGAAACCGGTTACGGCTTCTCTGTTTCATCCGGTTACAATGAAACGAAATGTGTACTGTTTCTTTCATCAAATCGTTATAGTTGTGTTTATCTGTCATCGAAAGAATCTGGATTCTTATGATCAGCCCTTTCTCAATTAAGGGAGGAAAGCTGCTGCCCTTAATGAGAGGTATAGCTTTGAACAGATATACTAATTCTGATATTAGTAGTGGTTCAATGTGGGGGCACGAAGGTTCCAGCAACTTTTCATTCAATCAATGAGTTTTGAATTTATAAAAAATAGATTCATAAAACTCTGATTGAAACAACGGACCAAGAATGAACATTAGTGAAAATGTTCAAGTTTGTAGGTCTGTTGGAAATTTTTGGGTGCATCTCCCAACTGGAGAGGAATTTGGGTAAATCCTTTTAATCGTGTATTCAGGACATTCTGATAATACTCTACACCAAAATTCAGAATTTTTGGAATGGTGGAAGTAATTTTAGAAATTTCAGAAAGTTGAGTCTCGTTTCTGCGGAAATTCTGAAGAGCAGGAAATCAGTTCTAGCCCAGAATGTTTTTCCAATATTTTTTGTTGCTCTTTTGATTTTGTGGTAAAAAGTGAAAGCTGTAGATCAGGATTTTGTCTTGATTACACTTTTTGGAAATTCTCTATTGGAGTCAAGATGCGAAGGATACAGCAATTCCAAATTGGTCCGCACTGTCAAAATGGGCGTCTCTTCAGCAAAGGGAGTCTGGTTGTTGCTAAGTTGAAATATAAATCATTAAGGAGAAATAATAATGATTTTCTAAATCCTAGTGGATATCTAGGAATTGTGGGGGTCATGCTCGGTCTCACTAAGCAAATATAGTGTACACTAACTATGCAATAGATTATCCATCGTTGAAGTTAAAGTTTAAATGGGAAATTCGTCATGTTCGGCATGTGGTCACTACAAAGAATTAAGTGATTAATTACTTAATTTGTGCTTGATTAGAGGTTGATTTGTGATCAGTTGATTAATTAACTAATCAAGACTGATTGGTTTAGTGACTTAAGTCCATAATTTGAATTGGGCTATAGTGCCTCGTTTAAACTTTCAGATTGATTTGAATTGGTGCAATTAGAAACTTGCGATGGATGATATTGTACTGTTTTCAAAACTTGTACTGACGCAAAGTTTTGGCACCCGTTAAAAAATCCTATCTTATTATGTTGAGATACGGTGAAAACTCAAAGGGTTTTTAACTCTGCTGAGAATAGCATTGTACTGCTCAGAGACGAAAATGATGAGTTTCTTCATGCTGGTGAATTCGTCAAACAGTGGGGGCGCTAAAAAGATGTAGCAAGTACAAGAGATAAATCTGCTAGACCGGACATGCGTGGGTGTATGTACTAAATGAGTTACATAAATTTAAATTTATGATTATAATTTACTTAACTCAAACACAAATCCTGATTAGAATTCTAAGAGATGTGAGGAAAATTATTGGGGATAATAATTAGTACTCTATATATACGACATATCGAGGAAAGTGATATGTACATGGATTCTTAGATATAGATGATCTGAAATCATCAAGTTGGAAACTATGTGCTCGTTGAAGAAAGATTGCGCTAGCAAGGAAATCGTTTAAACAAAGGTTGATAGTAAGATCAACAATGGACTCCGGAGCTCTCTAAAGTTGGAGAAAAAGTAAGAGCGGCTTTGAAATTTCCTTGAATATATACTTGTGGAGAAAGTATACGCATGTACAAAATAAATGTATTGTTCTGATCAAACAATATAACTATTTAGAAATAACACATAGTTTGAGATTATGGTATGCCTCGACAAATAAATCGACGGTATAGCACCATAAAGCAATTGCTCTCAAATGCGCGCATCTAAAAGAAATAGTGTATGTGAATTGTATCAAGCCGGCAAATGATACGAATTCTAGAGAGCGTATAATTGCGTCATCGAGGGAAATGGGATAGCCTATATAGAGTAGTATTTATAGCGGACACCCAACCTAGCGATTGGAGATCCCATGGTTATCTAGGTTCAAAAGGGACAACCAAGTTATAAATTTATACTCACCGGAAACACTGTGAGAGTTTACTCTCTTTCCCATTTCTATGATGAAACAAGTGTTGCTCACAAGTGAGAGGTTGAGATTTTCTCTTAATGATTCCTATGCTTAGTTTGACTAAGAAAAGTATGGCAGGATACTTTCAAATAGGAGATCACCTATATGAGTGTGAAGTGGTGCCGCTTCTATGATAACTATAAGGCTAAGTTAATCTAGAGCACTCATGAAAAACCAACATCGTTCAGTAGGCGAAATGAACACAACCGAGAACCGGATATGTAAGGAAATAAACTGTGTGATATCTATTGCATCGGTTTACATCATAAAGTTGGGCGGTTCAAGACATCGCGTTCACCGAACAACTAGTAAACCCGGTAGGTATTCACTACGGAAGATTCAAAGCCAAAAGCTATCTCTCCCGATGCAGTGATGTTCCGCGCACAAACTCTTTCTAGTGTCTGCATTAAACTTGCATGAATTTCTATTCAATGTGGGGGATTGTTGGAATTTTTGAATAGAAATATGAATAGGTGTGTCAACTCACTTGAGTCTTTTCAACATTAGTGTCTTATCCCAAGGGATGTGACTCTCCAATAAGGGTTGTGACTCTTCATGAAAGGACTTCTCCAAGAGTCACCTCTAGCCTATATAAACCCCACTCATTCTCCATTGTAAGGTGTGTTTTTAGAGTCATAAAACTAGTACTAGAAATTTAAGAGTTTGCATGTGTCTTCAAGAGTTAAATAAGAGTTTGTGCTACATCCATTCGCGTTCATTGTTCGGTGTTATCGAAGTGCTGCGAAAAACATCGAGGTATTGTTGAATGTTGGAGACATGTGCCGCTAAATCAGAATAAAGATTATATACAAAGGGCATCAAATGTCTTAAGCAAAGAGATTACTCGCCTCAATACACCCAAGTAAGTCTGTTTAAGTTTGTGATTGATCATCTCTTTTCTATCATTATTTTCTTGTTTTGTTGTTGGTATTACACGATGTAATACATAAGTGAAAACCGTGTTACAAAGAGTTGTAACGAATCGGTGGATAATACACGAGTTGTATTATTGGAGAATCGGTAACGAAGATCATTACCCAACAGTGTGTCGTGTCCAAAACGTTACTTTGACACGACAAGGTAAAAAGCTAGAAAACTGGGACATAGATTGCAAGAGAAAATATTTAGAGAATATCGTAGTCTTATCAAATCTCAAGCTATAGTTTGGATTTTATGAACCTATACATTTTTTACCATTCTACTAATTTTTCCTCTTCTAGTGTCTGTTGCTATGCTTCTTGATTAGTGACAGTGCTATTTCTTCTTAATCTTTTCTTTTTATTATGCAGAATAAAATTTCATTAACCTTATTGCGTTCTCTGATTACATGCCTGCGCATTCAATTACTAAAACTCTTATAATTTTGCCAAGATAAACTTGTAGCTCCACAGCTGACGAGCGGTGTGGAGTTGCAACTCTTATATGGTTCATGACTGGCTTGTCACTTGTGAATTAAGACTCATGAGATATGGATTTTTCATGCTACATTCATAATTCATTCATGAGTCTATATGTTTTGCTTTGGTATTCTGTTTTCAAATCAGATCGATCACGGTTCATTATAAAAATATATGTAATATAATTTATTGAAATCTTTCAGACTATGCTTCAAAAGAAAGAAAAGAATTCGTTCAACTAGCTTTGAAAATTGAAAGATTATGTCCGAGAGTAGTATAAAGGAGTATGAATTAGTAAATCGTGAAAGTTCAAACATGAGATATTGGAGAAAACTAGGCGACGTTCTCTCTTAAGCATTTTATCCCAGTGATTGATCTCCAACTACTTAATGAAATCAATTGTGTTCACAGGAGCATAAATTGGATACATTAACAATGGATGAAAAGATTACGATGGAGGTGATATTTTATCACTTAAATGTTTGAGATTTGATAATCCAATTCTTCTATAATGTAATTGTTTAAAAGGAGTTGTTCCTCTCATCTTTGAGAGAAAGGACGCTTCATGTAATCAATCAAAATAGCCAAATAAAAATGCCTTTTTTTCTTTTTCTTTTTGGGGGCATTATATAAATATGAAACTCGTAGTGGATAAAGGATCCAGGTTAAGAAGAAATTCTAAGGATGTTGCTTGCTTTGTGGGTGTCAGGATTATGGTCACGTTAATTCTATATATTTGTGTTTGCTTGCCTTGGCAGTTGTTTGCTAGAGCCGGCTTTTCAACCTTTTTTTTTATTTTCTTTTTACCTTTTCCAATAAATTTTTAACAGTTTAAGTGTCAAAAAAGAAATGCAACTTGAATAGCCTATCCTGGATGCAAATGGATTTAGATATACATAATCGACTCTGCACATTGTGCACACAGACAGCTAACTGTGGTTGACAGGTGGTATTAATCCATCCTAAGTAAAAACTTTTAATGAACATCTAATCCTACTTATAAGAAGAATCCTTAATTAGGAGGTAAGGTAATTCATCTACAGGATGGTTGGGCAAATGCAGAGATAACGTTATGTACAAGTGCAATGTTGGATACAATTGTATTGGAGCAAGTGTGTTGGGCAACACGACAAACCCAGGATATTACTGTCGAGAAAATTTTATAGATGTCATATATAGCTGCAATCAATGGGGCATGAACAAGTTTATCTTGGAAAAATGATAGATTTCCCAGTATTTGGATATCTTACCTGTTAACACTAAATTAAAATAACATAAGCATATCAACGAACATGGAAGAGGGAACATAAAAATATAACGATTCATAAAGTTCCAACCTGATACAGCTTCATCATGAATTTAGTAGCTAATATCTCATAGCTAGCTTTTCAAGGATTTAGGAGTAAGGCTAGCCAATCTTCCGACATTTGATGAACCTGATCTCTTCTTTCTTTTCTTACATGTTTCTCCTAAAGCTTTCAAAGAAACAAAGCTGTTTGTATGAGGAATCACTTCAAAAAAGTTCCAAATTCCAAGTCTTTTTGTAGTTGCAGTTTTCGGGTCGTAACAAAGGAGTGTCCGTGCATTACGATAGCTTTTCTGTCCAGGGCCACAACGATTTTTATACTGGAATAGAACCATCCCACTCTTTGTAAGAGCAAACGCTCTACAACGCCAACTCAGTGTGATTTTTAGAGTTATACTGAACTCCTTATTCCAGCTCAATGACTCGGCCATGTTATCGGTAGCTCCAATATTCTTCTCTGAGGACGTCCTCTTAAAAGTCCATATATCTAAACACTCACATGGGTAATTAATTACGCGGGCAATAACATACAGGCGGTCTCCAAATGATTCGAAAATATAATCGAACCGATAGTTATCTGGCGCTGGGAGTGGGAAGACATGGAACGTTTCATCTGACAAATCGAAGACCATTATCAATTTATCCGATAACCAATGAAGAGCTCCATTAAAAAAAAAACCAGATGTTGAACGTAACGAGTTGGTGATTACCCCTTTATTTCTTCACCCACCGCCACCACCAAGAGTGCATACTTGTATATCTCCTTTTTTTTCTGACTTAACTAAGAAAATAAGACCTAGATTTACCTTTGAACCAACACAGTTGCTGGAGCAGCTGTTGTGATCATAATCATAGCGAGCGAGTCGCATATGCATCGCAGCGAAGTTGTGTTTATGAATTGATAGCAGGAGATTTCGCCATGTTTTGCATACTCGTTGACATTCTAAAACTTCTTCAGCTGGTAATCGAGAAAATATGTCGGATGATATCTCCACCGGGAGATTATCCATGAATGACCAATGAACCAAGTTCAGTTCAAAATTAACCCTAGCTTAATATAAATAGGGTTTCCTTTGCAGAGTCGGCAGTTTCTAAGAAATTACTCAAAATACAAGGTTTCCTGGCGCCAGTAGAGCTGGAAAACACCGCTGAATTGGGGGCCCTGGAAAATAATTGGGCCCCCTAACTACAGGACAAAAAAGGTTATGGATTAGTAATTGGGGGTTATCCCTTATCCCCATTTTTCTTAAATGCCTAAACTACCCCTAATCATTAGTGGTAATTAGTAATTAAGTTAAGTTAATTAATTGGTAATTAAATTAGTTAGATTAAAATCAGATTTATGGATTAAATTTTGATAATAGAAAAATTGTGTTTTTGTGTTGGATAGAGAGGAAGAAATTGAGTTTTGGGGGAAAATTTAGGGTTATTTGAAATGAGTGATTCTAGTGGAGGAAATGATGTAGGTGAAGATTCAAACAACATACATGATTGTGTTGATGGTGAGATTGTCTCAACTAATCCTATGGATTGGATGTTTGATGAAGAGATATTAATAGAGGAAGATTTGATAATTGTTGCAAATGAAGATCCTTTTGCTCATGAAGGAACCAATACTCAAAATGAAGAACCCAAAGCTCAAAACAATCAAGTAAACTTCCTATACTCTTCAAGTTGTCTGAATGGTGCTCCAAGTGGTCGATTCATGGTCGATATGGAACTGCTTAGAGTGAGGGTCGTTAGGTGGGAGTATAATAAACTAACGACCCTTAAGAGTCGTGAGTGAATTGGAACAGAAATAAACGACTCCAATCTTCAGTTATTAAAAATCGTCAAGCAAGTTTGAAAACATTGACGACTCCAGTTTGCATTTATGAAAAATCGTTAATCAAGTTTGAAAAAGATGACGACTCCATGTTTTAGGTCATCTAGAGTCGTTAACTCGATATATTTAGAACTCAACGACTAAAAAACCTTTTACTCTCTATAGCTTTCACTCTAAGGGTCGTTAGTTTAGCATTACTATATACGGACGACCCTTTCATATTAAATGAGAGTCGTTGTTCCATACATCTCTAATATTGACGACTCAAACTTTTTTCTTTTTTTAATAATTTCTAATTTCATAGAACCATTTCATTGAATCGTAAAAGTCATACTTCTTTCATAGGGTTAAATACAATACATGATAACGATGCACTTCTACACTCAATCATAAAGCATGTAATTATACATAGTTCCATTGAAGATAAAGTAGCAATCGTGTAACTCAAACTTTTTCTCACGAAGTCCCTCGTAGTATCCATACGCCTTCTTCATCTGAAAACTCAAACGCAAACATACTTAGTTAGTATCGATCCAAGCTTTGGATAAGTTTTACCTCTTGTTTAAATACTTACTCTTATAGTACCCATCATATCCGGAAAGGCTTCCCTTATGGCCGTAAATTCTCTTTTCAAAAAATCACACTCGAATTTTATCTCCTTGAAGCGTTCCTTGACTTGTTTCAAAGACCTTGAGTTGCGATTTCCGTCCAACGCCACAAAAACGATGAATACGCGGTTCCACCAAGCATCCGATGTTTCATCAATGTCTTTATGTAGACTTTCAAAGTGGTTTGTGACTGTTTTCCAAGCTCTTGTAATGGAACAATTCTCTTCGGAAGTGTAGGGAGTCATTGTGTTTCTCTTTTTTTCCTCTTGGATGATGAATAAATGAGAAGGAGAAGAGAAGGTTGATAATTATGGTATTGGTAAGGAAGAGGTAAGATATGGGTCTGTATTTATAAAATTGAACGAGCCAACTGCCTCAACCACATTTGGTAGAGTTCAATTCCCCAATAAATGCTAGTAGTAACTTGAGTCGTTAATATTTTATATTTACAACTAAACGACTCTTAGAGTCTCTATATTACGTCGGCAGGTTGGACATATAGAACTGAGCGACTTTAGAAGAAAACTTGGCAGAATGGTGTATATATATGTTAGTCCGGAGTCGTTAGTTTATGTTGGGATTCGTCAAATGATCTTAAAGTATCGGGAATTAACGTTTTAGCAGATTGACGACACTTGTATAATGCTCATATTTCTGTCACAAAAGTCGTTAATCTGCAAAATATTGGTTGACGATTCTATATGGTGTCGAAGAACTTTGCAAAAGATTTGTGAAGAGTCGTCATTTGGGCATATAAGAGCTGGACGACCCTAATGATGATGGTTTTGTGTTTTGTTTTTTAGTTGGTAGTACGAAAAAGCTCCCAGCCAGTACCCGTATCTACATTGGGTCCGGATACCTCCCAACACTATATGACTGATTTGGTACGTTCACCTTAACCGAATCGATATATTTATATATTCAAATAATTTTATTAGTCATCACATGGTTGTCTAATGTAATTGTTTTCTCAATGTAGACATGGGAAACCAAGGATGACATTAAGGAATGGCTTATCCCTAAGGCAAAAGAGAATATGTGTGTGGTTTTTCAAAGTAGACACGTCGATTATCATAAGATGGAAATGGTATGCGAGAGAGCGGGTAAGAATAGAGAAAGTCACAAAGGCAAGAATTACAAGTATGAGAAGAAGAAGACTAGGGTGTACAGAACAAATTCGAAGAAGTGTGAATGCCAGTTCAGGATTGTTTTCAAAAGACGTCATGAAGCATAGTATTCCGAATGGTCGTCACAACCATGATCCACCCACAAGTTTATATGGGCACACTGCATATGCCCAGTTGAAACCACATCAGATGGATAAAGTTAGGCAAATGAAGGGATTTAGACCACTTAAGATCCTAAATGCCATAAGGGCGGAAGATAAGGATAACTTGTCCACCATTTCCACAATCAACACCGCCAAAGCAACGATTAAGAGAACCGAATGGAATGGTAGGTTGATTATGCAACAATCAGAGTGGTTAGCAGAAACACTAAACTACGCCATGCAAACTAAGGTGGGTTCGGATGACAAAGTGACTCATATTTTCCTTGCACATCCAAGGATGGTGGATTTGGCTCAGTGTTTTTACCAGGTTCTCTTCATAGATTGCACCTACAAGACAAACAAGTATAACATGCCGATGTTGAACGTGGTAAGCCATACTTCGGATAAAAATTAATTCACGTTGCATTTTGCTTTATGGAAAAATAAGAAATAGAGGACTATGTTTGAGCGTTGGAACAAGTGAGATTGATTTATCGTGGAGAAGATACGCCGCAGGTTATATTTACGGATAGATATTTTGCAATTATGAGTGTCGTTCTTCAAGTCTTTCCACTTGCTCAACAATTTCTTTGTACGTGGCACATCCAAACTAATCTTTTTTCTAATTGCAAGAATCAAATCCAAAAGATCCATACTAAGAAGGGTAATCAACGTTCTAAGGAGAAAGATGGGTGTTTAAGTAAACTTTCCAAAAAAGAGCGAGCGGAAGAGAAAAAGAAAGAAAAGGAAAAATACGATGAAGAGGGGGATCTATGGAAAAAAAATTACGAAGATTGGGACTATTTGTCTCATTCGAAAACAGAGGTCAAGTATTATGCTAACTTGCAGAAGTTTATTGATATTTGGAGCACGAATCATAAGAATGTTGTTGAGTATTGCCTGAATACATGGTTGAATCCTTGGAAGGAGAAGTTTGTTTATGCATGGACCAATAGATACAAGCACTTCAAAAATGAGTCTACAAGTCTTGCAAAGCAGTCTCACGGGCGTTTGAAAAAAAAATTGGATTAAAATAGGGGTGGGGTAGTTAGGGTACAAGAAGCCATTCACGAGCACGCAGACGATGACCTGAGAAAAATAGTCACTCAGATGGAGTTGAGTAAAGACTGTTTTTCGATGCAACACATCAGGGACAAAGCTTTGTTACGGTTGGTAGCACACCAAGTATCATGGTGGGCAATCAACTATATGATGTATGAGCTTATAGATTTTAGAGCTAAAATGGAGGCCGGAAAGGTGATGAAGACGAAGTGTAATTGTACAACCGATATTTGGCTCGGCCTCCCTTGTAAACATAAACTTGGTGGGTACAAAGATTACATTCCTCTTGAAGATATCGATCCATTCTGGCAGCAACTTTCATTCATCCCAAAGCCCACGGGTTTAGCCGATGAAGAATTTGGAGACTTGGAGATTGGCAAGTACATCAACGAAAAATACCGAAAAATGAATTGTGCAGGAAGACACATTTTGGTTGCTAACTTGTGGCCGGACGCGCGTAAGATCTTGGGGTTTGAAGAAGAGCCAATCAAACAAAAACCACCCGGAAGACCAACACTAAAATGTCATTTAGAGAAATTATTAAAAATTACAAGGGTTGCGATAGAGACCTATCACGTCATGAGCATGTCCAGGCGGAATATGAGGAGTACGAAAAGTCTTTTATTCTTAAGAAACGAGGTCGGTCAAAAAAACAAGAAAATGAAGATATGTATATTGTTGAGCATGCGATCGATACCCATCAAAGCCAAACTAGTGGTATATTGGTGAAGATAAGAGGAATAAAGGGTAATCCTAAGACACCTAGGGATTCCCAAGGAAGACCACATCGTGTTGCTTACACTTTGTATAAAGAGTATACCGACCAGCTTCTTTACGTCATCTTAGATCACCTTATATCCACCGACGACGTTGATGGGGATGGGAATTGTGGTTACCATGTTGCAACCGAACAATTAGGGCATTTTGAGCACGCCGACGAACTTAACCTCACCCAAATCGAATATGCAAGAACAAAAATGGCGTCTAAACTTGTCCACGACAAGCAACTCTATTTAACCATGATCATGCAAGGAGATTCAAAAGAGAAATAATTGAAGTTCAAAGAGTTGGTATCTAACGTGAAATGGCGGAAGGGGTCAAAGAAGGCCGATTATAAGTTTTGGATGCAAATTCCTTTTGGTGGTCAACTTTTAGCGGACACATTCACTTGTGTTGTGATTGTATTCAACAAAGGCTTCTCGGGAGTCTCTTGTATGTACGGACCCTCAAGAACTAGGTGTGAGGTGGCGATAAAGAAAAGAAGAATTGTAATGGCACATGTCAACGATAACCATTACATAGGTTTGAAGATTTTCGAAGAATGTCCTCTACCACGGGTGGCCTATGGTGATTGGGGAGACTACACTAAGGAGTGGACAAACCAGTACGAGTATGGAATGAAAATGTGGAATGGTTTGGAAGGAACACCAAGTACAATGCCTGAACACGTTGACATGTCCGACAAAATGTGGAAGGAGTTGTTCTTTTTTTGAAGCTTACTATTGTGAAGCATACTTTTGGAAGTACAATGCATGAATACTTGGATGTTTGTATTATCATGAATCCTTAACGAATATAATGTGTTTTATCTTGTGTTATCAACTTATCATTATAAAACTTTTTTTTGAAATATAGTCGTTTACAATTAAGCAATTTAACCTAACGAATCTTACCATAGTTTTTTGAGGTCGTTAACAGTATATTAATAAACTAGCGATTATATTAGACCATAATGAGGGTCTCCTGGATGTTTTGGAAATTAAGGGTCGTTATCGAGCCTATTAACAAACGAACGACCCTAGTATTCCATATTTATCTTCAAACCTAACGACTACGTACATATACCTTCAACGGCTCTTTTTGGAGAAACTGTTTCCCAAAAATATAGCCCTTGGGCTATTATCTATATAAAGATTCAACCATTAACTGTTTAATAGAACCTAAAACAATCGAATTATATCATTTTTTCAATGGCAAGTTCGTCATCAACTACCAATTCCATTGAAAGCATACTTAGAAGATGCAAGCGACCAACAAAATCAATATTGGCAATGGAAGAAGAGATACGTAAAAGAAGCATGTGACCTACTAAAAAACCATACAATTTCACGCCATATCCTACGAAGGAAGAAGAAGAGATGCGCGAGGCAAAAAAACTAGCCGAAGAACAATCCCATCTTTGGGAAGTATTCAAGCAAGTCGAGGAAGAGACTGAATGGGTTAAAAATTATTACATCGTCAAAGATCTTCCCGAAGAACATCAACATGGGAGTATATTTTGGACTCAAGTTGGTTGGAGTCCTTTCACTAATTACAACAAGAAACTACGCTATGATTATCTACCATCCCACATTCGTGATAGGACGATTCACGTTATAAGATTGTGTACCAAGTATAACGAGTTTCTCTCGAGGAACAAAGGGGATAGGCATGCGGCCCAAGATGCATATACCAAATGGAGAGGAGAGCAGTTTTATCACATCGAAGCCGCAATGGTAGTTTCCTCTCGCACAAGGAAAAGGAATAACATATAATGAGTTGAAAAGATGGAATTTATTTAGATCAACTGTAATGTAGCATAAGAATTTATTCCTAGATGTATCAAATTCCAACTCATCTGTAATGCAACTTTGATATTAAGTTATTTCCTAGATGATAAACATCCATTTTTCGTGGCAACTTATAAGTTTTGAAAAGGGATCGACAATATAAGTAAAGCTAACATGGACGACCTTTAAGATAATATTTGACGACCCTTAAAAAAAATTGACGACCCTTTACTTTTTCTTTTTTTCATTGACGAGCCTTCAACAAATTTATACATAGGAGGTAGATAGTTTTAGAAAAAAAAGTCGTCCATTTGATAAATGGGTCGTCAGGAAAAAATCGTCAACTAATTATATAAATACTAACGACTATTTAATAACCTCATACAGGAAGGAGTCAAGTTAATCGAGTGGTGAGTCGTTGGTCTACAAAACATTTCTTGACGACTCTAACACTCACTATATTTCCCTAGGTTTTGAATCGTTGATCTGAAAAACACCTGTTGCCGACTCTAATATATATTTTTAAGGGATATTTGGATTTTGGGTCACATAAAAGTGACCAGAGTTGCGTTTGGGTCACGCCCAAATTTTAATTAGAGTTTGGGTCACATGACCGTTATTGACGGCGTTGACAGTTAACAAAATAATAAAAATAAATAAATAATTTGTATTTAGTTAACGTCGTTAGTGGTCGCTTGCATCTAACATTTTGAATTAATCTATAAATAATTACATCGGTGGAGTTATAGTTCATTCAAACCCTCTCCACAAGCGCCTCGGTGTGCGAAACCGATGATTCATAGATGAGCCGGTAGTTGATTTCATGAAGCCATTGTAGTCCCTTCCCTGCACCAAATTCAAATCCGAGAACAAACCAAACTTATTCGATCATCTGCAAGTCCTAGACACTCCATTAACTACCATTTTTTGCTCCCAAATAAACGTCAACAGCACCATGTTGGTGTTCGATATGAAGGATAAACAAAACAAATGCTAAGAAAACTCAATTGGTTTTGAACGTGAAAGACCTTTTGAGCTGGTTCATATCTTCCAACAAAAACCCCCCAAATTCTGATCAACACTTAACAAAAATTCAAATTACATTAAACCAAGCTAGATTCAGTTAATTAAACCTTCGAAATATCTATTTCATGCTAATACATCCACCACAAACCATCCAAATCAGTAGTTAAATGTTTCTACAATAAAAACCCAAAATTTATGAACCCTAAATACCAAATTTTACCAATAAACTCCAAATTCTATGAATCCTAACCTAGAAACCAAGGTGATTAAGAAGACCAAGTCTGTCATATTCACCAAGACCTCTTACCTTTTCCACCTGCTAACCCATCTAGTCCAACAACTTAAGCACTATCACTACCCATTTCGCAAAATGCATGATGCAAAACGGAGATAATTTGAAGTGGGTTTCATGTACAAACCCTTTTTGACGAACCACAGCTTCTTGATTTAACCCTCAACTTCGGCTGTGATGGAGATGAAAGCCATTGTTTGTGTAGTTGCTTCAATTTCTCTTCTTCTTCCACTATGACGAACCAAAAAACAACTTCTTCAATCGGTAGTGGATCATGTCTCTGTCACTATTTCTTTCTCGCGTTTGCAACCTCCTTGTTTCAATTGGGTTTCACTGTTCTTCAAAACAATTTCAATTAGATTGGAATGGTGATGACGAACTAAAGCCGTTCACGAGTTTAACAGAAAATGGGATGGCTGGGTTAGTAAATAAATTGAAGGTTAAAATAATTTTGGTCATTTCCACATTAAACTAACTTTGTTAACTGTCAATGCGATCAACGACGGTCTCGTGACCCAAACTCTAATTAAAATTTTGGCGTGACCCAAACGCAATTCTGGTCACTTTTATGTGACCCAAAGTCAAAATATCCCTATTTTTAAAGTCGTTGATCTACAAAAAATATGTTGCCGACTCCAAGAACAAGTTGACATATTTTTCATATTTTCACATCAGTTTAAACATAAACTTTTAACATATAAACTTTTAAACTTCATGCTAAATTGTTTGGAAAACCCAATTAACACAAGATAACGACGGTACGAACTATAGAAAATAGTTGTATCTAAGAAAGACATAACATAAAGTCGGAAATACTGAAAGACATAAGTTCTAGATGTTAAACCATACACTTTAAAGTTCTAGACATAAGTTCTCCTCACCCAGTACTACCACCTCGACCTCGACCTCTCTGATTTCCCTGACTTGATGATGTCCGACTTTTCTTTGAAGGACCCTGTTCAGGACTGCCCTTTGGAGAACCACCTTCTTCTCCACTAGCTTGATCATCACCATCTTCGTTTCCTTCACCCTTTTCAGCACGTGCTTGTCTTAGTTGGGCAGCTGTTCTCCTTTTCCTCTCACATTTCTTTGCCAGATCAATAAACATTTTCTTCGCTTGTGGATTTTCAATGTGTTGGCAGTAGTCAGCGTAAATACGACTTTTTGCAGGTTCTATCACTTCTCCCTTGTCGGCTTTGCAACAAAATGACTTCATAAAAATCTTCATCCTTTCCCTCTATTTGCATTCAATTACCGATTAAAATTAACATAATTAAAATTGTATGCAAATGATTAACACAATTCGAAAAATAAGTACTTACCACAAGCTTAAGAATGGAAGAGTCATCTCTAGTATTGGCTGTAGAGGTAGATGAAGATGCTTTGTTGCTCCTCCTACCCGTAGTATTATCAATCCTTATCAATCCTTATCACTCGATCGTGGGAGATGCCTTCATACCATGGCATGTAATCATCGCTTGCCTCGTGACCTTCATCAACACTAGTCCACCAAGTGATGTCTACCTTACTCATATCCAAATGCCTATTATTCCAATGCCTAGTCTTAGGCTCAGGTTGGTAAACAACATCCAACGACTTTGCGTCCTCCTTGCATTTATCCAATATATGTTTGAACGGTGGTACATACTCATCAGGTGAATCTTGAATATACCCAAGATGACGCATTATTCTAGTCGAATTGTACATTGTATATCCATAAAACATAGGGCCATTATAATATGCGAGATCTTGGATTCCTCCGTCTCTACCTTCCTTGTAAGAATCAACGTTTACCTCTTTGGCTGTCATGTTGTACAATTTTTGGCGCATGGTTAACAACTTCAAATTCTGAGTTTCCTCCTTATCCTGACTTCCAGTGTACTTATATCGGGTTCCTCTTGGCTTAGTATTGTTCCATGTTGGCTCCAATTGGATGTCTTCATCGTCTTTGATCAATGAGGGGAAATGCTCGTAAATCCATACCTGAAACAACATCAAAACAATAAAAAAAGGTTAAATCTTAAAGTATATAACAACAAATATTATAAACAACGAACACATTTGATAACTCAAATTACCTGAAGTAAATCCAAATTCCCGTTCATTTGAGAAGTTCGTTCACGTGATGCCTTTGCTAGCTGAGCGTTAAAATGTGCTACTATGGCAGTCCCCCGCGAATACTTACTGACATCTTCCAAGGGATCCAAAAGTTGAAGAAGGTTGACGCTGACTCTGTTTCCTTTGCTATTGGGAAATATAACCGAAGCAAGGACATGCAACAAGATGCGGCTGGCGTCGCACGAACTTCCTTTTAATTTCCTTAAGTTTAAACTCTTTCTTTGGGTGCTTCGCTCCCTTCACAAAAAGGTTATACATCGTTTTTTCATCCCATCCAAACAACTTCTGCGTCAATTCATATATTCGCTTCCTACCTATGTTTTTCGTGAACTTGTCACCTGTGGATTTTCCTTCAACATGCAATCCTAGAATCATTTCGCATCTTCGGAATCAATTCCATCTCGCCAAAGGGGAATTGGAATGTATCGACTTCACCATAATACCTCTCACAAAAACATGATACTGCAGCCTTGTCATACGCAATCACGGAGTTCTCTACCGCTGCATACAAACCTGAGTTTTCAATAATTTCTCTGACTCTTGGACATTCACCTTCTAGCGGCCATTTTTTCATTTTGGCATAAGAAGATTGGTGTCTAAAAATACGGCAGGCATTCTTATGATCCTACAGAAGACAAAACAATGCAAATTAAACAAAATAAATTTATTTTCAACATGTCATATGAAAAGCAAAGACCAAAGTTGAGAATGTTACAATTGTCTCATAGATGGTACGTGATATGATTTTGAAAGTTGTTGTAAAAAGTGGTAGTAAAGTTCGTTCAACTCGGGCTTGTAAAGGTTTGATTTCAGACTTAATTATAATAAAAATATATACAAAGGTTGTCACAAATATCGAGAGGTACTAGGACTCAGGATTCCACCATAAAATTCATTCATGCGATTCGTATATTTATTCTAGACAATTATAGCTCAAATAATAATAAAATATTGACTCTGTTTCTTCAAGGTAGATTTTTGAAAAGCAATGACTGTACATCTAAAGCATGGGATATCAAAAGACTTAACCTAAGTATAACCCTTCAATTGAAATCACAACCATTCAATAAAAACCATAACACAATTAACAATCCATGCAAAAAGTCATGAAAGAATTAAATATAATTACCACACGCATGAAATATGGTTTCCTCCGTCATCCCAGTGTTGGGGTTTAGCTCCTCATATTATTCACGTGCTCAAAATAATTGTTCATAGCTCAAATAGGTGAAAAACAAGGGAAAACTAATAAAGCGCATACGGTTGCAACGTCTGTAGCGGCTTTACAAAAAGCTCTTATAACGGGTGGTGAATCAATTACTGGAGAAAAGATGACAATCTTATGATGTATGTGATCTAACATTGATGAACACCGATATTTCTTTTGTGCTGTTTAAATAAGACTGCTTCTGTTAGTCCGTTCTTCGTGTTCTTGAGAACGACACTTCTTTAGTGTCGTCTTCAACCCTTCTCCTTCTTCTTCACCTGCTGCTGCTACTTCTCCTCTGCAGCTTCTCTGCTTTGATTCTGCAGCCTCCAATCGACCCCAAAACTCCCGACTCCTCTTCTCTGAACTCCCATAACTCTATATATACACCACAGACCGAGTATCTTCACGAGAAAATCTCTTTTCTTTCACCTAAAGCTACGGAAAAATATTTCCTTTTTCTTCTTCTTACGCCGTGTCTGGGTTCATCCAAATTCCCTAAACTCTCTCAAGGATGGTATAAAATTGAGCAAAAGATATTCTTTCCTTACATCGCACGTACCTTCCACATATATTACCATGAACCCGAGAATCCGAGATATCCTTCATTCCCTGTTTTGACGAGAATTCTTTCCTATTTTAACGAGTACCGGATCAACTAACTTCCCTGTTTTGATGTACCGGACAAATACCATTCATATCCAATAATAATTCCGCATAAATCTCGTCCTGAATCGATCCAACAAAACACGCAGCTGACAAAATAATCTTCCCGCCAAATTTGAATTTTCAATTGGAGAAGATAACCTCCCCTTATCAGAAACTGGGGTGCGAATAGCACTTTGGGTGCCCCTTAGTAATTTGGTTACCCCTTATCCAAAATGGGAGTCCGAATAGCAGGTGTCCTCCGAAGGTGCCTTTACCAACTTTTCGAGCCGATTTCTCCACACATGTTTATTTCTCCAAAAACACCTACAATGACATAAAATACCAAAATAGCGCAAAATCGAGTTCTAACATTACAGAGAATTAAGACTAATATAGACACATAAATGCGTCTATCAAATACCCCAAACTTATTATTTGCTAGTCCCGAGCAAATCAAATCTATAAAAATAAAATCCTAACTCACTGTCGCAGGCATCGTCAATTGCACTTAGCGTATGCAACAAGCCTGTAAACCCCTAGGTGGCCCTAGTGGCCGAGTTATAGTCTCGGGAGGGTTTACCGTGGTGTACCCACAAAACCTTTTTACTCCAGCACCCTAACTATCTACGCGAGAACCTTGGAAGGCACTAAAAAGTCTCCTTGGTTGGCATACTTATTGATTATAGGAGGAAGTACCTGATGCGAAATTCCAATTGTTGTACATGAGTTTGCACTCAAGCATACTAAAATTCATATATAGTCACAGAGCTCTACCTCGAGATAGTCGCACTATGGACATCAATACCCGGAGTCAAAACTAATCACATGGATAGATCAAGAAGATGGATATAGAAGAAAAACATAGATGGTTTTCATGTTTACTAAGTGAACGGTGTTTCCCATATCTGTCCCTCAAGGCCTCCGCCAAAATGAACCTATCCTAATGGACTCGAGATACTGATGCGGACTAATATCAACACACCGGCATATACAAGGGAACCAGTGGTCGATAATCCTAACTCTAGGTCAACACAACTAGCATATACAGGAGTTCCAGTGGTCGACTTTATTGAATTTATTCCGGTTGGTCAGATGGTCTGGTCTCACTTTTTTTTTTCTTTTTTTTTTTTTTTCAACTTTTTTTTTCCATATCTCAATCACTCTATTTCACCCTAGCATTGGTAACAACTTGAATCGTGAGCCCCACCTAATCACTTAGAGAAACATAGTTTAAAAATAAAATAAAATAAAAACATAAGTGAAAAGGACTCAACGAGATATGGTGAAACTATCATGTTATTTCTAACACCTGAGCTCCGTGCTTTTATGAATAGACTCTTTAGATGTTTCCATCTAATCATATTGGTTCCTCAACTCCTACAACCAAAATGCTTCCATCCACTTAGATTGGTTAGTGCCATCCTTAATAAACATAAATTTCTAGGCTCTGGAGTTTAACAATGCAACTAAAATGTTTCTCCCATACCCCCAAAACTTAAATCTAACATTGTCCTCAATGTTCTAAAGATGAAATTAAAAGCATGAACAAGGAGAAACTGTTACCATTTGAAGTAAAAGAGTTAAGGAAAGTTATTACCGTGTCGCATGAATATTGGGTTACCTCCGAAGAAGTGCTAAGTTTAAAGTCTTCAACCAGACTAAGAAAGGATTAGTCACCTCATAAAATCATAAAGTAATAGCCGAAATATATGTGGGTCATCAAAACCAAATAGAGCTATCACAAGTAAAAGGAATCTGCAACATGCCAAGAAAATTAACAAATAAAGCACACCCTTGTCTAGTTTCCTGTTTAAGACAACTGCATCTAAATTGTGGTTCGAGTTCGAGGCTCTATAACTGGGTCGAGATAAAATACTTTCATGTGCTGGAATTCCTCAAAGCTAAAATCCGGTTCAGGTTGTAAAGTCTGTAAAAACTCAAATAAGAACTTAGAAGCACATAATAATAACCTGAATAATTGCGGATACTTAAAGTCAATCAGTTTTGACTCACACAATTGACCACATTGAGAGTAGTGGTCATTCTTAAGCAAATGTGTCATTTCTATTTTCCTAAAGTACTTAGGCTCAGTCTCAAAACTTAATAATTGACATATCTGAAACTTATACGTTCCCACATTTGGAAGAAAAATATTTGGTGTGAAAATAAAGTCAACTGGGTATCATAGCCCAAGGCTAACCACATCAACCGAGGATGGGTTTCTAACAACTGAACTTCCTATGGACATCACTAGTTCGGGAAAACGTGTATGAAGATAATCTTTTAAAATGGTTGAGGCACATATGTCAAGTCCCAAGTGAGGGACCTTTCTAAGAGTTAAAGCACATGGAGAATGATAATCACCCCCAAACTTAGAGTTTTCAAAGTGTCTCTAGAAAGACTAGTCACAACTTCCCTAATTTCAAGGTCATCTGATTCCTGAAAATGGTCAATTGATTCTTCTAAGTCAGGTTCACCCTCACTCATCTCTACGAGTTCATTTTCTTTTTTCTAAGACTAATGTTTCTAAATCGCTGGACTCTAAAACAATATTCTCATAAGAAACTCGTTCCTCTAAACCATTATTAGCTTCGTAATCAAAAAGAAATAATACATCGTCTAAAACGGGGGTATCTCTAGTCAAATCCTCGTCCTTTTGAATAGGTGAATAATTATTAAAATTATTTGGATTTGAACTAGAAATAATATTATCATTGTAAAGCTCAATTGGAGTAGCAAATTCCTGATCACTATGCCTATTTATTTGAAATTCTTCATTAACACTATCCACATCATAATCATCATTATAATAACATGAAAATGGTTGAACCTCATCTAAACAAGTAGTGTTACCAATTTTATCCTCGTCATCTTGATTATGCAAATAACTATCCTCATTTTCAAGGGTATTATTGGAAACACTTGTATTGGAAATCAAGATTATTTCGAGCAATTCTTTCGTTCGTCTCGGCTATCATCTTGAGGATTCCTCTATAGAAAGTTCTCTTTCGTCATAAACTAAGTTATTCATCTTAGCTAACTTACGTGTCGTCTCCTCTAATTTCTGAGAGACTCTTCTAAAGGAGAAACATAAGAATTTTGCTCGTATGACCCGTGCGTGTGTGGATAGTAATTGGGCTCATCATGGTATGAGCCATAACCTTGAAAAGGCTGATGTTCCCAACCACTATTCATACTATGGTCAAAGTAGTAACGTCCATTTTGGAAATCGGTCGGATATTCATTGTATTGGCTATTGTAATACCAGTTCGACATTATATTATGCACGTGCAAATGCAAGGTTGACTAAAATGGGTAAGCTCAGGTTACCTACAGCAAAATATACCCAAAGGTACTAGGCTGAGGTTTGTGAACTTTCAATTGTAACTCCCATAAGGCCCAAGGCACGGGTTCAGCCTTACTAATCCACGAGTTTTCCTAAATTCGGTAGCTTGACGATGCAATTGGTGTGTGCACGTATTTTTTTTTTTTAATAAATAATATACTAAAAATAAACAAACAATATATACAAGTCCAAAGAAATAGAGAAAACTAACAAAAATAAAATCTCCTGTTTTCTCATTTTTTGGCAAGTTCGACTTTCCACTTTTAGCTTCGAGTCAATCCTCCACAACAAAAACAAAAATACCAAAGACGTAAAAAGAACAAAATATATAAAATAGGAAAATAAATATACAAAACCTAAAACCTAAACCTAAATACAAGTCCACGTCGGCGGCGCCAAAAATTGATATGATTTTGAAAGTTGTTGTAAAAAGTGGTAGTAAAGTTCGTTTAACTCGGGCTTGTAAAGGTTTGATTTCAGACTTAATTATAATAAATATATATACAAAGGTTGTCACAAATATCGAGAGGTACTAGGACTCAGGATTCCACCATAAAATTCATTCATGCGATTCGTATATTTATTCTAGACAATTATAGCTCAAATAATAATAAAATATTGACTCTATTTCTTTGCCAAGGTAGATTTTTGAAAAGCCAACGACTGTATATCTAAAGCATGGGATATCAAAAGACTTAACCTAAGTATAATCCATCAATTGAAATCACAACCATTCAATAAAAACGATAACACAATTAACAATCCATGCAAAAAGTCATGAAAGAATTAAATATAATTACCACACGCATGAAATATGGCTTCCTCCGTCATCCCAGTGTTGGGGTTTAGCTCCTCATATTATTCACGTGCTCAAAATAATTTTTCATAACTCAAATAGGTGAAAAACAAGAGAAAACTAATAAAGCAGACAGTTTGCAACGCTGTAGCGGCGTTACAAACAGCTCTTATAACGGGTGGTGAACTGTTACAGAGAAAATATGACAAGCTTATGATGTATGTGATCTAATATTGATGAACAACGATACTTCTTTTGTGATGTTTAAATAAGACTGCCTCTGTTAGTCCGTTCTTCGTGTTCTTGAGAACGACACTTCTTTAGTGTCGTCTACAACCCTTCTCCTTCTTCTTCACCCGCTGCTGCTACTTCTCCTCTGCAACCTCTCTGCTTTGATTCTGCAGCCTCCAATCGACCCCAAAACTCCCGACTGGTCTTCCCTGAACTCTCATAACTCTATATATACACCACAGACCGAGTATATTCACGAGAAAAATCTCTTTTCTTTCACCTAAAGCTACGGAAAAATATTTCCTTTTTTTTCTTCTTACGCCGTGTCTGGGTTCATCCAAATTCCCTAAACTCTCTCAAGGATGGTATAAAATTGAGCAAAAGATATTCTTTCCTTACCTCGCACGTACCTTCCACATATCTTACCATGAACCCGAGAATCCGAGATATCCTTCATTCCCTGTTTTGAGGAGAATTCTTTCCTATTTTAACGAGTACCAGATCAACTAACTTCCCTGTTTTGATGTACCGGACAAATACCATTCATATCCAATAATAATTCCGCATAAATCTCGTCCTGAATCGATCCAACAAAACACGCAGCTGACAAAATAATCTTCCCGCCAAATTTGAATTTTCAAATGGAGAAGATAACCTCCCCTTATCAGAAACTGGGGTGCGAATAGCACTTTGGGTGTCCCTTAGTAATTTGGTTACCCCTTATCCAAAATGGAAGTCCGAATAGCAAGTGTCCCTCGGAGGTGCCTTTACCAAATTTTCGAGCCGATTTCTCCACACATGTTTATTTCTCCAAAAACACCTACAATGACATAAAATACCAAAATAAGCACAAAATCGAGTACTAACATTACAGAGAATTGAGACTAATATAGACACATCAATGCGTCTATCAGTACGGGCCCATGAGCTAGCATATACAAATAGAACTTTGCCTCCGTCTTTAGGTTCACCTCTGGCTTTCCCATTGCTAAGACGAGTAAGCTGCAAACCAATGCGTGGAATGTGTCGCACGCTGGGTGCAATTGGAGTAGTCCGCTTCGGCCTTGACTGTGGTTGCGCCGCATTCTCCTCCTGCTCCTGAATTTCAGCCTCCTCCTCCTCCTCCTCATCATCATCATCACTACCACCACCCTCATTTCTTTCCTTACCATTCTCCTCCTCCCCCTCCTCCTCCTCATCATCACTACCACTACCTTTTCCATCCCCATCCTCATCGTCATCATTACGTTGATCCCCCTCTTCCTCAATCTCTGTCACTCCATCACCACCCTTACCACCATTCATTCCATCACCACCATCACCACCATTCCCTCCATCACCACCATAACCACCATTACCATCATTATCATCATCATCATCATCATCATAAGCAGCATATTCACCTACTAAAGGAATTTCTTCATGTTGCGCGACTTCTTCTTCATCGCTTGGGGTTGTAGATATAACAGCAGATGATGAAGACGATTCATAGGAATCAGCACATGGTTCTCTGGGTTCTCGGATAAGTAAAGCTACCTCACTCGGTGTTTTTCCTCGTAATAGACCCGTATTTAGGTACTTTGAGTTGCGGGGAGGTCTGGATGGAGGAGCTACCAAGACATTCTTATTCTTATCACCATTCTTATCCTTTTTATTCTTACTACTAAAAGGGGAACGACAACAATTTTTAAGAGTCGTCAGAAAAAACCCCTCAAACAAACGACTCTTACAAAACCAAACGACCCATCTAAATCCTTAACGATTTTCAAATACTTCTTAACGATTCTAGCCAGTTTTCTTAACGATTCTTTCCATTTTTTGGACAGAAGATATGTATGGTGCAGTATTGTTCGCTTCTAAAATTGGTCGTCCACAAATATGTATGGTGCAGAGTCGTTTCCTTCTAAAATTGGTCGTCCACTAAAATCGTTAACTTATTCCAATTATGTGGACGACTTTTTCATTATTAGGCACAGAGAGTTGGTTTAGAAAATCATTGAATCATCCATTAATAAAAATGGTCGTCAGAAAAAATCTCAAAGGGTTAGTTTCACATAAACTAATGGTGGACGACTTCTACAAAGTCCAACATGCAAATCAAAAATCGTTAACCAAACCCGCAGAATCGTTAAGATAACATGAAAAATCTTTAGACATTCAACCTAATTATTTAACGACTAAAAATCCGAGAAATCTATTTCTCCAATTCAAACCCTAATTTTCGGTAGAACATCAAATTAAACTCAAACCCAAGTTAGAGTTGAGGGTTTTAAAGGACATACCTTCTAATTGGAGCCATTTGTAATGCCGACGGTTTTGATTTCTTACTTGTTCTCGAACACTCCTTCGCGGCTTTAACGATAGCGACGAGATTGAGGATTTGACTGGCTAGTCTCTCAGTCCTCTTCGTACGTGTCATGTTTGTAGAAGAAGTTAATCGTCGATTAAAGTTTTCGCATCGACGATTTCGACAATGAATCAGATGATTTTTTTTTTCAAGATCGTTAATGGAGGAGGAGGAACTGACGCAGAGGGAAGGGGAGAGGAGGAGAAGAAATGTTTTGGGTTAGAATGAAATGGGGGCCTAGCTTAAGTCTTAATAGGATTTTAGGGTTATTTTTATGAGAAGGGTAAAATGGTACCTTCACCATCATTTTGGAAGCCCCTTATATTTTCTGGTGTGGGTATAAATTTTGTGAGGCCCCCAATTATTTTCAAGGGCCCCCAATTCAGCGGTGCTGGAAAATTGGCTCTAATATACGAAAACTGTAAAGGCTCGAGTCCTAGTCCTGACCCACCCAATATTTATACATGTAGAGTCGGGATACGGGCTTGCAAGACAAGGTTTGCTGGAAAATCGGCTTTTATTAAAGTGTCACGAGTCTTTAGTTCAAAGTTCAACCCACCAGATCTAGGGTTGGAACACAGGATTTCTAATCCTCCAAAAGCCAGGCCTAAAGAAAAACAAGGACTGACAAACTGTGTTTCTTATTTATTCTGGGTGTGTTGCTCGTCATAAACATTATTTTTTTTTTTTATCGGTCAAGAGGAAAATATTCATTGAAAAAGAGGTACTTAAGGGGGGTACCTCAACCCAATAAAAACAACCGACATAAAAAGGAGACGGAAATTAGATAGATCACCCAAAAAAAGGACAAATAACAAATATCCAAGTGAGAATACAAAGAAACAAACAAACACCAAACGCCTCAATCCACCTCAAAGCGGCCGATAGAAATACGAGTCCCATAGAGCTACTACCATGTTCGGCCACAAAAACCCAACATTCTAGTGTTTGCCTCCGCTCAAAAATAGGCTTGGATTTTAATATCTCGAATTAAACTTTCAAATTTCTCTTTTTGTTGTTGAATATTCTAGAATTCCTTTCTTTCCAAATGCACCACCATATTGCAACCGGTAAGTTGTTCCATATACGGTCAAGTCTTTCATCACGCCAATCATAACTCCAATCTTTTATAGTTGTGGAAATATTAGTATCATAATTCCAATTGAAGTTGCATCCTTTGGCAAAATAATCCCAAATTCTTTTTGTTCGCCAACATTCATATAATAAATGGGCACTTGTTTCATCTTCTTCTTCACAAAACCGGCACACCCTATCCACATCCATACCCCTTCTAAAAAGCTTATCCGTCGTCATCAACCTTTCAAGGTACAAAAGCCATAGAAAGAAGTTTACTTTGTACGGATAATATCGACTCCAAATAATCTCATTTGGGAAGTTACTATCTCCTTGGTCACAAAGAGAATCAAACCCACACTTAACCGTATAAGCATCAACCATATTGTTTCTATCCACCATCCACAATCTAGAGTCAATGACCCCTTCTTGAATATTCACCACTTCTAGTAATGAGTTTATGGAAGAAATCTCCCTCGTTATGGCTTGAGAATATCTACTTCGATACATGAACTTCCACTTGATGCCGTTCCTCGTGATCTCATATAAACTAGCCACCACCTTCCCTTTTGTTCTTGAAGCTTCAAATGCCAAAGGAAAAGTATTGCATAAGACGTCGTCACCAATCCAAAAATCTTCCCAAAATCTAGTTTCATTTCCAGCACCGATCTTAAATTTCACATGTTTGTTAAAATCATCAAGCTCCTTATAAATATTGTGCCACAAACTACATCCCTTTGGCCCTTTTGGTTGAAGAGTTTCCCAACCGATGGATGATTCTCCAAATTTTTCCACAATTATCTTTCTCCAAAAAGCATTCTTTTCCATACCAAATCTCCACCACCACTTTTTGAGAAGCGCCGAGTTCATGTATTTCCACCACCTTCTCTCTAGATTTTACGATTATAGACCGCCCGACATTATGAATTCTTCTCTTGTTAGAATCATCATCCCAAAGAAAATTTCTTACTATCTTATCAATCTTATTTGTAATGGAGCATGGCGCAAGAAATATGGATAAATAATAAATGGGCAAACTAGCCAAAACACTTTTGATTAGAGTCAACTTACCTCCTCTTGATAGCGTTCTCCCGTTACAAGATGAAAGTCTCAACGAGCAAGATTCAAAAATCTTTTCCCACTTTTTTTGTGCCACTAACTTTATCACCCAAAGGAAGGCCGAGATAAATACTTGGAAAATTTGATCTTTTACACCCCAACATGTTGGCGAATTCTTCAATGTCTTCAACGAGAGATACCCAAAATAAACAACTTTTAGCAAAGTTAATTTTTAAACCCGATGTTAACTCAAAACATAGAAGTAAATACCGAAGAGAATCTACTTGTTCACACTTCGCATCAAGAAAAACAATGGTATCATCCGCAAATTGGAGATGGTTAACTTTGGTTCCCTCGTTCTTCACCGAGAAACCCGAAATTTTACCAACTTCTTGTGCCTTACTTAACATATGACTCAAAACCTCTCCAACAATGGTAAAAAGAAATGGGGAAAGAGGATCACCTTGACGAATACCCTTCTCGCTACCAAAGAACCCATGAGTGGTGCCATTCACAAGAACGGAAAATTTTGAATAAGATAAGCAATTCCTTATCCAAGCACGCCAAACGCCTCCAAATCCCATTTTAAATAAGACTTCATTTAAGAAGTTCCAATTCACATTATCAAAGGCCTTCTCAAAATCTAATTTGCACACTAACCCCGGTAATTTTTGACGAAGTCTAGAATCCACACATTCATTTGCTATCAAAACTCCATCTAAAATTTGACGCCCTTTAATAAAACTAGATTGAGAATGAGAGATTAATATAGGAAGATATACCTTTAATCTCTCCGCTAGTACTTTGGATATAATTTTGTACACGCTTCCTATGAGGCTAATAGGCCGAAAGTCCTTTACCTCCTCCACTCCAATCTTCTTAGGAATTAACGCTATAAAGTTGTTCTTAAGAGAAGTATCGAGAATGTTGTTATCATGGAAATCTTTAAACACCTTCATCAAGTCTTCTTTAATGAATTCCCACCCAACAATTATTAAAGTACTACTTTGATTAAATTTATGAAGTACTAGCATGTAATATCTAATTGCCTATTGGATATTTATGCTTCATGTTTCATCATGAAAGAAAATGTGAAAAGAAAAATGTTGAACCAGAAGTGCAGATTGATCTTTTAAATTTCTGCAAAATTCTCTAACCTAGCAGAAGCAACCCACTTCTTTGAGGCCCCCGCTCATCTCTTTCTACGAAAAATCCCTATACAGCAGTGCAGTATACACAGTACTGTAGACAAAATTAAATAAAATAACCATGGCAACAGCAAAAAGAAAAAAATACCAACATAAATATATAATGATTCATAAAGTTCAAACTTAGTGCAGCAGATTAATAATGAATTTCAGTAGCTAATACTATTATAGTTTTTCAAGGATTAGGAATAAGGCTAGGCAATCTTCCGCTAGTTGATAAACTTGATCGATTCTTTCTTTTCTTACAAGGATAAGGATTAATAAGGCTAGCCAATCTTCCGCTAGTTGATAAACTTGATCGGTTCTTTCTTTTCTTACAAGTTGTTTCTCCTAAAGCTTTCAATGAAACGAAGCTGTTTGTATGAGGAAGCACTTCAAGAAACCTCCAAATCCCAAGTACTTCCATTCTTGCAGTTTTCGGGTTATAACAAAAGAGTTTTTGCGCATTAGGATAGCTTGATGGTGTACGTCGGCCATCGGGATATTTATACTTTAGTAGAATCAGACCACTCTTTGTAAGAGCAAATGGTCTATAACGCCAAGGCGATGAAGTTTCTAGAGTTATACTGCAGTCCTTACACCAGCTCCATGAGTCGACCGTGTCATCGAGAGCTGCAACACTCGTATCTAACGATATCTTCCTTAAAGTCCATATATCAAAACAGCGCACTGAATAGCTTATAGTTCTGAGGCTACTAACACACAGCCAATCTCCAAATGATTCGAGAATGCAATCAGTCTCTGCTGGCGCTGGGAGTGGGAGGACATGGAACGTTTCATCTGATAAATCAAACACCATTATCTCTTTATTCGAATACAATAACCAGTGAAGAGCTCCATTAAAGAAGACGCCGGACACTGCACAGAAGTCGCCGGTTGTGATTGTGACTACCCCTTTATTTCTCCACCCACCGCCACCACCGAGAGTGCACACTTGTATATCTCCTCTACCGGAATGGTCGATATATAAGATTCTAACAACCTTGTACTCCTTGGTTTGAGGAATGAAACCAAAACCACTGTATATTATACTCACATCATGGTACTCGTTTTTGTCGAATCCTTGAAGATGCAAACATTCTCTAGTAATGGGATTACAGATATGGATTGGATCTCCGAGCCCATTCTCTGTAGGTTCAGTAAAACAAATCAAACCATTGCAAGAACTAACTAGAGATTTCGTGCTGTTCTTTCGCCGGGTACGAAGGAGAGGATGATTGATCAATCTAAGTGGGTTTTGAGTGCCCCCCTCGTTAAATTCTCCGTAATAAAGTGGGTGATCTGTAGCTCCTTTTTTTACTGATTTAACTAAGAAAATAAGACCTAGACTTACCTTTGAACCAACACCATTGTTGAGTGCGACTCGCATATGCATAGCAGCAAAGTCATGTGATAGAAGGAAATTTCGCCATGATTTGCATACTCGTTGACATCCCAAGACTGTATCAGTTGATAATCGAGAAAATATGTCGGATGATATTTCTACCGGGAGATTGTCCATGAATGATGAACTGGATTCTTCCGTTCGAAATTAAACCTAGCTCTGTACATATATATATAGGGTCTCTTTTGTGGAGTCGGCAGTTTCTAGAAAATTTGCTTGTAAGACAAGGCACAAGGGCAAGACTCACCAGTCCAGAGTATTAACCCACCGGACTAAATCACGGGTCCCGCACTAACCCGCAAGAAAAATAAATAAAGGAGGTTTGGTGTGAACTTATGACAAACATCGGCAAAGAAAAACTTTGATTGAATTTATGTTTCAATTAATTGTGAACTATCATATTACCAAATGTAAAAATTCATGTTCTATTGGAAAACAAATCTCTACTTGTACAAGATATGGATTATAATCAAGCCACATACACTGGTTTTTCTTTACATATTACAAGGTACATGTCTAGGTAATAGGATTGTGCAACTACTACTGCTCAACTTGCAAAATCTAATTCCATGGGTTCACATTTAAATGGGTGCAAGTGCAACAGCTAAAGTCATGAAATGTTCATATTCATAATTTAAGTTCATGACCAACGAGGCAATACATACTTGTGAAGTCCCATCATGAGGTTGGGTTTTTAATGAGAAACAATTAATTCATGAGTGAAATAAAAATCTTAAAAGCATACAGTATTTTCTATGTCATTTGACAGATATCATTTTATTTTATAGGAATTACTTTGGGATATTGGAGTAAACTAATCATCTTTACCAAGAGATCAATTCAGGGAACAACGTACCATTCAAGAATCATATGTCACACATATTGAATATATATATTGATGGTCAATTATTGAGAAATTGTATTTGGTAATCAAATAACATAAGGAGTATATGGTCAATTATTGAGAAAGTGTTTCTTTGTCAATTATTAAGAAAACATATATTTGATTTGGTTACCAATAACATAAAGCTGGTTACGCATTGCATGTTAATTCTCACGTAAATCACAAATTTAGTCGAAGTGTTTCTTTGCCAATGTTTATTACTACCTACGGTGAAATCCAGGCAAATAAAATTAAAATTCTGGTCTTTATTTTTCTTGCATGTTGAGCGGCCACTTGATAAAAAAGATGATTTAGAGAGTGTTTGGATACACCTTGAGAAGTTATTTTTCAACTTACTCAATAAAATTTCTTGAAGTAAAATAATTATGGCATGTTTGGATACAAAAGCGAGTTCTCTAGAAGCAGAAGTCATTCTGAAATTGTGTACTCAAACTAATTTCTGATTTTTTTTATTCTTAAAGAGGGATCCATAATTTTTTTCGAAACAAACTTTTCAGAGGCAGGTGTATTATTTTTACTTTGGACTTCTAGGATTGATTTCAACTTCTAGAAACCCATAAGCACTTCTAGTACCGGGACATCCTATCTTGGAAGGGAAAGCGGTGGTCTTAAACTAAACAACATGCGACGAGACACAGTGAAAAAGTTAAGAAGCGGTTTTAGAGTGGTTTCACGGGACTGGACCGACTGGTCGGGAGTCTAATTTTCCGCTAGGGTAGAAATTAACGTTTAATCCCAAATTAGTTGGGCTTTAGACACTCTAGTCCTATCTCTCAAAGCCTAGTACTAGGAGGTCCTAATTCACAAAAATTAGAACGGGTTAGTCCTTTTTTTAACGATTCAGTCCAAAATGGATTATTTTGATGACAAAAATAACCCGATGTACAAATTGGTTCTTACTCGTTTCTTCATGTCTCCTCTGGACGACAAATATCTGAAACGAGGAAACGAGCATTTTAGGTTTTGGTTGCTCATCTCGATTCAGCTCCTGATCTTATTTTTTATTTTTATAGATTTACATTTCTTAAAATTTTTGAAATCAAGCTCTTCTTGCTCCTTTTCTTGTTCGATTAATCTTCCATGATTGTTTCTTTATGGTAATACTATTGGATTTTCACAAATTTCATTTCTCCTATTATATTTTTGTTTTTGATTCACTGTAATTTTGTTTTTGGTTTTGTTGAAGGGATGTGAAGCGGTTGAAATTGAGAAAGACGTATTCGTGAATCAATCGTTGAAGAGATTTGTCTGGAATTCTTCACTTGAAATTTCAACGAAAGAGAAACAAATCGATCTTTTGGGTAATCCCACTAAACCTAATTTTCATCATCTCCCTATAATCATATTCCTTGAATTTGGCAGGCGTTCAATTTTGTTTGACTAATATTTAGTTTGTAAAATGTTAGTTACATTTTGTTATTATAGATCTTACTTATTGGGTTTGTTTCTTCATTTTTGGGTTTATTGTTCAATTCATGGATCTGTATTTTTTGTCATTGAGGTAATTTGTTGATTTCTTGAGATTTTGAAGCTTGATTTTCATCCAATTTTAATATACTGGATAATTTTTTACGGAGCATGTAATTGAATTACTGAATCTGGGCATGACCACAATATGCAGGGCGGGGAAGATAAACTTAACAAGGGGAAAATATGGGAAGCTCATTATGAAGGTGATCCAAGGTTTGCCACTAATGTATGCGGTATATGAGAATTTAGTCCTTAATATGAATATAAGGCTTGCTCCTCTAGACGGAATTCATGACAGCACTTTACCATTGGTATAGAAAGCTGGAAAAAACTATCCACTGAAAGGTATTGATCTCAAATTATTATTCATATCGCAGTCAATATATGGAAGTTGCTTCCGTAATTTATCTTCTTGTTCTATCTCTTAATTTAATTACTTTGGCTTGTATATATTAATACAAATGTTAGGGACTTATTCTTTCAAAAGAAGAGAATTGGCTGCTTTTCTTAAACTAGTGGCGGGATTTCCAGAGCTAGTAATAAATAAATAAAGACATGTCCACTTAGTAGTTGTTAATGGTTTAAAGATTGTTGAAAAACAAAATAATATGTCCGTGGGAAGATGCAAAATGGTAAGATGGTGCCTTCGACTATACTTACAGTTAACTTACATCATTTTATTCATTCACCCATAGTTTATCTACTCAAAAATAGTTACACCTGCATTCTGCAGTTGAATGCATATAGACGGTTTTAATAAAAGTCCTAGTCAATTAATGGTTCTTTGAGTGATTGTGTACGTAGAAATGGGGTACTAGGTTGAACTAGTTCCAACTAAGTTTCTTAAAGTGTAATAAATTAACACTCTTGAGTTTCCACTGATTTTAAAGTTTTAAGATTAATTAATAAGAAGATGAAACAAAATGATCGTCCACATATGGAAAAAATGAATATTAGTTTATCCTTGGGTAGATAAATGGGGTGTACAAACTGGTACACTTGTAGAGAATTGACTCCATAATATTATGCATGCATCAATAACTAGGGTGTAAGTGTGAAAAGAAATGGCTCCATAAGCTTATGTTGCATACATAACTAGGGTGTACAAACTGGTTATTAAACATGTAAAAAATTGACTTTATAAGCTTATGCTTGCTTAAAACTTGGGTGTACAAAATGGTACACATGTGGATAAAATGACTATAAGTTTATGCTTGGGTAAATAGAAAGGGTGTAAAAATTGGTACACATGTGGAAAATTGACTCCATAAGGTTATCTTTGGGTAAATAAGCTTATGGAGTCTTGTCTTGAAGTTACCTTTTCTTTCTAGTTATTTAATTTTTTTGTTTGTTTCTCTTGTAACCTCATGCATTGCCTTAACACTCTTGATCTGCAAGAGACATTCCTGTCCCAATAAGAAATTAATGCCTCACCCAGTATCACGGGTTTAAGATTTGTTGATTATCAATGTGTACATAGTTGTACACGTATTGATTCTTAATGTGTACATAATTGTACACATGTTGATTTTTAATGTGCAAATAGTTGTACACTTGTTGATCGTCAATGTATACAAGATTGTACACCTATTGATTGTTAACGAGTGCACCTGTTGAAATTTATTTTGATTTCAAATTTATTGATTAACATAACTACCTTAGGACATCTCCTGCTTAATTATTGCGGAGAAACACTTCATGTTGTTCATTCCTATCTGTTGACACTTAGCTCGTCGTTTATGAACTCTCAAAATTTTCGGCGGTCCTTGCATTTTCCGTTGCCCACTGACCTTGCTTCAATTCTCTGTTAGGTTTCTCTTGAGAGGAATAGCAAAATGAGAGGAAATGCTCTTGAAAGACTCGGTATTGGGGTCGATGATATCACCATGTTCCTTTGGGAAACTATTGTCAGTAAGCACCCTAAAGCCTGCCTGAATAGTCACCAACAAACACTTCTTGGCCTTCTTATTGAGAGAAAATTCATAAAAGCTAATGGAAGTTGGTCTTTTCTATACAAAATTGCATTGTCTTTTTAGGCTTCTCCCACTATGTTCGTGATGCAATCTACTGGTTCAAGGTATCCGCGTTTCTATTGTTTAATCTCAAACACTAGAGATAACTTATGGGATGACATAACCTGAATCTTGTTTTGTTTATGTATTTCTTCATATGGACAATGAAATTAGCCATTTTGAACCCCACCAATTTTGTTGTGTTACTATATTTTACAGGTTCATTGCTCGTTCCGCTAGGTATGGCCTTATACATTATACTCAATTATCAACGGGTAAGTCGGAGTAGTTAATCAAAATTTTGAGTGGCCAATTCATTTTATGTGGCCTATTTATTTATAAATATTTGTGCTCTTGTATATGACTTATTTCATTCCAATTAAGATAATTTTGAAACTTATGGGTTTGAAAGATAATATGTTATCACTTGCTGGTCTAGCGGCAGGAGAACTTGGAATAAGGTTTACCTGGTGGTTGGTGTTATTCGTTATTGTGATATTATATTCCAGGTTGCTTGTTGATTAAGGGAAACATGGAAAGATAGGATCATTTAGGTATAACATGTGTACATAGTTGTACACATCTTGATTCTTAATGTGTACATAATTTTACACATGTTGGTTTTCAATGTGTACATAGTTATACACCTGTCAATCGTTATGTACCTTGGTGTAATAGGGATATTGTCATCAACCCACTCTTTTATTTCATTTTACAGTAATATAGTTGAAGTAGCATATCAAGAGTTGTTGGTTTGAAGAGGATGAGGAGCTCATTCGTTAGGAAGAGGAGAGTTAGCAAGCTGGGTGAGCAAAAGTAAATGGTGGAGGCTGGCGACAAGGAAAAAGCACTAAGGAAAACAGAGATGTAAGTGTCTCTAGCTTTGTAATTTTACTCACTAAGATAGTCTCAGATGAAGTATGCTTACGTGGTTATAAATGGTCGGTTTATGCATGTTTTGCAAGGGTGTACACATTGGTGCACCGAGTGTATTTTCTATGTAAAAGTAGGTTTTTGTGTGGTTATGGAGGATCGATTTTAGGCATGTTTCGCATGGGTGAACATATTGGTGCACTAATGTATAATTATCATGAAAAGGTAGGTTTGTTTGGGTTTATGAATGATCGATTTCATGCATATTTTTTTCGTAGGTGTGTACAAAGTAGTGCATGTACACACATTATGTTATTTAGGTGTGCATAGTAGTCCAAATGTTGATTATTTAGGTGTAAATAGTTGTACACTTGTAGGACTATATTTATGTATACAAACCAAAAATTAGGGAAAACACTAATTGTATAGGTGTTGGATTTTCTATAGATGTGTAATAGCAGTTGTACACTATTGTGTTATCTCGATAATATGTGCATTTTTGTGGTATAAATGTTGGATTTTTATACCACAAAACATCAAAAGTTAATGCATCTCTTTCTTATACCATCAAAAGTTGTCCTCTCATTAGAAATTTAGATCCTTGTAACATCTCTTAGGCAAAGATAATGTACATTCTAGGATATTTGTTGCGACTTCGATTACATTTTCGAACAGTTTTATTAAAATAATCTCTGTGAGACGGATGAATAGATTTAAGCTCATACTTGTAAGTTAGTATAATCATTTTTTCGGTGTGAGCCTGTAAGAATGGATGGTTTATCAATGTGTTACCCATTATTCATGCTTTATCGGTGATTACTCAATTATATAGGCCTAGGTGAAAATAAGTTAAACTCGGTGCTATAGCGGTATTTTAGCTTACGAGTCACCAATATCTAGCTCCCACTTTGTATAATTATTGTGTTGTTTTATTAGATTCCTTGTCGGTTAAAAACTTTATGAAACAATAGTTTGATCTACGTCTTGACCACTTTTTCCTCTTCGTCATTGTATGTGTATAGATGAACAGTATAAATACATCATTTCCATTCTTGCGTATCAACAAGATGCTTTCATGTGCGGAGGCGACAGGCTTCAAATCTGGTATGAGAAGAGCGTTCGGTAAACCCTTGGGATGGATCACCTAGCTAACTTGTTATCGTATGAGATTCATTGTGAGTCTACTTTTGTTATGTTGGTGTACAAGTGGTGCACCTTGTTTTGTCTTTTGATTTTTTGAATTTTTGTAGACATGTACATGTTTGTACGCTAATATAAACTAAGATTTTTTTTAAATGAAAATTATATAGGCATATGGGTACTCTTTTTGTAGCTCTTGGAAAGAGCTTTCCGAATATATAAAGTTTGTGAATTTTGGACAAACGGTTGGAAAGATAAATTGTTTTTAATTTTTTTTTATATTATTTAAAATTGCTTGTCATTGTGAGTCAATTTGGACTAAACCTGTAAATATTTAGACCAAATTGTAAATCGGGGAAGGTTATTTGTGTCTTTGATGAAAAGAAGCTGATTTGTCTTTAGTTGAATGGATCAGGACTAACTAGTATATTTGGATGGGGTTTTGGACTAAACCGTATTTTTTCCCTCCGCTAGATAACGAAATCTTAGACTAAGACTCTAAGAGTACTCTACCGTCAACGTAATAAGGTCTAACTCAAACTCAGGTCAATTCAACTGCACAATAAAAAGCAATTATATTTCTACACGTCGTTCGGGAAATCATCGTTTCTAATATTTTCCTTCGTAAAGAAGAAAAAAATTTTCACAAAAACCCCAATAAATCCTAGTTGGTGGTTTACAGGTGGTGGTGATCCACTGTAAATAAAAAAATTTCATGAACATCTGATCCTACTAATAAGAGGAATTCTTAGGAGGTAAGGTAATTCATTGTTTCACAAAGTCCTCTCTGAGAATTTTCATATTCATCATAGAAGCAATTGCTTCTTAGGTTAGGTATTCCATGGCGGAACAAGATAGTGTTTCTCTTCTAACCCCTCCTACTCCGATCAGTACTCAACCAACAACAGAGATTGATCTTGAAGCAGGGCAAAATCAGTGCAGAATTTGTCTTGAAACTGATGGTACGTCTTATAATTTACTTCCTGACTATAAAAATTCCTTAATTTTGACCTAATTTGTTCTTGTTGTTATTATTGCCAGAAAGGGGTTTCATTGCTCCTTGTATGTGTAAAGGAACGGCAAAGTACGTACACCGTGAATGTTTAGATCAATGGCGCTCCATAAAAGGTATTCCACTATTCCTTGCTCCTAGCTATTAGACTGCATTACTGTTTCGTTGAGCACATTGTCTTTTTACCAAGTGTGGGAAGAAGAACCCTTTTAGGTCCTGTTATTTGTCTTAGACCCACCTGTATTTGTGAATATGTCAGATGGACGGCGGTGTTTGGAACTTAAAAGTATTGTATGTGCATGCTCTCGAGTCTCGGCAGTTGTTGGTGCATTGTTGTATTTTTGATGTGTTTCAATCCAATTCATTACGCTGTTAATTTTTGCAGGAAGGGTTTGCGTTTGCTCATTGCACAACTTGCAAGGCCCAATACCACATGAGTGTGCAAAATACTGTCGTAGATAGGAAATGGCGAACGCTTAAGTTCCGTTTCTTTGTCACTAGAGATATATTTTTCATTTTTATCTGTTTCCAGCTGGTAAGTACTTGATGTTCCCTTTCAATCTTTCTTTACTAAATTAGTGTATCTTGGTGAGTTCAGCTACCAATCTTTTGTTTTTCTTTTGTGCTCAGGCAATTGCTTCATTGGCGTATATGGTGTATCTTGTTGATGCATCTCAGAACTTCGCGCTACGCTTGGCCTTGGAATTTCCTGGTGTAGTTAGCTTCTATTACATATGTGGTATGCCTCATGAATCTGATTTACGTGCTTCCCATTTTGCCGTCTGTCCTTCCCCATTATCTCCTTCTATACTGCAACATGTTTGATGCCATGGGTTTATTTCACAAGTGTACACTTTGACAGGAATGTTAAGTTTTCATTTTTGACCCACTTCATCATCTCATTGCCCTCAATTTCATATTTTTGGTCAGCAAATAGTTTGGGCATGTTTTTTTTATCAGCTTATTTCTGGTGATTTGCAGGGGCATTGCTGCTTTTTGTTTTGGTTGGATTGTCTGGTTGCTTTCTGACGTGTTTCGACAGTAGAGTGAGAGGCGATCTAGCTCAGCCATGTCGACAATTGACTGACTGTTGCTGCAGCTGTGGGTAAAATTCCTTCCATTGGCAACATTAATGTGATTGTTAACATTAATAGCATCTCTTACTAAAAGTATCTGTACGCGTAGTTGAAATGATAGGACTATAAAGAAACAAGAAACATAATATCATTTTTCAATCCTTGTAGGTGTAGAGACCCTCGGTGTCCCGCTGCATGTTTAGTGTCATGCTATCAGGGTTTAACAAGTGCTGGAGATTGTGCTTGCTTACCAGTTGCTGGCGAAGGAGCACCGTTATTTATCATTGGTGCAGTGATTGCACTAGTACTCTTCGCGTTCTTTGGATTGATCTATAGCATTCTTGTGGCTACAATTGCTGGGCAAAGAATCTGGCAAAGGCACTATCACATACTTGCAAAGATGATGCTGACAAAAGTGAGTTAAAACTGTTTCCATTCACTTTTTGTCATACCAGTGTCAGAGCATTGGTTTCATTTTATCCCATTCTAGAAACTGTGCTTCTTGACAGATCATGAGGAACTAAACTAAGAAATCCCACCATCCTTTCATCATATAATCACACTGTGCTAGAATCACCCACCTAATTGACGGGAAGGGTGTTCTTGCTTTGTGACAGATGCCATTTTCCAGTGCACAAAGGATAACCGGCCAAACTTTCTGATCTGACATGTACACACTAGTTGCCATGCCACTTTTGGTAGAATACATTTCTCTATAGCAACTAGTTTAGTGGATGCTCGAGTTTGTGATTCTGTAGCTTACTTTTTATTTCATCGTATAATCACACTGTGCTAGAATCACCCACCTAATTGACGGGACGGGTGTTCTTGCTTTGTGACAGATGCCATTTTCCAGTGCACAAAGGATAACCGGCCAAACTTTCTGATCTGACATGTACACATTAGTTTCCATGCCACTTTTGATAGAATACATTTCTCTATAGCAACAAGTTTAGTGGATGCTCGAGTTTGTGATTCTGTGGCTAACTTCTTGTTCGTTCATCGTTGTTTATCTGGATTGACTGATTTTCAAATGCTAATCAGGAATATGTAGTTGAGGATGTTGATGGATTGGCGACGGATTCCAATTGGTGCCCACCTCCTCTTCCACCGGAGCATGTTGAGCAGCTGAAAGCACTTCGTCTCCTGTAAATTCACCTGCCTAGTACCGGATTTATAACAAAGAGAAACATACATAACATAGGTTAAATTGCCTTCTTAATTTTTCTGGTTTTCACTTCTACGCACTTGCAATGGCAATGTTTTGTAGTTCACGAATGTTATTGAAGGTGGAATTTAGAATTTCATATATAAAACTTACCGTTCATACTTAAGTAACTGAACTTTTCTTTTGTTTTGCTTATGAGCATCAAATTAACAAGCAACGAATCATTTCTTCCTCTATGAATCCACAGGAGGGGTGGGTTCGTCCTCTGGTAGGCGCACTTTCAGTTTCCCCCTTTCCATGTATTGATTTTTCCTGCATTTTCAGTTTTTCTGCTGTCGTGTATTAATCTTTCACATTTCAGTAAGGTGCTAAATCGCCACAGATTTATGAGTCGACTCAGCTCAGTTTGACTCATTATAACTCATCTAACCAATTGTAGTACAACTTTCTAGTTGTTCATGATGCATTATAAATCAAGCTAAGCCATATCCACTGGTTCTTTCTACACATATTACAGGGGACATGTTTAGGTAATAGGATTGTGCAACCACTGCTCAAGTAATTCCTACAAATGGATAATTCCATGGGTTCACATTAATGGCTGCGAGTGCAAAATCTAAAGTCGTGATATGTTCATATTCAGAGTTTATGTTCATGACCAACGAGGCAACGACATACTTGTGAAGTGCCATCATTAAGTTTGGGTTTTTCATGAGACAGATGCCCCTAGTAATTCATGAGTGAGTGAGTTGGTGTGGGTTTATTTAGATTCTGTCTTGGAATCAGATCAAACTATAAGTAATTCGAATACATTTTTCACGTAAGAGAAATGAAATTCTTATACCATATGTTCCAAGTCAATTCACAATTCACAATTTTCATTCTATTTCATATGAATACTTTGGGACATTGGAGTGAACTAATTCTCTATATCAAGAGATACATTCGGGGAATACCGCATCATTCAAGAATCATGTATCAGATATATTGAATATATACATCGATGGACAATCATCCAAAAATTGTATTTGGAATCTAGGCTACCAAGTTCTAGGGAAATATAATGGGCAACAATAATATGGAAGAAAGAAAATGTATATGTATGAATTAGAAATCTAGTTGAAAAATCAATTTTAAAGTTCAAAACATATAAATAAATTGGCAAATGCTACCACGCACTACAGTGCGTTGCAGCAATATAAGCTAGCGCACATCGGCCGTTGGATCACACAATTATGTGAACTAGACTGTGGTACATCAGTCTTTATACGAAGTCTCTTTTGATATTATCTCGAGATTTTAGTCAAAACATTTTCTTATTCTATTTTTTGTTCTTCCTTCTCCCTTCTGTGATTTTTTGCATTAACATTTTTCCTCTGCAACTAAAATTCAAAGATAATTCTCATTAACCGATGAATAAGGATAAAAGTTAGTAGAACCCTAACTTAATCTGAGTACAAAAGAGGCATCTCCATATAACATCACACAATTTTTTTCTAATTATTTTTGAAGTCTTTGAATTTGACATGTATGGTGTTGTTGATGTACTTGCAGGTTGTGGTGCATGAGAAATTGTAATTGAAATTTCTAAATGGGTTCTAAGCCCAGTATTTTAGGATGGGTTCTTAGTAGAGCCTCCATTAATGGAGGTAATGAAAAGATTTTTTTGATTAGGTGTTTGAAGAATTTCTGATTTATCATGTAATTATGATTCATGCTATATAATAATTTTCAGATTATTCCTGAAATATTATTTGAATCAAGAATTAACGATTCAATTTTCCAATCTGTAATTATGAGCCGGTAAAACTGTCCCGATTAGATGATTCATTTATGAAGAACTGTATCTGTATTTTAGAAGAAGAACAATAATTGATGATTTTTTTTTATTTTTTATTTTGTCTGAGTTTCTTTTGGACACCTGGTTAGGAGTAGTTAATAAACTTTTTAATCGAAAAAGCAAACTAACAATCAAACGGCTAGCAACCTGCTAGCTTATGTAGCTTTCTTGCGCGGCAGCGCGTGACAGCACGACCCTTCTTATAGTAACATACTATAATTTCTTTTCTTTTTTTGTAAATATAAAAACTTTATTTTATCTTTAAAGAAAGGGTTATTTGGTTTGTAGTACTTGCATTTTGTCCAAAGTTAGTGTTTGGTCTAACATTTGTCCAACTTAGGGTTTGGTACTTGGAAATGATGTTGACTTTCGTTGACTCTGTTAAGTTTAATTCTAATTAGATTATCATACAAAGATTTATGCATTTACTAGTTTAACCTTCACACACACTTTTTACACACTTCACAATTAACCTAACCTAACTCTCCATTTGACTTTCACCTTTCCTTCTTCACTCTTCATCTGCCGAACAGATTTACACCACCCAATAATCACTCCGACGAGCAGCGTCACCTTGCTTAAACCCATCGAAAACGATCGTCAACAACATCAATTATCAGAAAAAAAATAAAAATACAATTCATTCATCAATAACGAATAAACCAAGACCTATTCACCACCATTTCAATCTCTTCAACAAATCAAAAAAATCTTACTGTCCCGTCATCTAAGTCCAATCTTCCCTAAAACCCAAAATTAAATCTTGATGTCTTTAATTTTTGGCTAAAATCAGATTGTGATCATAACCCACTGTGAACCGATCTATTATGCACTTTCAGACTAACTTAACAAATATGAAAACTCAATCCAAACCCAATTCGATTAGTGCGGTTTGTTAATGTTTTAGAATCAACAAATAAGAAGCTAATCCAAAATCTGATCTTGAAATTTCGTTTATGAACTCGAGAAACTTAGAGAACTTCATCTGATTTAAGAATATTGGGGTTTGGAGAAGAAAATGGGGGGTTGGCAATAGAAAAGAGAGGGGGAAAATCAGAAGTGATTATGGCGGTGTTGTATTACTGGTAAAAGGGTTTTGGGAAGGAAGAAACGAGCTTTCTCTTTCTTGAATTAGGGTTAATGAATGGCTATTACTTAAATATTAGCAAGTTGGAGGGTGTAATAATAAACTTATTTAGTAATTACATTTTATATAAAAAATTTAATAATTCTTTAACATAAGTCAAGATTTTAGATAGTCAACGCACGTTATTTTCAAGTACCAAACACTAATGTTAGACAAAATTTGTCAATTTTAGTGACAAAACTATCAATACATATGGATACAAAATAAATAAAATTTGTAGCTTCGCATCCAAATGCTTGATCTCCTTGGTTCTTCAACATTACTCGAAATCTTCGTCACTTTCAAGTACTCCAATGATTCCAAATGTGTTCAACTCAGCACATAGTTGTTGAAGATCCGTAGCAATAACAATGAGAAAACAGTTGCTCTCAATCATTGTTATACAGTGTCATAGTATCATTACACAACATCAAAGTTCAATTGTATCACAACTTTGACAACAATACTATGGTGATATGTATCACTCAAAACTTCATCACACAATGAAAATCACTCCTCATTATATAATGATCCGTAAACCATATGTATTTGTAGTGTGAACTACACATTAATTCTCCCCCTTTTTGTCAATATAAATTGTCAAAGGTACAAAAACTAGTGGGATCCGCATGAAATTATCATAGAGATACTTCATGACCAAAAGAGAATAACAACTTGTTTAGATGACATCATATAGCCGAAGCTAAATGCATTCATCAAGGAGTTTATAAAGATACAAGATAACCCCTACAATATTCCACAGCCGCATTCCCCACAAAGATTTGGAAATTAAGCACAATTTCAATTAAGAACTCTCCCCCATAAAATGTCATTCCCGAAAGAACAACAAGAGCGACCTTACATTTATAAGAAAAGAAGGATTTCTTTGGACATTAACAAATCACATGAAACATGAATTTGTATCCAAAAGTTTCAATTGAATTAACCTCAAGGAAAATGATCAATTCAATTGGCCATGCTTAACATAAGAGAACTTACGGAGCAACACAGTATATACAAAAATATGTGGATCAGGGAAATATCAATACCGCGGAATAAACAAAGATTCATTCTATTTTTCATCACTATTTGCACAGTGACATACAATAGACTTAATCTTTGTAAACAAAAGTTCATCCTTTCTTCCATCAATATTTGCATAATGACATAAAAGGCTTAACTTTTGTAGTCAAAAGTTCATTCTATCTTTTATCAATACTTTCATATGACATGTAATAGAGATAACTTTTGAACAAGTATGGGACAGTCAAGATTCACGGACGTAAACAACATATCCCATAACAATTTGCAATATATAAAACCATAAAGATTAATACTGCAAAAATCATCTTCTAAATCAACTTTAGAATTTAAATAAATAAATCTAAAAATATTGCAAGATGAAAACGTTGGAAATAGTTATGTGTACTCACAATAATGGCTATTCCAAACCCTAGTTATCCTTCTTAAAAACACAAGAATAAATTCTCATAAGAAGTTTCCTAGACAAGAATCAAAACAAACTCTAAAACCAAAAACTGATAAAGCACGGAAAACTAGTCATCATCTTCATCATCGGAGACCATAAGAGTGGCTTGAATCTTATCCATGTCATTCTTGAGTTCTGGAAACTTAGTAGCAATTACAAGTAATTGTTCTTACACACACCTTACATTGGCACTAATCTTACAAACTCCTTTGAGAATTTGATGAAGAAGATTCATGGAGGAGGAATCACATGAGCCATCAAGGGTGTCACATCTTTGTCTCTTGCAAACATTATCCTTCATACGTTTGAAAGTACACGGACGAACAAGCTTGGGAGTTCCAATGGGGTTGCCAATCGGAGCTATAGAGAAGGTGCGACAAATTTGCTCAATCAAGCAAGGATAGCCTAACTTCTTGTTGGAAGACGTCATCCACAACATTTGATATATGATAAACCCAAAAATGTCGAGACTTTGAGTTTCCAACACAAGTAAATAGACCAATTCCGCAAACTCACGGCTCCAACGAGAATTCTCAATCGTAGAGGGACAAAGATTAGATATATCAAGTTTACCAAAGGACATCAAAGAGAGACTAAGATTATTAGTAGGAAATTTTCCTTCATTCCAATCAACACTCTTACCACAGAGACCAATATAAATGGTTTCATAAGAAGGTATTTCACGACTAGGTCTTGAAAGGCGAAAACTTCCTAAGGGAATTTTATTAATCCTTGAAATCAACTCTCTAGTTACATGTCCTTTTTCTATTTATCATGGTCTTGAATTCCATGTCATCATAATTAACATCATAAATGTTAGCATATAAGATTCTTATAAGAGTGTCAAAACCTTCACCAAGACCATCAAAGATATTTCCAACATTGAATTTTTCAAAACATATTAAATCCCCTTTATGCCCACTAGTAAAATCCAACTTCTTTTCTAGAATAAACCCATTAGATGAAATTCTTTCAAAAACCTTCTCACAAGAATTATTGACAAATCTAATTCTAATGGAACTTTGATATATTGGTAAGTTCATACTAGAAGAAGATGAAGAACCCAAGTTTTTTGAAACCTTGAAATTCTTCATTAGATCTAGAAATTAAGAGATTATAGGAAGAGATGACTTACTTGATATGTTCCTTGAAAACCCCTTTTCACTTTTTGATCTCCAAGGATGATTAATGGAGAAAACACAAAAACCCTAAAACGTTCACGTACGCGGACAAGATGGGAGGAAGAAGAAGGTACGCGTACGCTCCTTTTATATACCCAAGGATGGGCTTGGACCCGTTTCCGAACTGCGACCCACAAAAGGAATGTAGGATTTCTTAGGTGTTCAAACTCCAAGGTTATGCAACTCGCGAAAGCACATGAACGTGTGAAAAGATGGTGCAGTAGAAAGCCATTTCACAATTATCCTGAGGAGGACAAAAGTAACCCAAGTACAAACAAACCAAACCTTTTCTTGCCCCATCTCAAGATATATACAAATGGGGTAGCACCAAACAAGTTACCAAGTGGCAAGATGTGTATAGAAACCCTCATACACCATTTCCGGTTGATATTTGTGAACATTACCAGTGATATAATCATAGTAATGATGATAATCAGGGTTAACAGAGCTTTCTAACTTCCTTTTCATATGACTAGAAAGGAGGTTTTTCTGATATCTTAAACTTGTATCAACAACACGAGAACCCGTTTTATTGGACCCACTTGTGTTGACAACATGTTTAGTTCGTACATCATGATTGTATGATTTTATATGTACCGAAATTTTATCAGAGCGATTCTTATCCTTCACCGAATTAAGCTTTTCTAAGAATCTAAAAACGTTTTCATGCTCTGAATAGATCTTGGTCAATTGATCCATCACGATAGTATTCCTCAAAAAGATTAAGAGATAATCTAGTGAGATTCCATATCTTTGAGCGTAGATAACGTTTTCCCGACCTTCCTTTCTTAGAGGAACTTTTAATTTTTCCTCTAGATTGTTTCTCATCATCTAAGTTTTCCAAAGTCTTAGATGGAATGAGATTATCATGAGAACCCAACTGTCTAGTCCATAGTAATCTCTGAATAATCTTTAAGGAATTCTGGTGTGCGTTACAAATGCCGAGAGCAAGTTTCCCAAAGAAATTTCCCATGAGGACGGACTTTAGGGATCAGTCAAACACAAACTTATTAGGTTTATAGTGTTTGCCTGCTCTGCTACAAATTGAAAAAGCGGGGGGTACAACAACCACACCCAATATTTCATTTGGCAATCTGAATAGACAAACTCCAATATACTTTCAAGAGAATCAACTAGACAGTTAGACTCAATCTAGAATAAAGTATATCCAAGAGTTTTGTATCTATATCTCTCAATTAAATCTGCAATCAGCAAATAAAAATTTGCGAGCCCGATTGAATACAAGAGAAATAACTTGAACGGTACCAAAGACCAATATTCAAGGATCAATCAATCTCAATAAACAACCAAAGGTTGGATTTCCCAATTGATCGATTCAACGCATAACCTGTGATATTTCAATTATATAACAAAATATAATGCGGAAAAGAAATAACACAGACACCAAAGTTTTGTTAACGAGGAAACCGCAAATGCGAGAAAAACCGGGACCTAGTCCATTTTGAACACCATCACCTTTGTATTAATCCACTACAGACACTAGCCTACTACCAATGAACTTGGACTAGATCGTAGTTGAACCTTAATCAATCTCACACTGATTCAAGGTACAGTTGCGCTCCTTACATCTCTGATCCCTTCAGAATACTACGCACTTGATTCCCTTAGCTGATTTCACCCACAACTAAGAGTTTCTACGACCCAAAGTCGAAGACTTGATAAACAAATGTATCTCACACGAGAAAAGTCTATAGGAATAGATAAATTTGTCTCCCACGGAAATACCTACGAGTTTTGTTCCGTCTTTTGATAAATCAAGGTGAACAGGAACCAATTGATAACCTGGACTTATTTTCCCGAAGAACATCCTAGTATTATCAGTCATCTCACAATAATCTTAATCGTATGGTAGCGAAACAAGATATTGTGGAATCACAAACGCTGAGACGAAGATGTTTGTGACTACTTTTTATCTTGCCTATTGGAGATTCAATCTCGAGCAAATCTTAAAGAAGATCATACTCAATACAATAGAAACAGCAAGATCGGATCACGAACCTACGAGAAAAATAGTTGGGTCTAGCTTCACAATCCCAATGAAGTCTTCAAGTCGTTAACCTACGGGGTTTCGTGAAAAACCTAAGGTTAAAGTAGAATCGACTCTAGCTTATGCAACTAGTATCACACAGGAGGTGTGGGAATTAGGTTTCCCAGTTTCTAGAGTTCTCCTTTATATAGTTTTCAAATCAGGGTTTGCAATCTAAGTTACCTTGGTAACAAAGCATTCAATATTCACCGTTAGATGAAACCTGATTAGTTTCAAGCTAATATCTTTCAACCGTTAGATCGAACTTAGCTTGTTACACACAAATGAAATGTACCTTCATTTAGGTTTATGTAGTCGTACCTAAACGTGTACACCATGTTGTCTCAACAATAGTTAACCAAGGTTATCCATATGAATACTCTCATATAAACCTTATTCATCTTAACCATAACTAGTTCAACTGATCTAAATGAAACTAGTTAAAGAGTTGTTCAATTGCTATATTCTCATAGAAGTATACAAGAACACAATTGAAGCAAAATCGGTTTGATTCACTCGAATCAATTCATGAAAATTATAGCCACGGTTTGCAAAGAATGCATTCCTTATTATATAAATGTATTAGTTTATGTACTAAACCGATTTTAGAACTTTAACCTTCAAGTACGCGAACGGGTACGCATACTTGAAATACCCGGACTGAAAATGGGTTTCGCCAGTACGCAAACGGCTACGCATACCACCAATCCCAGCAAAAAATCTCGGACATGAACCTTACGCCAGTACGCATACGGGTGCGCATACTTAGGTCCCCGGAATTCTCAAACCAACATGTACACATACGTGTACGCATACTATGGTTCCCGGACATGGATTACATATGTGCAAGAGTACACAACATGTCACAATCCAATAATGGTCAAGCTTTCGAAACTCTCATTTCAATCATTGAAACTTTCTTAGAGGATGACAATAGCCGTTTTCACACACTATTAGCATCAAAGCAATTTTCAAGTTATTGAAATAATCATAACGAAACATTCCAAGTCTACACCAAATGATTGTATCACACAAACCATGTAAGATGTTACTCGGCAATTTCCACATGATCATCTTTTGACTTTCGTCAAGAATATAAGATGAACTTGGTCAAAGCGAAAGCTTGCAACACATATTCCGAGAAATATGTAAGCGAGTTAAATTCAGCTCGAAATCTCAAATGTGTATAATAGAAAACTATATTGTAACACGACTTATGTCTCAACATAGGAGATAGAGTAGAAATAGACTTTCCAAGTGATAGATGAGTTCCAGTCTCCACATACCTTTTTGTTGATGAAGTTCCACAAGCTCTCCTTTGTCAATGATGAACGCCGTGAAGTCTAATGCTCAAATACACAATCTATCATATTCCGAGACATCTATAAGTAGACTAGAAATCAAGACTTATAGTTTTGATAACTAACATTGACAAACAAGCTTGAGATAGAAACGCTTGCGAGTTCGACCGAGCAGTGCTCTAACAGTAGTATTATTGTCAAAGTTGTGATACAATTGAACTTTGATGTTGTATAATAATACTATGAAACTGTATAATAATAATTGAGAACATCTGTTTTCTTATTCTTATGGCTACGGATCTTCAACAACTATGATGCTGAGTTGAACACGTTCAAAATCACTGGAGTACTTGGAGTGACGAAGAATTCAAGGAATGTTGAAGAACCAAGGAATTCAAGCATTTGGATGAAAAGCTAAAAAGTTTATTTATTTTGTAATCCATATGTATTGATAGTTTTGTCACTAAAATTGACAAAGGGGGAGATTATTAGAGCACTGCTCGGTCGAACTCGCAAGCGTTGCTATCTCAAGCTTGTTTGTCAAGTTTAGTTGACAAAATTATAAGTCTTTATTTCTAGTCTACTTATAGCTATGTCTCGGATTATGATAGAATGTGTATTTGAGCTTTAGACTTCACGACGTTCATCGATTGAAGACGAAGAACTACAAAGGGAGCTTGTGGAACTTCATCAACAAAAGGTATGTGGAGACTTGAACTCATCTATCACATAGAAGTCTATTCTATTTTATATACTATTGAGACAAAGTCGTATAGATATATAGACTTTACATTATACACATTTGATATTTCGAGATGAGTTTAAATCGCTTATATCTTTCTCAAAATATGTGTTGGAAAGCTTTTTTTCTTTAACTACGTTCATCATTATTCTTGATGAAAGTCAAAACATGATCATGTGAAAATCACCTGGTAACATCTTACATGATTTGTGTGAGATAGTCGTTTGATATAAACTCAGAATGTTTCGTATTGATCATTCGATCACTTGAAAATTTCTTATAAGCTAATAGTTTGTGTGAGACAGCTATTTTCTTCTTCTAAGAATGTTTCAATGATTGAAATGGGAGGTAAGAGCTAAAACCCATGTCTGGATACATTGTGGTTTGTGTAATTAGTGTACGAACTGTTTTGACGGAATTCAGGACCGGATTCAACTCATTCAAATTAATGATTTTTACCATCATCTTGAATAGAATTCAATTACGAAGTGAACGGCGAAATAATGAGGTCATTCCGAGTTCGAACGAAGAAGTTACGGCCAAAACAGTCGCGACGAAAAATGGCAATCTACAGCACCACTTTCGGCATTGGTAAAGCAATACCGAAAGTAGCCATATTTCAGGCAGAGAAGGTGTATTTTATACCCCCAACTTTCGGTATTGCATCGGGGAATTCGACAATGCCGACTGAGACAAGCATATTGGGTCCCTTTTGACGTATTTTGACTTCCAAATCAAGGAAACTTGGTCCCGGATGGATTCTAATACCTAGATCTCTTGAAAACTATATAAGAGGACCTTCTAAACATTAAGAGGGGAATCTTTAAATTATTTTTCAAGCTTGGAGAGAAAGAACAACAAGGGAAGATTTATCAAAAGACGGTATAAAAACTTCGTATGTATTTTTGTGGGAGACAGATTTATCTATTCAAATAGACTTTTCTGTGGGAGACAGATTTTTAAAATATGGGGGTACAACAACCACACCCAATAATTCGTTTGGAAATCTGAGAGGAATTACTCCAATATACTTTTTAGAGAATCAACTAGACAGTCAAACTCAATTTAGAGAAAAGTATACACAAGAGTTTATATCTCTATCTCTCAATTCAATCTGCAATCAACAAATAGAAATTTGCGAGCCCGATTGAATACAATAGTAGTAACTTGAACGGTACCAAAGACCAATGTTCAAGGATCAATCAATTTCAATCAACAACCAAAGGTTGGATTTCCCAATTGATCAATATAACGCATAACCTGTGATATTTCAAATAAAATATAATGCGGAAAAGAAATAACAGAGACACGAGAATTTTGTTAACGAGGAAAACGCAAATGCGAGAAAAACCCTGGACCTAGTCCGACTTTGAACACCACATTGTATTAAGCCTCTACAGACACTAGCCTACTACCAATAAACTTCGGACTGGACTGTAGTTGAACCCTAATCAATCTCATACTGATTGAAGGTACAGTTGTGTTCCATACATCTCAGATCCCAGCAGGATACTACGTACTTGATTCCCTTAGTTGATCTCACCCACAACCAAGAGTTGCTACGACCCAAAGTCGAAGACTTGATAAACAAATCATGCTCATACGGAAAAGTCTATTGGAATAGATAAATCTGTTTCCCACAGAAATACCTATGAGCTTTGTTCCGTCTTTTGATAAATCAAGGTGAACATGAACCAATTGATAAACCGGTCTTATATTCCCGTAGAACAACCTAGTATTATCAATCACCTCACAATAATCTTAATCGATTAATGAAACAAGATATTGTGGAATCATAAACGATGAGACGAAGGTGTTTGTGACTACTTTTCTGTCTTGCCTATCGGAGATATAAATCTCAAGCCAATCTTACAATTGCACTCAATCACGATAGAAACAAAGAGATCGATCACGCAACTACGAGAGAGAAAATAGTTGGAGTGCTGCTTCACAATCCCAATGAAATCTTTAAGTCGTTAACTTATAGGGTCTCGTGAGAAACCTAAGGTTAAAGGAGAATCGACTCTAGCTTATGCAACTAGTAACACACATAAGTGTGGGGATTAGGTTTCCAGTTGCTAGAGTTCTCCTTTATATATTTTTCAAATCAGGGTTTGCAATCCAAGTTATCTTGGTAACAAAGCATTCAATATTCACCGTTAGATGAAAAACCTGATTCAACCAAGCTAATATAATTCTACCGTTATATTGAACTTAGCTTGTTACACACAAATGAAATGTACCCTCATTTAGGTTTATGTAACCGTACCTAAACGTATACACCATGTTGTCTCAATAATAGTTAACCGAAGTTAGCCAAATGATCACTCTCATATCAACCTTGTTCATCTTAACCATAACTAGTTCAAATGAATCAAATGAAACTAGTTAAAGAGTTGTTCAATTGTTATATTCTCATAGAAGTATACAAGAATACAATTGAAGCAAAATCGGTTTGATTCACTCGAATCAATTCATGAACATTATAGCCACGGTTTGCAAACATTGTATTCCTTATTATATAAATGTTTAAGTTCATGTACATAACCGATTTTAGACTTTAACCTTCAAGTATGCAAACGGCTACGCATACTTAAAATAACCGGACCAAGATTGGGTTTCGCCAGTACGGAAACGGGTACGCGTACTTCCAATCCCATCAGAAATATTCGGACATTAACCTTACGCTAGTACGCGAACGGGTGCGCATACTTAGGTTCCCAGATTTCTCAAGCCAACAGGTACGCGTACGGGTACACATACTATGGTTCCCGGACATGGATTATATATGTGCAAGAGTACACAACATGTCATATCCAATAATGGTTAAGTGTTCTAAAATCTTATTTCAATCATTGAAACATTCTTAGAGGATGACAATAGCCATTTTCACACACTATTAGCATCAAAGCAATTTTCAAGTTATTAAAATAATCATAACGAAACATTCCAAGTCTACACCAAATGATTGTATCACACAAACCATGTAAGATGTTACTCGGCAATTTTCACATGATTATCTTTTGATTTGCGTCAAGAATATAAGATGAACTTGGTAGAAAAGCTTTCAACGCATATTTCAAGAAATATGTAAGTGAGTTAAACTCAGCTTCGAAATCTCAAATGTGTATAATAGAAAACTATATCGTAACATGACTTATGTCTCAACATAGGAGATAGAGTAAATATAGACTTTCCAAGTGATAGATGAGTTTCAGTCTCCACATACCTTTTTGTTGATGAAGTTCCACAAGCTCTCCTTAGTAGTTCTCCGTCTTCAATGATGAACGCCATGAAGTCTAATGCTCAACTACACAATCTATCCTAGTCCGAGACATCTATAAGTAGACTAGAAATCAAGACTTATAGTTTTGATCACTAATATTGACAAACATGATTGAGATAGCAACGCATGCGAGTTCGATCGAGCGATTGCTCGACAAATTTGTTTATCAAGTCTTCAACTTTGGGTCGTAGCAACTCTTAGTTGTGGGTAAGATCAGCTAAGGGAATCAAATGCGTAGAGTCTGCTTTGGGATTTAGAGGCGTAAGGAATGCGACTTTGTGCCTTAATCGAGTGTGTGATTGGTTAGGGATCAACTACATTCTGTCAAGTTAACTTGTAGTAGGCTGGAGTCGCAGCGGCTTAATACGGTGTGGTGTTCAAATCGAATAGGTCATGGGGTTTTTCTCGCATTTGCGGGTTTTCTCGTTAACAAAACTTAAATTGTCTATGTTATTTCTTTTCCGCATTATATTTGATTATATAATTGATATATCACAGGTTGTGCGTAGTTCAATCAATTGGTAAATCCAACCTTTGGTTGTTGATTGAAATTGATTGACACTTGAACATTGGTCTTTGGTACCGTTCAAGTTGTTTCTCATAATAATCAGGCTCGCGGATTTCAATCTGTTTGATTTGCGAATTACATTGAGAAATAGAGATATAACTCTTGGATATATATTTTCCTTGATTGAGTCTGACTGTCTAGTTGATTCTCTTGCAATTATATTGGAGTTAGTCCTTACAGATTGCATAAACGAAATATTGGGTGTGGTTGTTAGACCCCCGCTTTTTCAGGTCATATTAACAAGTTTTTACATTCAACATCTTCCAAAACTTCTCAATGGGTTTCTATAACTCAAAGTGGAAATTTCTCAAAAACCAAATTCGGCATCCATAAGCTCAGATTGGATAATATTTATAAACACAACTTTCATGAAAGAAAACTTATCAATGGAATCTGCGTTTATTCTATATTCAGTTGATCAAGAGGAATTTATGCATATCGCAATGGGTTGTGAAAGAGCAATGAAAGTAGTTCATGCAGAAGCTAAAATGATTCTATCGAGTGTGTCAATTGTCACGGACTTAAAGTGATTGTTGATTTTATTCATAAGAAATGTACGAACATTTCTTGGGAAGATGAAAACACAATCATATAAGTTGAAGAGATTCCACAATAAAAGGTAAGATATATAAGCAGAAAGCATAATTCAGCAGCGGATACTTTAGCGAAGGAAGCAAGAATCAAGAGTCTTCAAAATATATCCCCGCTTCTTATCATGATGTATTATTTGATTGTACTATATTACTTGATTTATAAAATTTAACCTTTCATCAATTTTTTTTTTACCATTCTTTGTTACAACCTCTCAGATTAAACGATTTTCTATAAAAAGCGATTTTTACGTGAATAGTTATAAAAAAAACATCTTGGAAAATTTGGATTGTTACAAAATTTGGTGGATTCTTTCGGGGTAATTTGTATTACTTCCCCTGGCAAGATCACTAATTTGAGTTACCTACAGAAATAAAATTAGAAAACCTCCTCTCGTTATATATTCTGTCCATTCTAAGTTGGATGACTCAGTAGCATACACGTGGCACAAAAATACATGTGTCAATTAAAGTACCCGAAATGCCCTCATGTACTAATTTAATCTAGCGTGCATAATTAAAGTCAGACAATCAACAGTCAGATTTGCGATCATATAAGACCAGGCTTTGCTTCTCCACATAAAGTGTGTCTCCTTTTATTATTTTTCCTCCATTAAACCTGCAATCGATATTATTTTAGTTTTGAAAAATTAAAACACAATTTTACCATATCAAAACCCCTAATTCATCTTTGATAGTAAAATACTCGATTGACAGTTGTAGTGGATAAGAAAACCACCGCTCTCTTGGTTGGAGTTGAAATTAAAGTCATGGTGGTATTACATAGAATAAAGATGATATTGAAATAATTAAATAGATTGGTTTAAGTGAAAGTTCTCAAATGTTAATGATGCTCAAACGCATCAATAAAGAGTAAAGATTATATGTTAGTTGTATGGAGATAGATTCAAGCTTCGAATCAACTGGCTAGAATAAGTTGGTTTTTATATTCTCATATTTGTTATTTAATGGTAGATGTACACATATCTTCATGAATGAAGACGATACTAGGATTTACTTTTAACTATTAGTGCTAAAAAGTAGTTGATTTCGAATTGTTGAGATAGTGAAAGAAATAAAGAAATTATGAAGTTAGTTGGCTAAAATTGAATTATATATGGGTTTTGCTCGAGGAGAATTGTCTAATTTGAGGTGACTGAATTATTGGTAATGCAGGAAAGAAGATGCCCGGAAGTTCGAGAAAAATTTAGCTTTTCATTTCCCCCTTTGAATATGTAAATACTACGAAGAAGATGAGGGCAATTTTGGTAGTTTGTCAAAGATGTGTATACTTTTGCCACGTGTATGCTACTGCTGAGTCAACTAACCAGGAATGGATGAAATTCTTGACGAAAGGAAGTTTTGATAATTTAATCTTTATAGGGGAGGTAAAGCAAATTAGCAATCTTCCTAGTGGAGGTAACGCAAATTACCCCATTCTTTCAAGATGTGTTAATTCCCGAATGTCCAAAATTCTGCCACACTTGCAAAATTGTTGGCCATTTAATTACTGAATGCAGAGTTGAGAAGAATAAGAGAAAGGGTTCAAGAGAATAAAGTTGGTGAGAAATTACATTCTGAAAGGTCTCAAGGTACTAAATCTGTCAAGCCTATTCCATTTGATATCTGTGATAATTGGAGTTAGAGGAAGGTGATTCTATTGTGCATACTATTATTGAAATATCTCTCAATAGTAACGTTGAAGTAGCAATTTGAGAATCCTGTAGATTTAATTCTCTTGTGACAAGAGGATGAAGATGAAGAATATGTCATAATGGAAAAACTAAAGATTTTAGAATTGGATGGAAAAAAATGATTTACATAATAGTGTTATTAAATATGTCAATGGAACTAATGGTAAAGTTTCGGATGCAAATGTTTCACACACCATGGTCTAAGATTGTTAAAAAAAATGGTGAATACTTGATGTCTGGTTCAAGTAATACAACAAGTACTTTCTACTTCTAACCATGAGCAAGGTAAGGTGAGTAAGCAAGCACCCGTCAATAACAAATACAATTTGAGAAAAAATCTAGGAAAGGGGTACCAAAAACCCTCAATCAAACAACAAAGATTTTATTTTGGAATATAAGGGGTCTTAGAAGATCTAGGTCTTTAGTTAATCAATTTAGTCATTCTTTAGTGTGGGTAGTTGAACCTAAAGTAGTGTGTAATGCTTCTTTTTGTAATAAATTGAACTTACAGTATGCATAGCATGGTAATTCATAATTCTTCTTCTTCAAATAAAAAAAAAAGGTAATATATGGATGTTCTGGAATAAGTGTATTACAACTCCACAAGTGGTATCAATTTCTAGTCAAATGATAACAGTGAGTTTGGGTGATGTGCTAATATCTGGTATTCATGCTCATGTTGGAATTGTGTAGAGAAGATTTTTATGGTCAGAAATGAAACTCATTAGTGATATTAAGAAACTATGGATTGTGTTAGGTGACTTTAATGCGGTAACATCTCAAGATGAAATTAAAGATTGGAGGAAGATCTCCTAACAAGATAGCAATGTTGGATTTCAAAAATTGTTTGAACAATTGTGAATTAATTCAACCCCCTAAAACTGGTCTAGAATACTCTTGGTCAAATTGTTAGCATGGAAAGAACATATAATATTATGTAATCTTGACAGGGTGGTCTTGAATCAACAATGGTTGCAATTGTATGGTGCTTGGGGTTATAAAGTAGGTTTGAGAGTGGTATCAGATCATGCACCTTTATTGGGAGGATGTGCAAGTATTCCTAAGCCAAAAATGCACCTAGAAGATTTCAAAAAATGCGGATACAACATCCTGATTTTTTTCAAGTTGTAGCAGGCAGTTGGTCAAATAAAGTAGATGATGATCCTGCTTTTATCTTTATGCAAAAATTGAAGAAGTTAAAACACTTTCTTAATGACCGGAATTGGAATGTCTTTAGTAATGTTCAGTTTAAGATAAAAGAAGTCAAGTCAAGCTAAAGTTGAAGAAGCAATGCAAAGATTCGGACAATAATTCTGATGAAGCTCTCAATTCATTAGTAAATGCTCAAAATGAATTTGCTAGTAGAGAAGTACAACAAAATACTTTTATGAGGGAGCAGCTAATATTTGTTTCTTTCACACAAACTTGAAAATAAGATACGCATTTAATCAGATCAGTGAACTTGAAGATTCTAATAGTAACATCATTTCTGTCTAAGAGGGAATTTCCTCTGAACTTGTTAGTTTCTTTGAAAAAAGGTTTGAAGTTAAGGAAGTTAACATTGTTGATAATGTAATACCCCGATATTCGGTAGTGGTTGGCCGAATGGAATATAAGTAATGGTTTTTCTTTCCTAACACCGAGGCCTGATGGGTTCACTTGACTGAGTTTACGATATTAATTAACATACTCTTACTGTAAACTTCTTAATTCCCTTTATTATGGGTTAAACAACTAATTCGTTCATGAAATTATTAGTTTTTATTTTTTTGAACTCACTTTCACAGACTTTAGTTCATAAGATCCAATTATTTTTGGCATGTCAAAGACAATGAAACCACTGCAAATTAAAATTCGTACTTTTGTTGTTTCTTGCTTTTACGGGCAGCTGCAAGTTAGATGTGTATATATACCAATTTTGAGTTAGCAGTTAGACGACATCAATTTTTTCTAATTTCTTTACGAATGACACATTTTCTACTCACGGCTTCCCTTATAGCTTTCTACTGAAATACACTTAGTAGTAAGTTTCAATCTTTTGGTAGAATTCTGTTCGTGATCAGCACATCATTGAATTGTGGCCTTAATGAATTTCTGACAAATTGTAACAATGCAGTAAATTGTGGATGTTTAAATTTGGTTCTTTACTGTGTGATATTTTTTTGTGTTCAATTCGATTTCTCTACTGGCTCTGTAATTAAGTATTTATGTTTTTGGCAGTGATATGTTAGAAAATACAGTATTTCAAGTGAGGGAGAGGTTTGCTAAAATTCTACTTGGACTTTCTTTTGTGCTTAATTCATTTAAACATGTTCATTACTTGATGCATAATTTTAGATGAATTGATACATTAAAAAATGCAAGTTTGTTCACATTCTCCCACAAGGAAGTCGCTAACATTCGTGGATCAGATGGGAAGGAGGCAAGGTAGACACAGTGCAAGAATTGTTGTTTATTGAATGTGGTAAAGTCGTAAAGGTACAAGTACTATGTGTATTCGGAGCTATTGATTTAAACCCAGATGATGTAGCCAACGAAACAATGTCAGTGTTGTCGCGACATATTACCTAAGCCACTATTAGACCTGGAGTTCTTCTTGACGATTCGTGATATAGATTTTAATCCATGGCGGTGTTGGTGTTCCCACCTCTTTTTTTTTTTTGGGTAGGCAGTGTTCCCACCTTATGAACAAAAAGTTATATTTGTATCATTCGGATATATCATGTAAAAAAATGCATGCAAATTTTTATTTTATGTGTGAAAGGATATTTGTTATTAGGAGACAATTATTGAATGCAAAGTTCAGTTTATTTTGGAACGGAATGGCAGGCGCATCGCGCGTGCGTGTACTAGTAAAAATAAATAAAACAAAACATCTTCCCGAAAAACGGTCACAAGACTCACAACCCCGTTTTGTTTTTCAAACATTGGTCCATCGGGAATCCGTCGTGGGGCCGTATTGCCGTCGTCGTGTTACTCGTGTATCCTCAAGAACCATTTTTTGGGGGACTACTCAAAAATGGAGGGGGACTAATCTTCAATTTTTTGGGTGGATATTAGAAGTAATAATGAGTCACCCCTTATCTAAGTTTTTTTTAATACCAAACTTTCCCTTGGTAGTTAAATTAGTTAGTGTAATGATTAATTAGTGTTAGTGTAATGATAATTAGTGAGGTTTGATTAATTAGTTGGGTGTTTTTAAAAGAATAATTTTTGAGAATAAGGGGTTTTTTTTTTTTTTTTTTTTTTTTTTTTTTTTAAGATGGTTGATTTAGAAATGAGGATTTTGGGTAGTTAGGTATACTTCAAATTTAGTTAATGTTGCTTGAATTGGCAAAAACTTTCGAAAAAAATGAAAAATTTATAAACTGATTTCGACCATGGAAATAAAGTTCGGCTACGACATCTGAAGAACAGGTAGCCGAACTCATCTGCAAGTGTAGTTCGGCTAATGGTTCTGAAGACACGGGTAACCGAACTCAGCTTTAATGGAGTTTTTGCTTTTATAGAAAAGTTCGGCTAGGAAAAAAAAAGTTGCGACGTAACCGAACTAAAAGTTCGGCTGGAAAAAAGAAAATTCAACGTAACCGAACTCAATATATAGGTTTTCATAGAAAGTTCGGTTAGGAGAAAAAAAAATCGACGTAACCGAACTAAAAGTTCGGTTAGGAAAAAAAGGAAAAAAAAAGTTGCGACGTAACCGAACTAAAAGTTCGGCTGGGAAAAAAAAATTGCGAGGTAACCGAACTTTTCTCTGAAAGAAAAAACTCCATTAAAGCTGAGTTCGGCTAGTTCGACAAATTGTTTCACATAATTCCTAGCCGAACATCTCTGCAACTTCCATTTTCAACTCATTTTGATAATTACTACTAATTTTTTCAACCAAGTAATGGGTTTGTGAATTTTTTTTTTGAATCGAGACGATGAAGCGGAATGAAGAGAAGGAAATGAACCCTCTAATAGTAACGGATTTGTGAAAAATTAAAAGTAATAGATTTTTCTTATAATTTTGATTTTGATTTTGTTTTGTTAATGATTTAGAGTCGGTTATATATACATATTTTGTTAGATTAGTTTTAATTTTAATTAGGTTAAAAGTAGGTCAGTCATTTCCACATTTTAGACACCCTTTATAAGTATATGGTAGACATTCCTATCACAAAGTAGTTCCCCTCCATTTTTGAGTAGTCACAAAAAAAAAAAAAAAAAAAAAAAAAAAAAACGGTTCATCCTTAAATCTCAATAGTCAATACCACCCAGGCCCAATTTGAGGGTATTTTGGTGAATTAAAACTAAAACTAGGAAGGAGAACCGGTTGGTATGTATAAAACATAAGAAAAGGGGAAAATTTTGTGACAGAAGAGTTTGGATTGATTGATGATGGCCAAATTTTCAGTTGACAGAGAAGAAGATGAAGAAGAAGATAGAGGAGCAGGAACAAGCAGTTACATTAGCAGCAGTGAAAGTCCAAAACATAAGAAACAGAAGGTGGTTCCAAAGAGATCAAATGATGAAAAAAATAAAGATCAAGAAGAAGTGATGGTAAAATCAGAAAAAGAAGGAGGTGTCAATACTAGTAGCAGCAGCAGTATCTCTGTCACCTTAATTGATCCAGAAGTACTTGATTGTTCAATTTGCATGGAACCCTTGACTCCACCCATTTTTCAGGTAACCAATTTCATTATTTGGGGTTATTTCTTTGATTCATTATTACCTGAGATTATCAAATTCTTACCTGGTTATATCATATAGGTTTATTATAATCATTAATCATCCTTTTAATTATTTTTGGTGTTTGAGTAGTTAGGATTAGGAGTACTGCCTTACAAAAGTTAGGTTAGTGTTTTTTTTTTTTTTTTTACTGTGGTAATAAATGAGGCTAGTGTTATGTTGTCAAAAGAAGTACACCAATCTAATGTGTGTGTGCTTGAACTGAATTCAGTGTGAGAATGGACATATAGCGTGTGCACCATGCTGCACTAAGCTTGGGAACAAATGCCCTTCCTGTTCATGGCCTATTGGCTACAATCGTTGCAGGGCTATTGAAAAGGTGATTGAATCTATCAAAATATCATGCAAATATTCACGCTATGGTTGTAAAGAAACATTTAGTCACAAACAGAAAATTAGTCATGAAGAAAAATGTATCCATGAACCTTGCACATGTCCTATCACTGATTGTACGTTCACTGGGTCATCTGAACGATTATATCTTCACTTCAGCAGCAAACACTGGGCCTCTGCTAGGCGTTTCCAGTACAATTCCCCTTTTGCAGTTTCATTTGATAAAGATGATTCGTTTATTATCTTCCAAGGGGAAGAAGATGGACGTCTCTTTCTTCTGAACAACCGATTTGAACGTATTGGAAATGCGGTGTCAATGAGTTGTATAGGGCCTAGTACTGTCAAGGGAGGGTTTTCATACGATCTTATCTCAGAATATGGGCGTACCTCTCTTAGATTAAAATCTTTTACCAATAGCTTTAATGGGAGGACGGAACCTTCTACTTTTGTGGAGTTTCTTCTGGTTCCATACAGTTTTTATCGTTGTTTTGGGCAACTCAAGTTGGAGGTTTGTATTCGGAGTTGTAGAGAATTCAGTTGAATCAGTGCTTGGTCAGTTGGTGAAACTCCTGTTGTACAATATGTTTATGTTGGCTTGTTGTCTTTTAACGTTCTGTAAAATATTGTACATGATACGCCTACCATCTCTGTAATCTATGTTGTAAACTTCCTGTGTGCATTCGAACTATTCATAAATGCTTAAACCCACTTTCCATTGCACCTTGTATATGTCTTTCTACCAAGTCATGACTGTGATTAGTTTGTGTGTAGTTTCTCTAGAACTAGCTTTGGGAACTTCAGAAAGTACGGTCATTTTCTGGCAAATAGATCAGTTATGTTTCCTGTGAAAGGCTTTCCTCAGAGAGCCTACATCTCCCGCAATTGGTGGTTTTGGGGTATTTTAAGTACTTTGCTGGCTGAAAGCAGGGCACCTGATGTGCTTGCAATTCATTTCATGAGAAGTTTCGATGTATCAGTATTCAAAATATTCTGATTTTCATGTAAATTTGTTGGAACTTTTACATTTTACTAACAACACTGAACTTTTGGTCTTCGGCCCTGAAGTTGAAACATGGTTCATTGTCTGGTTTAGGTATGTCTTGCACCAATTTTTGTTTACTGTGGAGTTTTCTCAAGCTGCACTGAGGTCTATTAAGAGGTGATATCTTCTATTTTCAGGTCACAGGAGGCAGATAAGAACTAGCATGTTGGTCTATTTGGAAGCAGAACAAGGAGGAATGTGCTGGTTCATATGAATGCTTTCTGCTTTCTTTCTCAAATATGGTTTGCGCAGGCTTAACTTACTTTCCACATATATGAACCAATCCCTGGTATTTTTTTTTTTTTTTTTTTGTGGTAACACATGATGAGTTGATTTATTAAGACTGTCACTGAATAACTTACTCAAGAAAAGTACAAGAACTTGTTGTGGTTGTGGAAAATAAGGTGAAAGAAAGAGTGCATTAAGGGAATAAGGGTTGTCAAATGTAGGGGTGTTCTTTATCTTTCGTCGATGAAGTGATCAAATTTGTCACCAATGATTAAGGCTGTAGTTCTAGTATCTTAGGGGTATCAATTGAGGATCTAATATGTTCAACAGTTGTTGGGCATCATGATAAAGATATCTTTTAGCGGTTTCATTTTTTCCTTTTAAAAAAAGTAAAATCGATTAACAAGTTGTTATATACGGGTCATCAGGATCTGTTTTGGGCTGAATGATGAGAACCCATTCATGTTGAATTTGCATAAAGACACACAAAATAGTGTTGTTCACATGAATATCATGTACATTTTATCTTTATTATTTATTTTTGATCGGCAAAGAAAGATTATTTTTTGATAAAGAAAAGAGAGGGTACAAAAGACTTAAACCACCCTAGAACAAGAGAAAAGACAAAATGAACAAAGATGATATCAAGCTACCACTTTGTTTATGGAGGGTCAAAGTTATCTTTAGGAAGTTTAATCCTTGATGTGTTGGAAAAGGACATTCTGAGGATTAAGCAATTAAGTGTCACAAGTGTAGTTTTACAAGTGTCGGCAAATTATTGACAAGCATTCATGTTCTATGTCACCCTTCATGTCTAAATACATGGTAATGAGTAGTAATTATCATCTAAGAAATATTTGCTATCGTTAAATTTGGATTCCTTTTCCTCTTCGCAATTGTATCTAAAGTCATCCATTACCTCAAAGTTGCTTCAGGCCGGAATATGTTTTATGAACATCCTTAAGCAAGAAGTGCAGTTGTATTCATGTGTGGTTTCTGGCCTTACTGTAGTTGTATAATTCTTAAAGCTGTTTTTATTGACTTGCAAATGAGGGAGTTTATTAGTAAAAACACCAAATCTTCTTGATTCGGACTCGGGTAATATAAAGTTAGTTCAATTCTAGGTATCCCTAAGGGTTGGATTAAGGAAAAAAATCAGAGAATCCCACACGAAACCATATTATTTAGTCTGGAGCTTGACTTTCTGAGGCAGATATTTAAGAAAATATAAAATACAATGTATTTGGATTTAGATATGCTGGCAGAACTCTCTCCACCCTAAGGAATAAAATATGCAGGAGAAGTAACATCAATGGTCCCATATGTTTTGGTAATTTTAGTTATAGTTTATGCGATTTTCACATATTAAGATATGTTATTTAATATGGTGGGTTTGATTTTGTTGTCTCAGATCTTACATGGGTAAAGAAGACACTCAAATGTGTTAGGGTAAGATGTTACGGTGTAATTGACTGTTTGAATCTCGACAAATGCATGCTCGAGTATTCTAAATACATGCAGCGGCATCAAAATAGCAATGGTATGTTCGATACTGGTGAAATTTATGGAGCTGACTATGGTAGTGTCACAGTATTCTGGGAGTACTTCGAGATGTCTACTTGGGTCTTGCTGCCTGACTCAAACTTCAAATAAAGAATGAGAAGTCAGCTCTATTGTTATCAGTTTTCACAAGGAAGATCATGATTGGAGTTGTAGCGTGCGGCAGGAATCAGCACTCCATTTAAAGGTAGTTTGTTAAACTATGTGAAAAAATTTCAACTTCCAATAAGAACATAAGAAGATCACACATATATGACACATTATATGGACTCAACTAAGTAGGGCCAATTATGGACTTGAATTAACAGTTTGCTTTTTTTCCTGTATGCATTTTAGGTAGAGCTTGTCGTGCCAACCAAGATTTGAAAGGTTAAGCCAATGTCAAACTGCCTGCGTGTTATCTGAGACCTGTCCTACTCGTTTACACTGGTTTGTATACGTGGTTTAGGTAGTGATATCGAGGATACATAAATTGTCAGATTATCTGAGTTGCCTCTTTGGAAGCTTGATGTTGAGCATGAGCTGCCTTGCAGCACCACGAATTCCTGCACTCCCAGAATGGTACATGATCTGAACTTCTTGCGTTGATGAAGTTAAACTTGAGTAATTCTTTGTGCAATCCATGCCATCGAAGTTTTTTATTTGTCCAATTTAGGGGTCAGTCCCAGCCTGGTTTGTGCTTGTCCTGCCTTAAAGATTACAAGACGAATACAAGTAAAGTACAGAGTACCCTATTGGTCCGACATCCATGATTGATTGGTTGATTGTTTCAATATGTACTTGATTTCATGATTGATTTTTTTGCCCCTTTTCAGCAGGTGTAAGTGCAACTTGAAACTTCACACATTTTAAGTTCAGTCAAATTATTATTACACTTTGTAATTTCAAAGCTCATATCATTACTTGAAGTTATGGATTACATCCCAAAATTGTGGACGCGAGAAACAGAGGGGTTTCATCTTGAATTCATAAAGCTATCACCAAACTAATTTATTTATTAATCGACCCCATCTCATTAATCACCAATTAACCCTACTTGGCTACATTTGAAAGAAGAAAAGAAGGGGAGATCTTTAAATTCTTGGGCGAGAAGGATTGTGGGAACTACTGTTTCCATCCCTGACTACTACACCTTATTGGATGTCATTCAAGCACTTTGTTCAATAATGCAAGTTTTATGGGCTCCATCATATTTATTTATTTGATTAACTCTTGGAACTTCCTTGTTCCAACTATTCTTTGATCATTATCAAGATTCATTAATACTACACACAAATATCAGAAACTACTAGACTAGAGAGTATTATGTGGACAACAATACAGATTCCAGATTTGTCTAGGTCATCACAGGGTACATTTAAATGAAAATGATGATGCAGTACTATTGGACCATTGGCATATGATCACATCCACATTACCATTTTTACACCATTTCACATTCTAGCGATACATTTCATACATGATCCGTCACCATTACCATACGGAAAATATTTACTTTCCGATAGTTTTCACAAGGACAAATCTAGTTTAGGAAATAACGAAATAAGCAAAGAGCCCAAAAGGAGATGCACCTAGTAGCCATGAACGATGCAATCTTTGTCTCGACCCTTGATTCACAAATCTTATTATTTTTGGTATTTAAAATCACATCTCTTAATATATTTTCTTATTAAAAGTTCCGTAAAGGTAGTGAATTTCTGGAGAAAGACGTACAGGCAGGTACTGCATTACACGTGCCTCTAGCGAATTTCCCACTCGCTTGCAATCTAGTTATTAAGGGGATGATCTAAAAAGTTAAAACTAATTAGATATACAAGACAATCAAAAGGATTAGATGTTTATTATTGACTACTAAGAAATAATAAAATAGAGATTAGACAGAATAAAGAAAAAGTTAGCTAGAGCCTAGAGACTACACTAAAACTAAAGGGAACAAAATGAAAAAAGAATTTCACAGTAGTTTCCCAACAAGGCTCACGCTAACAAAATAGACAAATAAAATGAAGTTTTAAACTCAAAAGGTTAAAAGCTAGCTGCCTTGCTTGCCCCCCGTAATCACAATATCACAAAGGCACTTTAGCATGATTTTGGGTGGCAATAAAAGCAAAATTTTATTCACACAAAGACAAACTTTTCTTATTAATAAAAGAATCAATTATTTTCTGATCATCAAAGAATCATATAAAATTATTTTCCCTCCTTATATAAACGGAAATGCTATTCCCCACTCAATTCACGGCACTACTTACCACTTAAATCCACACAATACTGGTCGACATTGTTCAGCCATGACCCACCCGCTCATCAAAAGGGTTTCTCATCCCCAAATCTAGAGTCTAGATGTGGTCGAGTGGTAAGTAGTGCTGTGAATGGAGTGGGGAATAGCAGCTCCGTTATATAAATATCATAACGCCACACCATTATTTTTAGTACCCCAATCAGCACATCTCTTCTTATATCTCTACAACTACTCCCCTCCCTCTCCCAAAGACTCCTCTCTTTATCAGCTCATCTCCTTTACTATCAATATTACTGCTTATCCCAATACCTTTTGAGCATACTTATTAAGGTTACAAGTATTTTACTTGATTTTAACTTTTGGGTTAGAAGTTCTTCATCGAAGAGAAATGGGTGTTCTTGATAACCTTTCAAACTTTTGCACTATTACAAGCACCAGAAAGAGCAAACGCAAACCAATGCAGGTATATATATTACTTAGTTAATCTCTGCATGTGTATGTGTTTGTGTTCTCTTTGTAACTTTGCTCTTCTTCTCTCCCTCCCTCAATCCGTCTGTTGTTGTTGTTTCTCTAGCTTACGAAGATAAGCACCTAAAACAAGTTTCTTTGTTGTTTTTTGTTACCTGCAGACAGTGGAGATCAAAGTGAAAATGGACTGTGATGGCTGTGAAAGGAGAGTTAAGAATTCTGTTTCCCATATGAAAGGTTTGCACTCCCACTACGTACTGCATTAAAACCACCACCACCACTTTTTATTTGGCTAAAACCACCACCACGTACGACTAGGATCGATCCATAGAAGTGTTGATTTTCTTTGTCCATCAACATTCCCAATATCTTCTTTTCCAACAAAAAACATTAACAATATACTGTACAACTCAAACATGATAGTACTACTTTCTCTTCAACTAGGCTGTATAATTAATTAACATCTACCCATGTATGTAAACATTAAATGGGATGTTCTTGTGAACCACTTAGCTAGCTAGTGTGTTGCACTTACTGCTTCAACCATGTTAGAGCTTGGACCACTTTTGTTTTTTAATTTTGAAAATAATTTTCACCTTAAATTTTTGTGTAAGAAGGGTAAAAGCTTCTTAATTCATCTGAGCAAATATTAAAGTAGTGGTTGTAATAAAAGTTTATAACTATGGCAGTATGGCGTGTGAAAATTTCTTTGGTCAAGTCAACATTGGTGAAGTATAACTACTGACCAATAACGTCATTCAAATTTTATATGATCAATAATTTCAGAAAGTACTGGTACACACAGAATTTCTGCCTGAATTATATATAGAAGAAAATTCCAAACTAGCATGACTATGTCTCTAAGTTTGTTGTCTTTTATCTCCTACTATTGTTTTCTATTCTGTTGTCCAACAGATGACATGTTAGGTATGTTGCACTCTTTTGATACTGTCACGGTGAAGCATGAATATATGTTTTGTCCCATTACATCCTAAAATGAACGCCAAACAAAGTAGAAAGGAAATGGCCTGAAAAGCTGAAAACCTGATTTACATGTTTCATAATATAGATTTTGTTGGATTTTTCATTTCAGGGGTGAGATCAGTGGATGTAAACAGAAAGCAAAGCAAAGTGACTGTTTCAGGATATGTAGAGCCGAATAAGGTGTTAAAAAAGGTACAGAGCACGGGAAAGAAAGCAGAGTTCTGGCCATACATTCCTTATAATCTAGTTGCATATCCTTATGTAGCTCAAGCTTACGATAAGAAAGCACCATCTGGTTATGTCAAGAACGTGGTTCAAGCACTTCCTAGTCCAAACAATCCGGATGAAAAATTGACGACCCTCTTCAGCGATGAAAATCCTAATGCATGTTCCATAATGTAATTAATTAAATGTGCGCCAAATGTTACCTAGCTGGTTGTCCAGTCTATCTAATTAATTAGTTATAAATGTAGCAGGTTTGCCTGTTTGTAGTCATTTCTGTGGACTTGATATGGACTAGGATGAGTAGTTTAAAAAAACAACACCCCCGGCCAGCTGGTGGTGACGTGGTATGTTTTAAATCGTTTATTTTTCTACTGAGTTTTAGTAGATTCTTAATCGTTCATTTTTCTGGAGAGTTTTCGTTTCTCTTCAAACATGATAATTCTACGTGCACACTAAAATGTCTCCCACACCCCATCATGAAAATGTACTTACTAAACAATAATATGGATGTTGAGTTTCGAAACTTTCAAATCTCTATGATTTCTTGTTAGAACTAAATTAGGGTGTAAATACTTGTCTCATTGCTTATAAAAAGAGGGCTATTATTGGGGCGTCACATTAGAGGGGCGTCACCTAATAGGACAAAAACGGGTCACCCGTAAGTAACTTCAAAAATCCCTTATCTCAAATAATTGTGTAATGACTAAATAACCCTTGTTTGGCTTTAGTTTAATTAATTAAACCTAGCTACGTCCTAAATTACGCCTGGAAAATCAACTGAACCTAGGCGTAAAATTGGAATTACGCCTGAAAAACAAATAACTAAACCTAGGCGTAAAATTGGAATTACGCCTGGAAAACAACTAACTAAACCTAGGCGTAAAATTGGAATTACACATGGAAAACAACTAACTAAACCTAGGCGTAAAATTGGAATTACGCCTGGAAATCAACTAAACCTAGGCGTAAAATTGGAATTACGCCTGGAAATCAACTAAACCTAGGCGTAAATTGGAATTACACCCGGAAATCAACTAAACCTAGACATAAACGACATGCAAATCAAAGTTTACACTTGAATTGAACTAAACCTAGGCGTAAGTTCTTCAAAAACTAAATTACGATTGAAAAATCTAGTACCGTACACAGGCGTAACACTAGCAGAAGTAAATAAAATCCTAATTTTACTTCGATTTCATTCGATTAAAGCACAAAAATGGGTACAAAAAGATGGGTTTGTTTGATTATTACCTTACATACACCATGGGTTGTTGTTGAGGAGTTTGAAAACATGATTCTTCAATTGATTGAATCGGTGGAATGAGTTGAGGATGAAGTTGAGGTTGATTGAGTTGTTGATTACCATCACTAGGACTCGATTTGCTTCTTCCTCATCTATTTTTTGTAGTTTTAATTGAAGGGTAATTTTGACAAATTGCTATGGAATCAAAATATCCCTTAACCAGATTTTTGGTCACCAAATATCCAAGTAAAGCCCTTCTAATGGAGTGTGAAGCCCTTTCTAATGGAGTGTGATGCTCCAATAATAGCCTTCTTTTCGGATTTTCTTGTCCTTGTTTTCTACTATCAAATTTTTAATAATTCTTTAGTGCTAGCTTGATTGCTATATCCAACAAACCTGATTTACATGTCTCCAATTTCATGTTCCTTGGAAGAAGAAGACAAATAAAATAGAATGAGACAACATCGGTAAATCTAAATTTTAAAACACTTTATTTAATTAATTAAAATACTAAATTGATTATGCATTAGATTTGGATGACCAAATAGATGATAATAAAGTTTAATTGCCATAATTCTTGGAGTGTCTTTTGCTGAAAAATAGGCACGCACAACACTAAAAACGATATTAAAGATTGCAGTATGTAGATACAGTAAATTGTCAATAAATCATCGAGGTACGAGGTTCTTGGGCCATTATGGAGTGCTAATTGAAGCAGGTGCAATCCGAAGGACCAACCCAAAAGAGCAATAGATTATATATAGGCCGTTAAACAAAAAAGATAAAGGTTCCGGCCAACAATTCCCAACCCCTTAGGCCTTAGGTAGCCAGCCGTCAACTGTCAAGAAATGCTGACAGAAAAAGACGAGGTAAAGGGAGCCAAAGTTGTCCAGTAAATTAAATGGTAGGGGTAGTTTGGTCTGAACGCTACCGGCAACAGGAGGTCTGTGGGTCGTCCAATTTTAGCAAGGGAAAAAACGGTTCAGTCCAAAACCGCTCAAAAAACGACAGTTTAGGCCAGACCTAGTTGACTAGGTACAATTTAATCCAAATAATGTACAAAGACGCTACTAACCTTCGACGCTTTTATTAAAGCACACGTGCAATCAAATGAATCGATTTTGTAATCATTACGGTCTCAATGATTGCAACACGTTAGCCCATAATTAAAAAACTAATTAAAGCGGCGTAATGCAGACAATTTCTTTAACTGCACCATTTCGCTTTATCGAAACTTGAAGAAAAATCAAAGAGAAATTGCAGACAAACCTAGAAAACTCACAGACTAAAACCCTAAATTCATCAAGAAAACTCGATTCTATGAAGCATCATTAGCATAATGTTAAAAAGAAACAAAGTAGTTTCTAAGAATAACACACCAATAGTTGAAGATTCGGCATCAAGCTGAAGAACAAAATCCATCACTAGCGGGAGACGAAATCGAAAATCAACGTCACCAACGACGAGATCGAAGTCGACATCAAAAGATTCAACACCAATTTCATCAATCTGCGGAAGAAATTCCAAAATCGGTAGGTCCAAAAACGAGATCTAAGAGAAGTTTAGAAGTACCAACATCAAAATCAAGAGTGAAACCTCAAGAACATCACCATTAAGAATAAACCAAAGACAACAAAGCCTTCAACATCAAAGCCTTATGTACCGGAAACATCACGACTAATAAGAAATCAAAGCATTCAAAGGCTTCAACAATCATTATGAGAAAAAAAAAGTAACAATTCAAGTCGATTCTGTATATTTTGAGCAATTTTTATGATATTTACGTATGTGTACCGATATTTACACCACCATGCTCTGCTTGTGTTTCATGTGCGTTCTATTTTTTTTTCCAATTTTATCTTGTTTTGTTGTTGTTGTGTACACATCTTTACACCGCCATGTTGTTGCGGTGCTTCATGTCCAGTTCTGCTGTTTTGTAGCAATTTTTGTGATATTTCTTGACTGTGTAAATCTTTGGTACACCCGGCATGTTGTTGCAGTGCTTCATGTCCAAAATGCTGCTTCAACCATGTTAGAGCTTGGACCACTTTTTTTTTTTAATTTTGAAAATAATTTTCACCTTAAATTTTTGTGTAAGAAGGGTAAAAGCTTCTTAATTCATCTGAGCAAATATTAAGGTAGTGGTTGTAATAAAAGTTTATAACTATGGCAGTATGGCGTGTGAAAATTTCTTTGGTCAAGTCAACATTGGTGAAGTATAACTGCGACCAATAACGTCATTCAAATTTTATATGATCAATAATTTGAAAGTAATGGTACACACAGAATTTACTGAATTATATATAGAAGAAAATTCCAAACTAGCATGACTATGTCTCTAAGTTTGTTGTCTTTTATCTCCTATTGTTTTCTAATACATTTGTCCAACGAGATGACATATTAGGTATGTTGCACTCTTTTGATCTGTCACGGTGAAGCATGAATATATGTTTTGTCCCATTACATCCTAAAATGAACGCCAAACAAAGTAGAAAGGAAATGGCACGAAAAGTGAAAACTGATTTACATGTTTCATAATATAGATTTTGTTGGATTTTTCATTTCAGGGGTGAGATCAGTGGATGTTGTTGGAATATATTTACCTTATACACCATTGAGGCGACCGTGAAGACCGTGCATATGAAGAAGAGGTCAAGTGACCGTGCCTAAAGTGAAGATAACGTTCGAGAATATCTAGACAATAACGTGTAATTAATTTTCTAGATATTGTTACCTAGTCAAACAAAGTATTGGGATATTATATTATCTCCTAGGTTTAGTTAACTCTATAAATAAGAGTTCTGTGCAAATGTAAAACTATCTCGGTTTCTGCGATGATCAATATCATTCACCCTACGGGGTTTGTCAGTGGATGTAGGCGTTAATGCCGAACCACTTTAATCTTGTGTTCTTTGATTTTATTTTCTCTAATCGATGATCCGTCTCAATGATACCCATAATTTATTATGGTATCAGAGCGGGGAGATCCGCTCAATTGCTTTCGCTTTCTATTTTTTGGGTTATCATTTTCATCGATCCAATTGCTTAGCTTCCCTATTCTTTGATACGAGTTTTTCATCGTATTTTTGATATTTGCTTAACCATTTATCTAGTTTCTGGTGAACATTGTTTTTAGCATCAATTTTTTATTTTTTTGAACCAAACCGTTTCTGAAATTATTTTCCTTTGCAAAACAGTTTCCCTGGAACATATGCAATATTTTAAACACCTGCCTTCTTTCTTCCTGCTCTGCAACTTTCTTTGATCTTCCATTAAACCTTAAGTAAAAACTCCTAAAACATCCTAATCTATCCATTTCTTTACCCAAAATCCATTATTTGTTTCATTCTTCATAAACAATCTCTGTAGATTAATAATTTGAAGGACTTCTTCGTATCTCCAATGAAGATTTCCTCAATTAATTAATTTTCAAAACCTTGTTATTCTCTAGCCTTTGGCATAATTCTTTACTGTTTCATACGATCATTCACTATGTCTCAACCATCATCATCTAATCCTCTACAAATCACTCAAAACTTGGAAATGTTTAAACAATTTTCGAACCTCTTAAACCAAGAAAATCCTGCAAAACAGATATTCATAGAAATTCCTTTACAGAATACATCAAGAGACTATCAAAACTGTCTTGTTCTCTTTATTGTTTCTCCTAGAACATTCCAATTAAACTCAGTGAGGGATCTACTTCATAAAACTTGGAAATCTTTCAACCAAAAATTCTATGTGTCGGAATTTACTTCAGATACTTTTCTGATAAAATTTGAATCGCACTCGGATTCTGAATTTATCATGGAATGTTCACCATGGGTTATAAGAGATGATATCCTGGCACTTGAACGTTGTGTTCCAAATAAATTACCACATGAATACACTTTTGATAAAATCGAATTCTGGGTACAACTGCATGGGTTACCGGTTAACTATCTGGATTTGAAGTTCATCCAACGTCTAGTTTCTTTTGCAGGGAGTAAGAGAACAATCACCTTAAAAGAATCCAGAAACTGGGGTAAGTTTGCAAGAGTTAGAATTCCAGTGGACATAAAACAACCTTTGAGGGATTCTATTGTATTTCCAATAACGAGATAACACTACAATCACAAATGGAAATAAGATACGAAAGATTACCTAGGTTTTGTCTCTTTTGTGGTATTATTGGTCATCTCATGAAGATTTGTCCCAAAGTTCGTATTCTCAAAGATAAAGTTCATCAAGAATTTCCACAGGAACTTCAACAACAAGCATACGATCTTATTGTTCCAAAATACAATGTATCAATTAATGCTTCGTCAAAAAATTACAAGGATGATATGGAATCATTCTATAAACAAGTTAATGAAGAAGAAGAAGTGGTCGAAGCTTGCAGTGAACGACGGCATCGTTGGACGGAAAATTCAGGGATGATGACTCATCAATACAGATCGACTACAGATGACGTGTCCGGATTTCATACGTCAGACAACTCATCTAACCGTCAAGTAAATAACTTGCACAAGCAGTTATCCAACCGTATGGCCTTTTCTGATATTCAAAACTCAACTTCTGATTATAATTATCAAAACCAAATTTCGGAAGCTAATCAAGACCCTTGGTTTGATGCTTCATTAACTGAAATTAATCCTCCATCAAGATTCTGAGAATCAGCCTCTTGATAAGGGGAAAACTATATCTTCGGATCAAAAATTTTTCAAGAATATTCAGCATAACAATACTCAAAGTGTCCAAGTCTCAGAATCATTCAAGTTCGTCTCAAAAAAGTTGAAATCATCAGTTCATCAAATCTCTAATACTTCTATCAATGAGAACCTTCATCAACTTCTATCCAGGTCCTTCAATTCATCACAGAACTGTAACAGTGGACGGCTTCTACGGGATTCCAGACAATCAAGCTGCTCTACCAACAGGAGGGAATGGAAATCGATGGCTAGGAGTATTCGCAATGCCTCTATTCCAGAACCAATTACCTACGGTGATCCTAGAGGTTTTAAACGAAATGAGAAGGGATTATGCATCTATACTGGAACATCACAATCAGAGATGGCTAGAAGAAGCAACGAGATTTCAGATGATCAACGGGAGGTGGCGGCTATCCCTAATAGGCCGCACGGTCCATGTTAGTCTTTGCTTGGAATTGTTGGGGGTTAGGGAATGACCCAACAATTCAAACTCTTAAATCTTTCCTAAGAAGCTCAAAGCCTAACATAGTTTTCTTATCAGAAACTAAGCTTTCTGAAGCTTCTTCGGCTCCAATTCTTAGACGACTTGGGTATTCTAATCATTGTTTAGTTCCAGTAGTTGGTCGTAGTGGTGGTTTATGGTTGTTATGGCAAGATGACATTGAAGCAGAAATTATTTCGTTCTCCAAAAATTTGATTCACTTGCAAGTTAAACAAATGGGTCCTTTCCCGAGTTGGAATTTGTTTTGCATCTATGGCCCTCCAAATAGAGTGGATAGAGCTAATTTCTGGCAAAGTATGTCTATCTATTGTCAGCATGCTCAGGGTCCGAAATGCTTCATCGGAGATTTTAATGCTATTTCTTCGATTAGGGAAAAATTTGGTGATGATCAATCTATTAATAACACAATTACTCACTTCAACAACTTCATCAGAGATAATCATCTCTTGGACTTGGGATTTTCAGGTCCAGCTTACACTTGGTGTAATGGCAGACAATTCCAAAATCTCATAAGACAAAGATTGGACAGGGTCCTCGCCTCTCCGGATAGGTGCTTAACTTTTGAGAATTCAGGTGTTCTTCACTTACCAAGGATTTCAAGTGATCATTCACCAATTATTCTTAATACCTGTAGAACAATTCCAAGAAAACCTCCAAGTTATAGATTCGAAGCCTATTGGTGTAATCATCCGGATTTCATTAAATCTGTTTTAAAAGCGGAATATTAATTTATCAAGTGATCTGCTATCAAAACTTTCTTCTCTTGGTACTTTCCTCAAGGAATGGAGTAAACACAAAATAGGTTGCATCAAAAACAAGATAAGAACTCTTAAGAAAAATCTAATTCGACTTCAAAGTAGAATACCAACAGCTGATATCATTAGAAAGGAAAGAGGCGTTGCTGCTCAACTAAATGAGTATATCATCATGGAGGCCACTTACTGGGATCAACGGATGAAACAAATCTGGTTGAAAACTGGTGACCAGAATACAAAACAGTTTCATTTGGCAGTTCAACAGAGAAGACGGAAAAATAATATCACTTGTATTCAAAACAATTCTCAACAATGGCTGACTAATCCAGATGATATTGCTGCTGAATTTATAATTTTTTTCCAAGAGTTATTTAAAGAAGATTCATCTATTCAACCACCATCAAATCTTCAACAATCTTCCTTCTCATTGGATTCTGATTCTAACAATTCTATCGCAACAACTCCATCAAGTGAAGATATTTGGAAAGTGATTAAGAAAATGAACCCATGTGGGTCTCCAGGACCAGCAGTTTCCGTTCTTTTCTACAAGAAATGTTGGAGCATTGTGGGAGAGGATACAATCAAATTTGTGCAGCAAATCTTCAACACGGGCGAAATTTCTGGTAAATTAAATCACACTCATGTTAGTTTAATTCCAAAGGTTAAAAATCCTACTACAGCCATGGAATTTAGACCCATTGCTTTATGTAATGTGCTATACAAGTTTATAGCAAAAATAATTGCTAATAGACTTAGTCCTTTCATGAGTAATTTTATTGCTTATAATCAAAATGCTTTTGTCAAAAACCGCCAAATCACAGATAACATCGTGATTGCGAAAGAGATTTTTCATTCTATGAACAAGTCAAAGTCGAAACAAGGTATTTTTGCTTTGAAACTAGATATGACAAAAGCATATGATCGTGTATCATGGTCTTTTCTGGGATTTATGCTTCATCAGTTGGGAATTCACGGACAATCTCATGAGTTAATAATGAAGTGTGTTTCTACAGCAACTTTCTCAATTCTCTTAAATGGTTCGCCCTATGGACATTTCAAGAGTGGAAGGGGTTTGCGTCAGGGTTGTCCTTTGTCACCATCTCTGTTTATAATCTGTTCTCAGGGGTTGTCTCTTCTCATGCAGAAAGTTGAGGATTTAAATCTCTATAGTGGTTATCAGATAAATTTCATGACACCAAATATATCTCATCTGATGTTCGCGGATGATTTATTTTTCTTTGGAAGAAATAACGATTTCAATGTCAATCAACTGAAATCTATATTGGATTCTTATTCTTCTTTCTCAGGTCAGACAATTAACTACTCCAAATCATCAATTCACTTCAATAAGGGTTGTACTGCGGTTAATAAACAGAACACTGTTCATAAATTGGGTGTAAAAGAGATGGGCGTGGATGACAAATATCTTGGAACATTTCTTCTCAAGTCAGATTGCAACATCAAAACTTTTGAACCTCTAACTTCTAAGTTTGGTACAAGACTGTCAGGTTCAAGGAATTTTTTTGTTAACTCAGCAGGTAGAACTGTATTATCGAAGAATGTTCTTTCTTCTATCCCTATTTATAATATGAGCAATTGTATTCTTCCCAAAGGGTCTTTGAACTTAATCTCTCAAGTCCAGAGATCATTCTGGTGGGGTCATGATATGCACACAAGAAAATGTCATTTTATTCGATGGGAAAAAATAGAAAGGGCTAAAGAAGATGGTGGTTTGGGAATTCGTAATATGGAATCTGTCAATTTGTCTCTGGTATCTAAATTAGTATGGAGATTTTTGACAAATCCGGAAGCTGTTTGGGTGATGCTTTATTCATCAAAATATCTAAAGAATACGTCTTTCTGGGATATTCAAGTTAAATCCGGTGATTCAAGTACATGGAAAGATATGCTGATGGTTAGAGATATTTTACAAAACAATTGTTGTTGGTTTATTGGAGATGGAGATTCTATTTTCATATGGAAAGATCCTTGGATATCTTCTATTCCAGGATTTCGTCCTATTGGAATTCCTAACTCAACAATTCAGGTTAACAAAGTTTCGGATTTATTTGTTCACCACGAAAAGAGATGGAATGAAACTCTATTAAGGCAAATATTTCAACCAGATGAGGTAATAGCGATCTTAAACTTGTATATTCCTCAAGATGATCAAGTGAAAGATAAACTGATATGGTTAAAAACTCCTTCTGGGAATTTCACAACCAAATCGTGTTATAAGTTATTGTCAGATAATCTGGCTACCACTTCTGTTATCTCCTCTTTTCCGTGGAAAAAATACTGGCACAGTATAAAGGTTCAGCCAAAAATCCATATTTTTGTGTGGAAAGTTCTTCATGATGGACTTGCTGTCTATGACAATTTGCAGAAGTTCAACAGTCAGGTACATAATATTTGTCCCTTATGCAAAACTGGCGAAGAAACTATTTTTCATATTCTATTTTACTGTCAATTTGCCAGAGAAGTTTTTCTTTCCAGTCCGGTCTTCATCAATATTCAATCTGGAGGAAATTCGATGGAAATTATTCAAAATTGGTTATTACAGACTGATAGGGGAATTATGCTAAATCTAGGAGCTTGCATTATTTGGAACATTTGGAAAGCTAGAAACGAGTTAGTCTTTAGTGATATTACTACCTCAGTCCAATTATGTATGTCGAGAGCTTTACAAGATTTTAAGGTTTTTGATTTGCATCATGCTTTGAATTTCTGTGCTGAGGTTAACTTAACAACATCCACAAATATCATTTGGGAAAGGCCCCCTCCTCTGGTTGTTAAGGTCAATGTAGATGCAGCTTTTAAAGATGGCAAAGGTGCAGCGGCGGCAGTTGCAAGAGATTCTAATGGCAATCATATTGGAAGTGGATGTATTTGCTTTGATACGTTTTCATCTGTGTCTGCCGAAGCTAGAGCGTATGGATTTGGTCTACAACTGGCTCTTAGACTACAAGTAACAAGGATTATTGTGGAAGGAGACGCTTCTTCTATACCGGCTGCTATTAAAGGAAGTACTGAAGATATACCTTGGAGTTTAAGATCAACAATTCTCTCGATTAGAGATCGCGTTAAGAAATTCTGTGAAGTTTCTTTCCTTTCTTGTTCCTAGGGACGCAAACTCAATTGCTCATGACTTAGCTCATGAAGCAATCACAAATATTGTATACAGATGGTGGACTCATAATGAGCCTCCTTATTGTATTATGCAACGTCTCCGATTTTCTGAGGATTAATATTAATAAGAACGGGCCCCTAGCTCAGCTGGTCATCCCCGTTCCCCAAAGTTTAATGCGCTCCAGGAGGTCCCAGGTTCGAGTCCCCAATGGCGTAATATTGCAGGAATTAACATGGAAGGTAGTGTTAATTTTCCCCCTTGTGACATAATCTCGCCCCCCCCAGCCGTTTCGGCTCCCTTGGCAAGGTTCCCCATGAGGCCCATTTGGTAGACTAGCACATCAACTTTGTTCAATTAATGTAATAGTATGTCGTTGGAGCTTAGCTTGTTAGGCTTCCAACTAGTTTCATGTAATAATATTCAAAAAAAAAAAAAAAAACAGTTTCCTGTTTATAGATTTTTTTTTCCCGAAATATCTTGCTTATCATGTGAAAGTATTTAGTCATTATTATTATTTATTTATTTTTGACTAAAATATCTTGCTTATAATGAGTATTTCTCATTATTCTTATCCTACTGGTCTGTTACCAAAATGCTCGGTGACAATTGGCATCCGCAATACTGTAAATCAAATTATGATCCAGATGTAGATCAAATTCATCTTCTCTGTTTGGTCACTGCATCTTAAGTGTCCATAAGAGGTGATTATTAATCAACAAGTATGAGCAAGTGTCATATCATCAAAAGATATCTTATTCATTCTCCTCAAATCATTTTTTTTTCTTTTTCTATTTCTTCCAAAGGCCGGGTCCTTGGAGATATACTCGGTTGGTTTCTTTTCACCAAAACAATCAGGTCTATCCATAACCTTAATCAAATGGATTCTTTCACTTTATGTCTTTATCATACGAATTATTTATCAAAATCTAAATCCCGATTTGAGGATTTTTTCATCATCAAGTTCAACATGGGATGTTAGTCGAATCAGATTGCTTTGAGTACATCCAATATATACTTTCTCCGGTATATATTGCTTCATTCTGTGTCAAGAGAAACGATATCAGTGAACAAATATTATGATTTATTTTCATCACCTACGTTACTGTCTCACTATATCAACTCCGAAAATATTTTCATATCCAGTTTTGTACCCAAAACAATTTTGTTTCCAAATATACTTCTTCGATATTATATCATCGAAGTAGTTTGTTTCACAATATATGTGTATGTCGTCATTTATTTGTTTTTAACTTGAGCATTTCCCATATTCATGGTGTATTTTCGTGATCAGCAGTTTAGCACCGCAGGTTTTCTTTAAAAGAAAAATGGATAAAATCTCTTGTTCTCTCATGTCTCTTAGCCTTAGGTTAAGATTAAATCAAACAAAGATTGATCATCTTTGTTTGCGGCACTGGTTTTGGTAAGTGTTGCTCCACAATCGTGCTTTTTATTCTCAAGATCATGATCGATTTATTCTTAATATCCTGATCATATTTTTGGATATCAAAATATCTTTATTTCCGGCTCTTTTCCCATGTTTTGGGGGATTATTCATCAAAATCACAATCCATTCATCATGGATTTTTTATTCTCAAGGAAGACCTTTATTGTACATAGGTTTCCTCCATCAACTGTTGCCCTATACGGCAAATCAGATTTCTCTTGGGTTTTCTAAACTTCAAGCAAGAACCTCCATCCTCCCATCTTGTCCATATAGTATATACATGGGAGCTGATTTCATACTTGGATTATTTGATGGCCGCTTATTCTTGTTGTCTGTCAACAGAACAATCTAATATTCTTCATGGTATACTCTGATTTTTTTATCCTAGCCAATATTCATTATTGGTGTTCTTAGTAATTATTTCCCATCAGAGGCTTTACCAATATAATATTCTTGAATCTTTGATCTCATTTTTGGAAACTAATTTTCATGTCCGTAGCTGATTCTCGCTATGGACCAACATGAAGTTTCTTGGTATGATTGGTTTTTTAGCAAACCAAAGCCTATTGGCAATCAAGCCAATTCTGAACGCACCATTTCCATATGGCGTGCGGTGTACCTTTATATAAATATCATTTTGCTGCTTCATTTTTATTCAATGTGCTGATGCAACTGAAAATCAAGTGTCCGTGGTCCATAATCAAAGTTCAAGTTGGAAGACCTTTTTTAAGAGAAGTTTCAAGTTGAACACTACAAACAATTCCGTGTCCAACTTGAGGGGGCTGTTGGAATATATTTATCTTATACACCATTGAGACGACCGTGAAGACCGTGCATATGAAGAAGAGGTCAAGTGACCGTGCCTAAAGTGAATATCTAGACAATAACGTGTAATTAATTTTCTAGATATTGTTACCTAGTCAAACAAAGTATTGGGATATTATATTATCTCCTAGGTTTAGTTAACTCTATAAATAAGAGTTCCAGTGCAAATGTAAAACTATCTCAGTTTCTACTGATGATCAATATCATTCACCCTACGGGGTTTGTCAGTGGATGTAGGCGTTAGTGCCGAACCACTTTAATCTTGTGTTCTTTGATTTTATTTTCTCTAATCGATGATCCGTCTCAATGATACCCATAATTTATTAGGTGTAAACAGAAAGCAAAGCAAAGTGACTGTTTCAGGATATGTAGAGCCGAATAAGGTGTTAAAAAAGGTACAGAGCACGGGAAAGAAAGCAGAGTTCTGGCCATACATTCCTTATAATCTAGTTGCATATCCTTATGTAGCTCAAGCTTACGATAAGAAAGCACCATCTGGTTATGTCAAGAACGTGGTTCAAGCACTTCCTAGTCCAAACAATCCGGACGAAAAATTGACGACCCTCTTCAGCGATGAAAATCCTAATGCATGTTCCATAATGTAATTAATTAAATGTGCGCCAAATGTTACCTAGCTGGTTGTCCAGTCTATCTAATTAATTAGTTATAAATGTAGCAGGTTTGCCTGTTTGTAGTCATTTCTGTGGACTTGATACGGACTAGGATGAGTAGTTTAAAAAAACAACGCCCCTGGCCAGCCAGCCAGCCAGTCCCAGTCAATGTATAGATGGCATCCACCTCTAACTTGATGTACACGTGCCTCCCTATCACTGGCTGAGCTGTGATCTCTTGACCAATCACTACTCTGCTTAAATAGTGTGTGTCGGTTTATTAATAATGTGTGTGAATTTTATCTTTCTTTTCTTCGGTAAAAACTAAGCTTTCTCCATTAATGGATTCCATGATTTCTTGATTCTACTATGGTATCAGAGAAAGCTAATCTTTCTCAGGTTTTTCGATCTTCTATTTCCGCTGCATTTTCATTCTGTGTATGATTCGAGAATTTCCTTCTTCTTTATCTACTACTACAATGGAGAATCCAACCTCCAATTCAATTACTAGGGTTTCTCTTCATCAGCTTTATAGTTTTGTTTCTCTTAAACTCACTGAATCAAACTTTCTCATCTGGAAGAATCTTGTTCTTCCTGTTATTAGAAAATACAAATTAATGAAATTCCTGGATGGATCTCATTCTGTCCACCTCGCTTACCAACAATCGCAACGCCTAAATGAAATTGAGAATCCTCTCTATGTCGATTGGATTGATGAAGACGCTACAATCTTGATGTGGCTACACTCTACAATTTCTGACTCGGTTATTGCTTACTTTGCTGGATCTACAACATCTCATCAACTATGGATCTGTATTGAAGAACGCTTTGCAAGATCATCTTCAACTCATACAATTCAACTGCGAACAAAGTTGTTGGCTCTCAAACAAGGTGATAAATCCATTCCCTCTTTGATTACTGAGATTAAATCAATTTCCGATCAACTTGCCGCTGCTGGTGAGATTATTTCAGACAAAGAACTAGTTGTTGTTACTCTTTCTGCTCTTAATTCTGACTACATACGTTTTGCAACATCTATGAGACATCGTTATCCACCAATTACTAGCTTGGAGCTTCACAACAATCTCCTTAGTGAAGAGTCTGTCATTAGTGATAGAAACAAATCTATTCTTGCTGAATCTTCAAATAGAGCCTTTTTTACTGATTCTTCAAATCAAGCTTTTGCTGCTACTCATATGTCCAATTTTCGTCCTTCTGGCCGTGGTTATGGTGGTCGCTTTAATACGTTTGGTGGAAGATCTAGTACTCCTTCTTTTGGCCGTGGTGGTAGAACATATAATTTTTCTCCAGGAACTGCTACTACTGTTCCACCAATAGCTAGAGGTTCTCCAACTAATTTTCCACCTCCACCTTCAGTTAGACCTCCATCAAATTTTCAGTCTCCAACAAATTTACCTCCTCTCCTTTGTCAAATATGTGGTAAATTTGGACATCTTTGCCTTAGAATGTAGCAACAAAGCAAATTTTGCTTATCAAAGTTATCATACACCACATCACTTTAGTGCCATGTTAGCCTCTGCAAATATTTTGGGCAACAATCCTTGGTATGCAGATATTGGAGCCAATAATCATATTACTTCAGGTGAATCTGAACTTCAAGCTGTTGCTACTTATGAAGGTTTAGAGGAAATTCAAGCTGCTAATGGGGAAGGTATGAGTATAACTCACACTGGTTTTTCTTTGAAGTCTATTCCTAATCATACTTTTAATCTCAATAATATACTTCTTGTGCCTAAAGCTACTCAAAATCTTCTATCAGTTCATAAATTCACTTTAGATAATCATTGCCCCATAACATTTGATTCTTATGGTTTTGCTGTGAAGGACTTATCCACTGGGAAGATTCTTTTACAAGGCCCTCATCATAATGGACTTTATCCTTTGCAGTTCACTCATCATTCAAACCTCAATAAAGCTCTCTCTGGTGTTTCAAATGTTTCTCCAGATGATCGGCACAAGAGACTTGCTCATCCTTTTTATCAAACAATGAAATCTGTTTGTAGTTCTTTACATTTACCCAATGTACTCAAACAACCATTGTTCTGTAATGATTGTCAACTAGGGAGAAGTCATAAATTGCCTTTTGCAATGTCTGCTCATTGTAGTTCACAACCTCTAGAGTTGGTGCATCTTGATTTATGGGGTCCATGTCCTGTAAAATCCATTGTTGGATATAAGTACTATGTTAATATCATTGATGACTTCTCCAAATTCTGTTGGATATATCCTTTATTTGATAAGTCTGATTTTAAGAAAATCTTTTATCAGTTCAAAGCTCAAGTTGAAAATCATTTACATCATCATATTCTTACTATTAGAACTGATGGTGGTGGTGAATTTATTAATAATGAACTTTCTTCATTCTTAGCTGATTATGGAATTCATCATGAGATTTCTTGCCCTCATACACCTGAACAAAATGGTGTGGTAGAATCTAAGCACAGGCATTTAGTTGCTATAGGCAGAACATATCTTATACAATCTGGTCTCTCAGCAAGTTTTTGGGTAGAAGCCTTCTCCACTGCCAACTACACCATTAACAGGCTTCCAACAAGATCTCTTGGTCTTAAATCCCCATATGAAGTATTATTTAAAAGAGCTCCAGATTATACTTTTTTAAGAATCTTTGGGTGTCAATGTTTTCCTTGGGTGAGACCATATACTTCACACAAACTGCAACCAAGAAGCATCTCTTGTGTTTTTATTGGATATAGTCATGCTCAAAAAGGCTACAGATGTTTAGATGTTATTAATTTGCGAGTGTATGTCTCTAGATATGTCACTTTTCAAGAAGCATTGTTTCCACTAAGATCCACTCAATTGTCCTTGTCTTGATGAAGTTATTTACGGACGATTATTACTCAACCATCGTTACTTACAAGAGGTTATTTCGTTAGCATTCCCCTTGTCTTTGCTCCATCCTCAGATATACTTCTCTCAGATGCTTCACCAGTTATCTCAGATGCTCAAGTCAGTATTAAGCCACCTGCTCCTCTTTTGGATTCTCATACTCATCCTATGACTACAAGGGCCAAAGTTTATTCTACTATTCACTATTTTCCTGCTGCAATTCAAGCACAAAAGTTACAGGTACCTACTTGTGTCAGTCAAGCCTTAAAGTCTCCTCCATGAAAAGATTCTCTTTTTGAAGAGTATATAGCTTTACAAGATCTTTGGAAAATGGACTAAGGTACCACTTCATCCCTCTCAAAATATAGTTGGGTGAAATGGGTATTCGGGTTGAAGCGAATCCGGATGGTACTACATCCAAGTATAAATCTAGACTTGTTGCTAAGGGATTTCATCGGCAAAAGGGATTGACTACGAAAACCTTGATCCAGTGGCTAAATCTACTACTATAAGGGTTATTCTTGCACTTGTTGTTAACTTTGATTGGCCAATAACTCAATTAGATGTTAGCAACGCCTTTCTTCATGGAGATTTGGCCGAGGAAGTTTATATGCAAAGAACCTCTGGTTTTATTGATGCTTGCTCATCCAAACTATGTTTGCAAGCTCCACAAGTCAATTTATGGGCTTAAACAGGCTCCCAGATCCTGGTATGAGAAATTGTTGAATATTTTACTATCTCTGAATTTCAAACTATCTTCACCGACTCTTCTTTATTTGTGCAAAAGGTTGGTTCAAGAATTACAGTTGTTCTCATTTATGTGGATGATATTCTTTTAACTGGGAATTCTTCTACTTATTGCAAAGATCTTATCTCTTAGCTACAGCAACATTTTCCACTTAAGGATTTGGGGGAGTTACATTATTTTCTTGTTTTAGAAGCTAAAAGAAATGCAAATGGAATTTTTCTCTCCCAAACCAAATATGCCCTTGACCTTCTAGACAGGTTTGATATGGGAGGTGATAAGCCTTGCTCTTCACCAGTTCCTGCCAAATGCAAACTTGTTGCACACTCAGGTACTCCTCTGACTGATCCAACCTCTTACAGATCCCTTGTTGGTGCTCTACAATATTTAACCTGGACAAGGCCAGAAATCAGTTATGCAGTTGTTGATGGTGGTTTTTAAACAAGGGGTAAAATCGTAAAACCCCATGACCTAGTGTTATCCGCAACACATTAACTAAGAGCATTTAACTCAGGTGTAAATAATTAATAGGGTATTTTTTCAAAATACCAGATTAGGTTTTCGACACGAACCCTAATTCCAAAACCAAGCCGCACACTCACTGCGCACCATGGCAACAATGCCAAACCAAGCGCTGCTCTAGCGCCATGGCAACAATGCCAAACCAAGCCGCACACTGCGCACCATGGCAACAATGCCAAACCAAGCCGCACACTGCGCACCATGGCAATAATGCCAAACCAAAGCCGCACACTGCTGCGCACCATGGCAACAATGCCAAACCAAGCCGCTGCTCTGCGCACCATGGCAACAATGCCAAACCAAGCCGCACACTGCGCACCATGGCAATAATGCCAAACCAAGCCGCACACTGCGCACCATGGCAGCGACGCCAAAACCAAACTACATATCGCACTCATTGGCAACCATGCCAAACTAAGCCGCTATGTCATTGGCACATGCCAAATATAGCGCCCTAGGCTTGCAAAACGTGCAACTAGGTCAACATGGCCGTACATGCCATTGGCACATGCCAACATGCACCACAAAACCATATTTCAAGACGCTTTATGCCATTGGCACATGCCAAATATAGCGCCCTAGGCTTGCAAACCATGCAACCTAGGCCAAGTCGGCCACGCATGCCATTGGCACATGCCAACATGCTCGCTGGTAGCTTTTCTTACCAAGGCCACGGCCCTAACGGCCACGCATGCCATTGGCACATGCCAACATGCTCGCTGGTAGCTTTTCTTACCAAGGCCACGGCCCTAACGGCCACGCATGCCATTGGCACATGCCAACATGCTCGCTAGTAGCTTTTCTTACCAAGGCCACGGCCACTAACGGCCACGCATGCCATTGGCACATGCCAACATGCTCGCTGGTAGCTTTTCCTACCAAGGCCACGGCCCTAACGACCACGCATGCCATTGGCACATGCCACACACGCCACTAGCAGCTCTGGCATTTCCACTTACACTCAACGTACAACCTACCACAAAGGAATTCCGCACATGCCATTGGCACATGCCACGCACGCCACTAGCAGCTACGGCATTGCCACTTGCGCTCGAAGTACAACCCCGCAACAAGGGCATTCCGCACATGCCAATGGCACATGCCACACGCGCCACTAGTAGCGCCACTTGCACTCAAGGTGCAACCAACGAGATATCAACACAAAACGGGGATGCTTTCCGGGGTTTTGGTTTGGCGGTCACACTTGCGGCGTACTATGCTCACATTAAGAAAGCGTGAAAAGGAATAAAGCGGTCAAATAAATGAGGAAATAATGGTGAAAACGTTTTCACCCATTAACACCATGCGGTTACCACCTCCTCCCATTATTTCACCCTTTACTCTCTTCCTTCATGAGGCCCGAGTACGTTTCAATCTCGACTTGTATAAATAGGTCTTACCTATTTCCACCAGACAACAAGTCTCGGTCGGGAGAAATATACTACACTCTTAGAAAGGCAACTTTGCAAGCTCTTCCAAAGTTTTCATCTCTTGCAAGCTTCCCAAGCTTTCGGTTTCTTATACAAGTCGAGATACTACTCTCCCCAGCACTATTCTCGTCTCAACACCTTTCTTGGCTTCCCTCCCCAAATCAACCCTTCTCTTCCACTTTGTGACCAGAAGCAAGTCCGGAACGGCCATTTCTTGGTTTAGGGCCGGACTTGTACGGATCGATCTCTCGAATCTATAAAGTGCTCACGTGCAAGCACATTTGTTTAGGGTTTGAACCAAGTTTCTCACTCACCTACCGAATTTACCGAAATCGGCGAGAAACAATTTTTACCCATAAACAATTGGCGACCACAATGGAGGATTGATCTATCGGTTACAATACCAACTCCGACTCCGATTTCGTTTCCCGAACGTCAAATTCCAACATGATGGAACTCGGTCCGGAGCGGCCGCGAGAACACCGGCCACAGATGCACCCCGATGTTAGCATCTCTCCCAATAACGTTTTTACGTCACCGGTGACAACGGCAACATCGAATGCACTCCCTCAAGTGTAACACCGCCAATCACCGGGGCCAGAGCCCCTTGCCTCCTCTAGCGTCTCTGCACAACCCTCTAATAACGGCAACGAAAATATCTTTTCGGGTGTCGTGCCACCAGTCACCATGGCTAGAGCCGCCGCCACGACCCCAAATGCTTCGTCTAGCATGGCGCCTCCGTCCGCGACCAAGATCCCAACTACCCCGCCGACGGGACGAGAAACCGGAGGGACAAGAGGAAGTCGCCCTTACGTCACCATCGCCGATCTAATGGAACGACAAGAGATGCTCAGAGCCAGAGACGGATATGGTTTAAACACGAAGGAGGTACTCATCTTTCTCAAGACCACGACAGAACGACTACCACGTGAGTCGCGCCCTCGAGCCATTTAGGAACGTCTCCAACAACCCCGACGCCAAAGACTCGGCGGAGCACGCCTCCATGGATGAGGAAACTCGCAGTAGAATCCCGTTGGAAACAAATCATCCACCCAACTTTGTCACGAGAGAAGATTTGGAACAACTCCTCCGCAACCAAATCAAGAATGATGAGTTGGACGTGCATCATCACCAACCCCCTTACCCATCCGAAATACGGAGAAATCCCTCTCCCAAGGGGGTACTCTTCTCCTCAATTTACTGTACAATGGTACCGGGAATGCATGTGAGCATGTTTCTCGCTTCCTGGAATCCCTAGGTGAACATGAATATAATCACGTTCTTCATTTAAGGGAATTCTCAAAATCACTTACTGGAAGGGCGTATACATGGTACAACAAAGATCCCACCGAGAAGCATTCCCAACTGGAGTAGCATGGTCACTACGTTTTACAAGAAATACTTCTTCGTGTCTGAACAAGTTACCTTTTCAGACCTCGGAAGAATGTACCAGTGGGAAAACGAACATCCGAATGATTTTGTCAAAAGGTTTAGGGTTCAAGCACTCGACTGTCACGACCCAAACGTGACCGAGCAACAATTGGTGAACGCATGCATCAATGGTATGGTTCCAATCTACCGCGCTGCTAGAAAACTTGCGTTTCCAAACGTTCTCCGAACTCCATGAAGCCGCCTGGACGATCCGCAACAACCGCACCAAAGATTCTTTGGAAAGAACTAGGCCAACTCGAATCAAGACGCGCGCGAAACCCGCGAGGAGTAGACTCCTCATCGGCAAACAATTTAATACCGGCTCATCCTCCGTGAACATAGTAAACGAAAGAGGAAAAGGAAAGACGCAACTACGAGCCACCGGCCCGAAACGTGAAGCGCCGGCGCACGAGACCCTCGCAACGGAAGATCGTCACTAAAACTCATGTGCGGCATCGTGAGACCGAAGGAAATACCCTTGATTTCCCATTCCCCATCGAGGAGGTGATTGACCTCCTAGAAGCCCGGGTTCAAGATGATGTCATCGGTTGCCACCGCTCACACGTCCACCAACCGAGGCCGAGATGGCAAACCCCAAATACCGCCATTACCACAGGTTCGTTCACCACCCGAATAGCGATTGCAACAGGACTAAAGCATATCTTCAAAGAAAGGATAGAAGCGGGAGAACTCCAACTAGGAGACGAAAGAGTGCATCGAGACCCACTCCCAATAAGAAACTGCGGTTCCTCCGGGGACTCAGTGCACGAGACTGTACAATCCATGATGCGACATGTATGCGAAATTCTCTATCTTTCAAGGTTCGGCGCCAAGATATTTTCGTAGCTCTCAATCGTGTTGTATCCTCGCAAACGGCTTTTTCCCCTCGGAATCCACGCCAAGGGGCCAAGCTTCCCAAACAAGCGAAGTGGAGAACCGGGACTGCTAACCACGTCCCGTTTAAGAGGTAATGAATTTGACGACACGCTCATCGACACGACCTCTGACCACAACATCATTATTTTCAAGATACTGAAGGCAGCAGGATTTACAAAACAAGACGCTACCTATTCCCCATCCGTGATTAAGGACTTGAGAGGAGAAGCTTTGAAAGCGAATGGCTACATCAACTTAGAGATCGAGATGGGAGACGCTATAACACATAGCAAATTCCATATTGTCAAAGAACTAGATCACGACATGATATTGGGACGTTTATGGGTGCTCGACAACAAAGCGAAATTGGATGTGCGCCCCGCCAACGTCCACGCCCGAAGGAAATTCCAACAAATCATCCCACTGGTTATCGCATCAACAAACTACCGAAGAAACCCCGGACATCCGGAGAAGACCCGTTGGCGCTAGCTCATGGTTTTCAAATGCAAGTAAGTCCTGACCAAGCAACCTTTTACGCAACCGGTCTTTCCTTCCCCTTTCCGTCATGGGGACTCCTGCGCGACATCGGCACGAACGCTGTCGGGAAATGCGAATGGGAGGCCGGACCATTTGAACACTTTGCAAGAAGCTTGGAAACTTCTATTGAAGACAACGAAGCCAAGACTCAAACGGTTGCACGACGTCCAACCTCGTTTTCAATTGGAGATGTAGTGGTCAAAGAAAGCACGTTTTAAGTTGGGAAGATGACAAGTAAATGGATTTGCCCAGTGAAGGAGAAGACGAGCCGTATCTCGGTTGCGGATACCCTTTTGGGAGGATATTGCAAGCTCATCAATGCAAACTCACACTGAAGGCGTGATAATTCACTCGCGATGGCTCAAGGAATCCAATCCATAAAAAAAGGGGGATGTACTTCCCATTTACTCCTTTTCTTTTCAGTATTTCCTTTAACAATTCCTCTTAGTAGTTGTACTTCCCCAAGATGAATACACCGTTTGTATTTCTCCACTGGGATTCCTTCCCGTCAAAAAAAAAATAAAAAAAAATATACATCTTTTTCCAAGCAAATTCTCCGGATATCGAGAGAATACATCGATAAACCCCAGAGAAAACCACTACAGCCATCATACCACAACCTCTTTCAAAAATATATATGAAGCAAAATGTTTCTTGATGAAGAAGAAGGAAAAGATGAGTTTACCAAAAAAACAAAAAAAAAAGGAGGCATCGGGGGAACTAAGCAAACTAATGTAAATAACAAAAGGGAGGAACTAGCCCTCGAAGGATGGAGCACAAGTCCCCTCGGGCAAAGCTATCTTCAAACACTTTCCCCCAGCAATCCTTCGGGCAACAAAGGTTCCATTCAACGGTTTTAGCAAAGCAGCAACCTCAACATCCCATCCCGAAGCGAGCCACAGCAGTGCGGTGTCCTTCCCGACGACCATTCCAAAGATACGCTACCATGACCTCTCCTGGCATTACCAACAAGACACCTTTGGCATCAACTTCAAAGGCTATTTCGTTTCCATCATATGCTCCTTCAAAGGTTTTCTCATTGACATTTCGAAGAAAGTTCTTCGATTCACCCGCATCAAAATCAAGAATCATGGCGCTCTCCTCCACGCTCACCGAACCCAAGAGAGTCCGAGCATGTACATGTTCTTCGTGGGGATAGATGGAAGGGAGGTCCTTAACAATTTCACTAGCTTCATGGAGCAAGGTCTCAACCCCAACCAATGCCTCCTCAAGAGAAGAAGATTGATCTGCGCCACTGAAGTCCTTTCCCGAAAAGTTAAAGGCACGGCCATCCCCGGAAGGTCCCATCATACACTTTGCAAAGAATGGGAAAATGATCAAGTTCCATCCTATCTATACGCATATAAAAGAGGATAACATGAACAGAGAAGAAGAAGAAAACATACCGATATGATTTTCTTAGCCCGAATAACCCTAGTCGGGGTGTTTTCGCATGAGTCGATCTCACGCCTTCACTTGGAGAATCTCACCGTTTAGAGGATGATTCGTCTCTAGGCAAAAGAAAAGAGAAACCAACAAGAAGAACCCCTCTCAAACAAGGGAGATGATGCGATTCGTTGGGTATGAATACGGAACCTTAAAAAGGAAAGGAAGCAATGAGGGACATAACGCTTCCAGATTTTTGGCATGGACGATGCCCTAATTGAAGCCGCACGTGAAGGAAAGCAAGATAAGGAAACTTTGCTATCTGAAGAAACTCCCTCCTTGTTTACATCGGTCACGCCAGCAAGCACGCACAGCTTCCACACCTTGCGCCGGTCCCACCAGCTAGCACACTCAGTTTCCCAACTCACGCCAACTTCCCAATGGCCGCCCAAGTCACGCCTGCAAGCACGCACAACTTCCACACCTTGCGCCTGGTCCCACCAGCTAGCACACTCGGTTTCCCAACTCACGCTAATTTCCCAACGTCGCCCAAGCTGCACCGCCCCACCAATTGTGCCAAACCTCCCGATTTGTGCAAAACTACCGGAGGCAAGGATTCCAAATCCTATTTATAAAAGGTCGAGACAAGCCTCCTCAATTCTTTTTACGGTTTCTTTGTTGATAGTTTGTCACCATCTTATGCTTACCTCGCAACAAAGCCCCTGTTCCGAGCTAAGCAGGGGACTTAATGTTGATGGTGGTTTTTAAACAAGGGGTAAAATCGTAAAACCCCATGACCAAGTGTTATCCACAGCACATTAACTAAGAGCATTTAACTCAGTGTAAATAATTAATAGGGTATTTTTTCAAAATACCGATTAGGGTTTTCGACACGAACCCTAATTCCAAAACCAAGCCGCACACCGCGCACCATGGCAACAATGCCAAACCAAGCCGCACACTGCGCACCACGGTAACAATGCCAAACCAAGCCGCACATCCGCGCACCATGGCAACAATGCCAAACCAAGCCGCACACCGCGCACCATGGCAACAATGCCAAACCAAGCCGCACACTGCGCACTGGGCAATAATGCAAAACCAAGCCGCACACTAGCACCATGGCAACAATGCCAAACCAAGCCGCACATCATGCGCACCATGGCAACAATGCCAAACCAAGCCGCACATCAAGCAAGCACCATGGCAATAATGCCAAACCAAGCCGCACACCGCGCACCGTGACAACAACGCCAAAACCAAGCCGCACACTGCGCATCATGGCAAAATACGCCAAAACCAAACTACATATCGCACTCATTGGCAACCATGCCAAACTAAGCCGCTATGCCATTGGCACATGCCAAATATAGCGCCTAGGCTTGCAAAACGTGCAACTAGGTCAACATGGCCGTACGTGCCATTGGCACATGCCAACACGTACCACAAACCATATTTCCAAGCCGCTATGCCATTGGCACATGCCAAATATAGCGCCCTAGGCTTGCAAACCATGCAACCTAGGCCAAGTCGGCCACGCATGCCATTGGCACATGCCAACATGCTCGCTGGTAGCTTTTCTTACCAAGGCCACGGCCCTAACGGCCACACATGCCATTGGCACATGCCAACATGCTCACTGGTAGCTTTTCTTACCAAGGCCACGGCCCTAACGCCACGCATGCCATTGGCACATGCCAACATGCTCATTGGTAGCTTTTCTTACCAAGGCCATGGCCCTTACGGCCACGCATGCCATTGGCACATGCCAACATGCTCGCTGGTAGCTTTTCCTACCAAGGCCACGGCCCTAACGGCCACGCATGCCATTGGCACATGCCACACACGCCACTAGCAGCTCTGGCATTGCCACTTACACTCAACGTACAACCTACCACCAAGGCATTCCGCACATGCCATTGGCACATGCCACGCACGCCACTAGCAGCTCTGGCATTGCCACTTGCGCTCAAGTACAACCCGCAACAAGGGCATTCCGCACATGCCAATGGAACATGCCACACGCGCCACTTTATGGCGCCACTTGCACTCAGGTGCAACCAACGAAATATCAACACAAACTCGGGGATGCTTTCCCGGGTTTTGGTTTGGCGGTCACTAGCCTGCGGCGTACACTACGCTCACATTAAGAAAAGCGTGAAAAGGAATAAAGCGGTCTAATAAATGAGGAAATAATGGTGAAAACGTTTTCACCCATTAACACCATGCGGTTACCACCTCCTCCCATTATTTCACCCTTTACTCTCTTCCTTCATGAGGCCAGGGTACGTTTCAATCTCGACTTGTATAAATAGGTTTTACCTATTTCCACCAGACAACAAGTCTCGGTCAGGAGAAATATACTACACTCTTAGAAAGGCAACTTTGCAAGCTCTTCCAAAAGTTTTCATCTCTTGCAAGCTTCCCAAGCTTTCACTTTCTGATACAAGTCGAGATACTACTCTCCCAGAATTATTCTGGTCTCAACACCTTTCTTGGCTTCCCTCCCCAAATCAACCCTTCTCTTCCACTTTGTGACCGAAGCAAGTCTGGAACGGCCATTTCTTGGTTTAGGCCGGACTTGTACAGATCGATCTCTCGAATCTATAAAGTGCTCACGTGCAGCACATTTGTTTAGGGTTTGAACCAGTTTCTCACTCACCTACCGAATTTACCGAAATCGGCAGAAACGATTTTTACCCATAAACAGCAGTGAACCAAGTATGTCAGTTCATGCATAATCCAACTTCTGATCATCTCATTGCTGCTAAGAGGATCTTAAGATACATCAAGGGAACCATTGATTTTGGCATTTTATTCAGCAAGGGACTCACTGCTGTGCATGGATTCAGTGATGCAGATTGGGCAGGGGATCCAGATACTAGGAAAAGTACAGGGGGTTATTGCATCTTTTTTGGTTCTAATCCTATATCTTGGTCAAGCAAAAGACAATCCACTGTTGCCAGAAGCTCTCTGGAAAATTTGAATTTCGAAGTCTTGCCAACTCTGCAGCCGAGGTTATTTGGATATGCAAACTTCTAAGGGACTTGGACATTTTCTTGCCTACTGCTCCTTCACTTCTTTGTGACAATCTAAGTGCTATCTCTTACTCTTCCAACCCTGTGTTCCATTCAAGAATGAAACACCTTGCTATTGATTACAACTTTGTCAGGGAGCTTATTCAGGCCAAGGAGCTAAAGATTTCATATGTTTCAACCATTGATCAGGCTGCATATATCTTCACCAAAGGCTTTGCTGGTCCCAGATTTGAACTGTTGAGAGGCAAATTGTGTGTGTTGCCTAAGTGTGCCCTACTCAATTTGAGGGGGGCTAATAACAGCCAGTCAGCCAGCCTGTCCTAGTCAATGTATAGCTGGCATCCACCTCTAACTTGATGTACACGTGCCTCCCTGTCACTGGCTGAGCTATGATCTCTTGACCAATCACTACTCTGCTTAAATAGTGTGTGTCGGTTTATTTCTAATGTGTGTGAATTTTATCTTTCTTTTCTTCTGTAAAAACTAAGCTTTCTCCATTAATGGATTCTATGATTTCTTGATTCTACTATTGACGATTCAGTAAGTCCACTGATTGAGCTACCTTCCCTAGTTGTGAGAGCAAAAATTGTTTTTAGGTTACGCTACGGACCTTTGCTGCCGTTGTGAAACCAGTTTGCTTGCCTGGTGCATTACATCACCGCCTGTAATTATTGCTTTTGGATGTAATTCTGCGGTGGAAATGCCTTGGAGCCGACCAACATTCAATTAGAGATTTACCAACACAAACTCATTCTACTAGCTCAACAATTAGAAATGCAAGCATTATGCCCCTGACGGAAACACTAAATGATTTCACGCATTCTGTATTCTGTCAAATTAATCTGGTTTCGAAGGATGCATTTACATGGGCAAACATAGTTATGTGGAAGGACACACTGCAGGTCAGAAAGTGCTGAACCCACATATTTTTACTGACAAAACTTTAAAAATGTAAAGTTGAGGATCTGTCTTGGTGGATTCAGTTAAAACTCGGAAATACTCAGCAATTTAGGAAAGATGTCACCACTCGGGGGGCAACAATCACTGATCGTGGCAAATTTTTAATAACTTAATCTGTTCATGCTTGATGATTCTAAAAGTATGAACTTCGAAATCCATTTGCACCTGAGTGAAAATTTTCGATTTTTAGCAAAAATTACGACGAAAGAATCCAGATTGTCATAAGTCCTTGGCTTTGGTCATATAATAATTTAAGCTTTCCCTGTAGTGACCAACGATCTCCAATCAATCCACTGATACACAAATAAGGACAACACTATTGAAACTTCTGGATAATTCAAACAAGAGATTGAGAACTTATCAAGAAAAATGGAAAAATGTTGTAGTTAAAGAGGAAGTAGTGATAGTTAGAGAGAGCAAATGAGCTGAGAGTGGCGACTTGTAACACTTGTTAGACATATGAATTCAAAAATGAAGATTTTAGATCAGTTTTTATTTCCTTAACAAATGAAATGAATGGGCAGTACCTGTGATATTTAGGAAGTGCAAAAGACACGCCCTAGTCAATACATGTACTTCATCCAGCAATGCAATGAGTTGATTTACTGGTCCTGCTTTAGCACAAAGTAAGCCGTACCAGGCAAACAAACCAGAAGAATCCATAATTTATGGGCCATGAAAGCATGGACCATTACAAAAAGCATCACTATATATAACTGATTGAAGCTTACAGTTTGGTGACAACGTAAAGGAAATATGAGGAAAGCAGACACTTGTATTAATGCCTTACACTGAGAAAGCAGAACTATTATCTTACTGAACATAGATGGCAATCTGCGTTAGCAAAATGTATTACTAGTTTTTTGGAATTCCAATCATTAACATGTACTGAGTAAGTAACTCAGCAGCTAAAGGTTATGTAATCTCAACCATGCACAGCAAAACCAACTTACCTAGTTTTGAATACGTCTTAAACACTTAGAAGTTAAAAGCAAGGAACAGCCTAAGGGAGGGAGACGTGAAAATGACAGAAATTTTCAGTTCCTAAGACTACAAATAAGTTGGTAACTAATGACATTCCATATTTTCCAATTAAGCATAAACCCCTGCAATTGTTTATATCAGCTTCCTTTGAATGACAGGAATCTATGTGCAATTCCAGAGAGTAAAACATTGTGAGTGCTTTCATCCAAATAACTAAGTGTACAGATCAAAACTTGTTCGCGAGCATACTAGCAATTGCCATTTCTATTCAGTCTAAGCGAAGTTCTTCAAGAAAGAAACAAAAAAAAAAAAAAAAAAAAAAAAAAAAAAAAAAAGATAAACAACACTCAAATAGAACCTAATAATCTCGAATAGAACCTAAGAATCTATTCAGTCTAAGATAGTTCTTCAAGAAAGAAATAAACAAACAGATCAACAACATTCGAATAAAACCTAATAATTTGGATACTAAACTGAAATGAGATAAAACAAACTAAAAGAAAGCAGAATAAGTACATGTTTTTCTTCCCTAACTAGCCATCCAGCAGGCAGGTTGCTACAGATAAAGTCCAGCAAATCATCAGCACAATCAAATTTACTGGTTGCAGCTCCTTTAGGAGTGAAGGTTTTCAGAGAAACGATGTTTTCCACTTGAGCCTGCATCTGATAATCCATGGACGGGCAATAAATATTGTGATCATCACCAATACCACGGTTTAGGTCTTCATTCATCTTAGTTTGAAAAATCCCAGGATAGCGGTAGGAGCATTCTATCACTTTGAGATGTTTCTCGTGCAAATTGTACAAAATAAGACATTCCCTATTAAACCAATATAATAACACCTGATCAGAGAAAGCCAATATACGTGTAGGAGGCATAGCAGCGGAGGTGTCAAAGTACCAACAAAGGGGAGGTTGTAGTAAACCTTCCTGACCCTTAATCTGAACATCGAAAGTCTCCTCCTTGATCCATATTTGCTTGTCCTTGTCCTTCAATATATACATATGAACCTTGCAACAACAACAGCATACACCGGTCTGATAATTACAACGATGGCCACGATGATCATTGCTGGATATTATCCTCTCAGAACGAGCAATACAAGGATATCCTTTAAACTCCAGAAGATGATCAACGACTAAATACTGATGCTCATTCGTTGTTGTTGTCAGAGTACATTCAGGCGGGAGTCCAATGAAGTGAATCTTCTCGTTGTGGAGGTCGAACGAGAGCAACATTTCAGGTCTTGTCAGTATTATTACCAACTTTATTCTTCGTCCTCCAAAAAAGATCACCCCCGCAAAAGGTGGATTGCCTACATAACGTTCTTGAAACTCTAGTTACCATTCGACTAGGAAAAGGAGAAGAACCTGGTGGTGGTGAGATACCTGAAGTACTAGTGATTATTTTTCTCCATGAATTAGTTCCCAATGTAGTGACCATGCAAAGGAACTCGTTGTTGGCTTTTGAAATAAAAAGAATTACAACCTTGTATGCTTGTGACAATGGATCAAAACCAAAACCATGACCCAGGTTGATGTATCCCACAGTGGGAGGTAAATAAGAGAGGACAAGTGATTCGCTCCTAATCAGGTTAGCGACAGTTATTAAAGCATAAGTATCATTAGGTGCCCAGACTCGATTGATACATGCTAAGCCATTACAAAAACCTACTAATTCATATATTGATTGGATTCTTAGAGCACCAAGAGATCTGATATCTGCCTTTTCTCCTCCTAGCAAACTAAAAAAGTAAGCATTTTCGATGCCGCCTCTCAATACATTAAGCAGACTAAGGACTAGAGATAAATTATTTTTGTTTCGAATATAGTGAATCTTAGAAAATCTTGAATCATTAAGAATTGAATTGCACCATAACTTACTGACGCAACAGCATATTGCTAGAGTTCGGGCAGGTAATCTCGTCAAAATACTTTCAATCATCAGTTCCTCCGGAAGACTTTTGCATATCCTTTCCTTGTCGTGCTCTTCTCCTCCAATTTCACATCTTTTTGGTACAATAGCTCCTCTTTCCATCCCGTTCTGCTCCTCCACCTCTTCTCCTTGGTCTATTTTTTCCAAAATTGCTCTTTCTTCTACAAGTTGTTTCCTTTTTTTCACAGTTACTGCTCTTTCCTCCTCTTCTATTTCGCCAATTTTTTTCAAAATTGCTCTTTCTTCAACAAGTTGCTTCCTTTTTTTCACAACTATTCTTCTTTCCTTCTCGTCCTCCTTTTCTCTTTGATTAATTTTTTTTCCCAATTGCTCTTTTTCCTCCATCAAGTTGCTTCCTTTTTCTCTTCTTTTTTCCCCCAAAGACTACTCTTTTGATGTTGATTGCTCAGATCGGATATATACATGAAGAAGGTAACTGAAAAAAAAAGGTTGGACCTTGAGTATTTATACATGGATTAGAAAACCCTAGTTGTGCATTCTAAACTACAACAGTTTCTCAATTTTAATTTCACATTCCAAAAGCCAGTTAAATATACAGCTACCTAATATCTTGAAACAGGAAAGTACTGATGTATGCATCAGCCTAAATTGGAAGAGGAAGAAGAAGAACAGAAATCGAACTCGGAATGATGGGTGTGGTGGAACCGAATTTTTATTTCATTTTAAAGTGTAGCTGAGTGACTCGGGTGTATTGAATCTGACGATTCTGACCGCAATTATGCAACCACCTTTTTCCTTTTTCCGATCCAGCCAACTCTCTCGGGATCCTTTTTCCGATCCAGCCAACTCTCTCCGGAAGTAAAATTGACTGACCGAGCAGTCCTTATTTGCCTGGTTAGGCCTATTCCGACGCAATGGTTAAAAAAGCTATTTGACTTACTAGGTGGCATGGCAAACGAGTTACACCGTTATAGGAAAATCACTGAGCGATAGAGATTTTATCGACCGTAATATCAAAAGCTCTGGCGATATTATGAATATCCTTGGCGTCATTAACCCCATCGCATGATTTACATATATCGCTGGCAGGGGCGGAGCCAGCTTATTACAAGGGTGTGCACTTGCACCCCTGCCTAGCTCACTCGCAAAGCCCATTTTATGTCCAATTTGAAGAAAACAGAATTATATATAAGCTTATTTTTGCACCCCTTAAGGATTTTTTGCACCCCATCGCACAATTCCTAGCTCCGCCCCTGATCGCTGGCGATATTATGATTATTGACCAATAGTTATTTTGCAACGGATATTTTCCTCATGTTGGTTCCTATATATATATGTCTTGTACTTCTTCAAATTACTCACACCTACTTCCACATATATTTCACCAATTTCTCTATGTTAGAGCATAGCTAGGATGAACTCACCAAGCGTTGGTATGTCAAGTTTGGTTATCATATTTCAGTGTGTCAAAACTCATCTAAAGTCGCTTGATTATATACTAGAGTCAACTTCGTTTAGGTTAGACTAGAAAGTCTAGGAATTTTGAGAATGTTGATGGTGGTTTTTAGCTTAGGGTTAAAATCGTAAAACCCTAGCCAGACAGTGACGTCACAGAACTTGAGTAATAATGTCTCCACTAAGCGCATTTATTGAACCTTTTAATATGTCTCAGAGAAAATTATCAGGGTACCTTTTTTTTAAATACTAATTAGGGTTTCGATAGGCCAAACCCTAATTCCCATACCACATGTGCCAATGGCTCCCGCCGTGCGACCACACCTTGCCAAGGCATGCCAACCATGCCAGCCGCACCACCGTGCCAATGGAAAATCATGCCAGCCACGTCTCCGCGCCAAGGCATGCCAACCATGTCAGCCGCACCACCGTGCCAATGGCAAACCATGCCAGTCACGTCTCCGCGCCAAGGCATGCCAACCATGACAGTCGCATCACCGTGCCAATGGCAAACCATGCTAGCCACGCCTCCGCGCCAAGGCATGCCAACCATGCCAGCCGCACCACCGTGCCAATGGCAAACCATGCCAGCCACGTCTCCGCGCCAAGGCATGCCAACCATGCCAGCCGCACCACCGTGCAAGCCACGTCTCCGCGCCAAGGCATGCCAACCATGCCGGTAGCACCACCGTGCCAATGGCAAACCATGCCAGCCACGCCTCCGCGCCAAGGCATGCCAACCATGCCAGCCGCACCACCGTGCCAATGGCAAACCATGCCAGCCACATCTACCGCGCCAAGGCATGCCGACAATGCTAGCCACACCATGCGCCAATGGCATGCCAAACCCTTGGCCCCACCATGCCAAGCCGTCCGTGCCAAACCCTTGGCCCCATTATGCCAAGCCATCAGCGCCATTTGCATTGGCCCTACCATGCCGGCCTTCCCTATGCGGCTACCAAAACGAAGGCGTGCGACGATCAACGGCCACCCTTCTATCCTAGATACGAATCCTAGCCGTCTAAGGTTGGCAAACAACGCGTGATAACCTTAGAATTCTTCCTGAGTTTTACTTTCGGGTTGTTTTCACCTCCCGAACGAGCTCAAAACCTAAATATTCCCTCGTAAGAGATATGAAATTCTTTTCTGTACAGAATGGAGGGGCGGACCATCAAAATCTGAGTCCGTATGAGAATTCTACATCGATTCTAGTAAAGGGCGTTAATTAGGGTTTCAGCATACCAAACCCTAATTTAAACAAATCCGCAAGCGCATCCCTTCCAAGCCGCACACTGCTAGTGGCTCCACTCCACGTTAAAGCCATGCCAGCCATGCTTTCACCAAACGAAGGGTTGCAACGATCAATGACTACCCTTCCGTCTAAGATGCAGATCTTAGTCGTCCAAGGTCACCAGCTAACGCATGGCCAACTTTGGCCCAACGCTAAAATCCTAGCATGGTCACGTCAAAATTCTAGCCTGGTGTTGATGGTGGTTTTTAAACAAGGGGTAAAATCGTAAAACCCCATGACCTAGTGTTACCCGCAACACATTAACTAAGAGCATTTAGCTCAGTGTAAAAATAATTAATAGGGGTATTTTTTCAAAATACCAGATTAGGTTTTTCGACCACGTAACCCTAATTCCAAAAACAAGCCGCATACTGCGCACCATGGCAACAATGCCAAACCAAGCCGCATACTGCGCACCATGGCAACAATGCCAAACCAAGCCGCATACTCCGCACCATGCCAACAATGCCAAAACCAAGCCGCATATCACGACCATGGCAACAATGCCAAACCAAGCCGCATATCGCGTAGACCATGGCAACAATGCCAAACCAAGCCGCATGTTGCGCACCATGGCAACAATGCCAAACTAAGCCGCATGTCGCGCACCATGGCAACAATGCCAAACCAAGCCGCATGTCGCGCACCATGGCAACAATGCCAAACCAAGCCGCATGTCGCGCACCATGGCAACAATGCCAAACCAAGCCGCATATCACGACCATGGCAACAATGCCAAACCAAGCCGACATCGCGCACCATGGCAACAATGCCAAACCAAGCCGCATACTCGCGCACCATGGCAACAATGCCAAATCAAGCCGCTATGCCATTGGCACACGCCCAACATAGCGCCCAGGTTTGCAAGACTTGCAACTAGGTCAACATGGCCGCATGTGCCATTGGCACATGCCAACACGTGCCGCAAGCCATATTTCCAAGCCGCTATGCCTTTGGCTCACGCCCAACATAGCGCCCTAGGTTTGTAAGACTTGCAACTAGGTCAACATGGCCGCATGTGCCATTGGCACATGCCAACACGTGCCGCAGCCATATTTCTAAGCCGCTATGCCTTTGGCCCACGCCAACATAGCGCCCTAGGTTTGCAAGACTTGCAACTAGGTCAACATGGCCGCATGTGCCATTGGCACATGCCAACACGTGCCGCCACCATATTTCTAAGCCGCTATGCCTTTGGCCCACGCCCAACATAGCGCCCCTAGGTTTGCAAGACTTGCAACTAGGTCAACATGGCGGCATGTGCCATTAGAACATGCCAACACGTGCCACAAGCCATATTTCCAAGCCGCTATGCCTTTGGCCCACGCCAAACATAGCGCCCTAGGTTTGCAAGACTTGAAACTAGGTCAACATGGCCGCACGTGCCATTGGCACATGCCAACACGTGCCGCAAGCCGTATTTCCAAGCCGCTATGCCTTTGGCCCACGCCAAACATAGCGCCCTAGGTTTGCAAGACTTGAAACTAGGTCAACATGGCCGCACGTGCCATTGGCACATGCCAACACGTGCCGCAAGCCATATTTTTAAGCCACTATGCCTTTGGCCCACGCCCAACATAGCGCCCTAGGTTTGCAAGACTTGCAACTAGGTCAACATGGCCGCACATTCCATCGGCACATGCCAAACACACACGCTGGTAGCCTAACTTGCAAACCGTGCAACCTACCACCAAGGCATTCCGCGCATGCCATTGGCACATGCCAAACACACACGCTGGTAGCCTAACTTGCAAACCGTGCAACCTACCACCAAGGCATTCCGCACATGCCATTGGCACATCCCAAACACACACGCTGGTAACCTAACTTGCAAACCGTGTAACCTACCACCAAGGCATTCCGCACATGCCATTGGCACATGCCGAACACACACGCTGGTAACCTAACTTGCAAACCGTGCAACCTACCACCAAGGCATTCCGCACATGCCATTGGCACATGCCAAACACACACGCTGGTAGCCTAACTTGCAAACTGTGCAGCCTACCACCAACGCATTCCGCACATGCCATTGGCACATGCCACACGCGCCACTAGCAGCGCCACTTGCACTCAAGATGCAACCAACACTCGAGACATCGACACAAACCGGGGATGCTTCTTTAGGTTTTGGTTTGGCGGTCACATCATGCAGCGTACACTACGCTCACATTAAGAAAGCGTGAAAAGGAATAAAGCGGTCAAATAAAAGAGGAAATAATGGTGAAAAACGTTTTCGTTCATTAAACCATGCGATTACCACCTCCTCCCATTATTTCACCTTTTACTCTCTTCCTTCATGAGGCCAGTGGTACGTTTAATCTCGACTTGTATAAATAGGTCTTACCTATTTCTACCAGACAACAAGTCTCGGTCGGAAAATACTACACTCGTAAAGGCAACTTTGCAAGCTCTCCCAAAAGCTTCCACGTCTTGGTGCAAGCTCCCAAGCTTTCACTTTCGATACAAGTCGAGAGACTACTCTCCCACTATTCCGGCCTCAACACCTTTCTTTGCTTCCTCCCCAAATCAACCCTTCTCCTCCACTTTGTGACCGAAGCAAGTCCGAACGGCCATTTCTTGGTTTAGGCCGGACTTGTACAGATTGATCTCTCGAATCTATAAAGTGCTCACGCAGCAGACATTTGTTTAGGGTTTGAACCAGTTTCTCACTCACCAATCGAATTTACCAAATCGGCAGAAATGATTTTTACCCATAAACAATTGGCTTACCAAAGCGGAGGATTGATCTATCGGCCACAATGTCGATCAAGGATCTCGTTCTTCACCCGATGTCAAGATGGTGGGGAAAGGCGACTCAATCCGACGCAACTACCGGACAACCCTGCTACTAGTTGTAAAACTACACGAAAACTGGGACTTGCCGAAGATGCTACCGCTGATCCGACTCAATCAGCAGGACGCCCTGTTACCAGTTGTAAAACTACACCCGAAAACTGGGACTCGTTGAAGATGCTACCAGCCGATTGGGGACTTGCGACTCGGTCCACTAACCGCGGGATCCTCGCCGCATCCTCAATATGGGATGCCTAATGGCGTAGAGTTGTCCTCGAGTGAACCTTCCAAGGTAATGACATATTTTCCCCTTGGGCCAAGGGTCAAGAGGTTAAATGTTGTACCTAGGGTATCACATGAAATGACATGCCACCGTCGATCACCTCAATGAATATGATGTGTCTGATTTTAGCTTTTTGAGCTCCTTAAGTTACATGCTTTATTGTATTTGTGGAGCAATCTCTTATGGTTTAGTTATTGTTTGTTTTAAGCACATAGTGCAGCTTTTGCTACATGTGTGATGGCGCATGTAATTTTTATGGAGCAAATGCCTTTTGGCATAGTGCGGATGTGCGCCTTTTTTTGTGAAAGACAATGTTTGTGCTCATATTTTAATTATGGAATGTAGTTTCTCTATTGTTCTTTTATATGTTGACCACACCCTTTTTAACTCCGCCATTGCAATTACAATGCCGGTCCCTAGCCCGGATAAAGGAAGAGGGAAAAAGGTGTGCTCTTTATTGCAGGCACAGGGAAAAAGGTGTGCTCGTGGAAAGCATGCTCCAAAGGAAGTAAGACCCTTGTTCCCTTGACATTTGTCTAAGTTAGTTCCTATTATGTTGACATTGACCCTTATTTTGTAGGTTTCATTTGTTTCACTATTTTGTGGATCACACAATCACATGCGAAGCATACTTCCAGAATAATATTTAGTTGTGTCAAATGATGAACTTTCCCATTGTACAATATATTATTATTTTGAAAGCTAACATCCCATACTTCGATTACAAATTTGGAAGGTTGTTTCTGTGCATGGAGATAAAGCTCAAGGTGAGCGTACAAGATCACTTGCATTATTCAAAGATGGAACTTGCCCATTAATGGTAAAGTCACTTACTACATGATGCCCATGGGCATATTTCTCAATGATAAGCAGTTTGTGTGATAGGGGTCCGCTTAGGACCAAAAATCCAATATGTACGTGAGCTGGTTGAATTAGTGTTTATCTGGTATTTGTAAATTCTCAAATAAAATAATCACTTAATGGCAACATGATTGAGAAAGGGAGAGAGGGAGGGGTGATTGTTTGTACTGGTGGAATATATACCCACAAAAAAGATTTATTTAGTGAACATTTAAATGTTCAGAGATAGCTACCGATGTAGCCGCCGAGATTGGATATTCCCGATGTCGAAGTAGTGATCAACTACAGCTTTTCCTCTTACCATCGAGGACTATGTTCACAGAATATGGAGAACTCGGCCGAGCTGGTAAAAGGGTGTGGCTCATACTTTTTTTCATGCACGAAAACATGGTATGATCTCAAGACCATTTTGTAAGTTCCTTTCCACCATTCCAAAACTACAGTGAGAAGGCAAAAAAAAAAAAAAACTATGCTTTTCCTTTTGGAATTCATTATATTCAATTCAATATAAGTTTTAATGTGAGCACCACCACAGGGTCTCGCTGGGGAGTTGGTGAATGTTCTTAGAGAAGCTGGCAGGTTGTGCCTGAATACCTTATGAAGTTTGGCACTCATGTGAAGAAAAAGGTGATCGTCTCACAGTGGACAACTTTTCTTGTATTTTTTTTTTGTCATGTGAATTCATAACATGGTTGGGGAGTAGGCTGGGGCCATGCTTTAAGCATATCGATATGTGGAATGCTATGAGAGTGCAACAGCTTAAGTGCTTGACAGATAATATGTTCTCGTGTCGAAATTTTGCTTGATTGCAGAGCTGCATGACTAATATCTCAATTACTTGTTTCAGGAATCTAAGCTCTATGGAACCCACTTCAAGGAAATTACTCGTAGATGCTCTAAAGGCGACAAAGATCACCTTCGACAATTCGGATGAAGATTGATTGTATCTTCCGCAAACAAAGAAATCGCAAAAGCTCACATCCTCGCTTCACTTTCGTGCCTGATGAATGCCAAATAGTGGTTTGTTTGAGATAAATCGTAAGTCTTGGTCTTTGTCAATCGCAGTATCCGGCGTGGATCTTGTTCCAAGTTATCCTACCGACATACGAGTTATTTCTCTTAACATTCTTGTTCTTTTACTTTTTTATATTGCTAACCAAGTGTAGTGGTTTGTTTGAATCGGAATTTTTTGTTGATGAAAACTCGCAATTGAAGGCCATTGATTTTGGCTTGTCCGATTTTGTGAAACAAGGTGATTTTTTACTCTCTTGGGTGCTGATCATATTATTCGAAATAAAATTAGGCTTCTTTAGCTTTGGTGTTAAAAATAGGTTTCTAACTTCTAATTAATCCACACGATGCAGATGAAAGGCTTAATGACATCGTTGGCAGGTCATCCTTGGATTAGTAACTACAATGATATTCAGGCTCATGAAAGCCTATATGCGCTCATCATCTCTACATAAATCTGTGTTAGGAGTGAGTACTTAAAAATTCTCAAAATCTGCTTTGTTGATCATGTCTTATAATTTGTCCACGCCCTTGCTTTTCGTGCATTGTCCAACATTGTGGTTTACTTTTGGCTAGGAATGTTGTCGTTTTTAGTACTTCCATGATTAGCTTGAGTGAGAGTTCTCTGTATTTGCCACTCCTTACCAACTACAACTTTATGTGTTTCTTATAGGGAAATAAGAGACTTGGACAAAAATGTTTAAGTAGAAACTCCTCAGGAGTCAGGTGAAAATCTGTTTCCATTTGGCTTGCTTCGTTGGATTGTTATGTTGCTTCCATTTTCTTATTTGTTCTAATTTTCTGTAACTGTCCACATTTTTGCAGGTGATGATGGCAAGAAAGGTGGTGCAGTTCGTCAAGGTACTCCTTACCCCAAGGGAAGAAAGACCCCTGCAAGTGGAGGCAAGTCAAACAAATCTCTAAAATCTATTGGGTCAGTTTCATGAGATTCTTGTACTAAGTAAGATACTATCTTTGAATATAATATTTTTGCTTAAATCTTTGTGATGTCCATATATTGGTTGTCCGCTAATTGGTCAGTTATTTCTGCATTTGTTCTCATACTGATTTGGTTATTTTGTTTATCTGTGTAGGGCATTCGGTATAGTTCACAAATAAGAACTCGCAATAGGTTTGTTGGTGTCTATTAGTTTGGTCAGACACTTATTTTTTGGTTCAGATGTTGTATTGTATTGCAGGCCTGAAACATCAGTTGTTGTATTGCAGGCATGTGTTTCAGGTTTAGTTGTGTAGGCCTGTAAACTGGAAGGCCAGGTCCATGAGAATGACCTGGGCTACCCTTTTTATTAATAGTAATTGATAGAATTGTCATAGGGTTAATCGTGACCAAAATCGTGAGAAAAAAACAATACTTGTCATCATCTTAATCTTTTATTACAAAATGAGAGTAACAAACTTTAACTGCTAAAGAATAGCGACAGTGTCCATAAGGATTTGTTGCAAAAAGTATGCAACACTTATATCTCATTATTGCAGTCGAATAAAAAGTGACACGCGACAAAAATTTAATTGTTGCCTACCCGGCGGTGTAAGACACGTGTCATCATCGAATTGTTGCAAAGTTTGAATAACAATTAAATCAAGTATAATTATTGTGACAAATGAGCCACGTGTCGGGCTCCTAAAAATTAGCTTAATCTGCTACTATTAACTATTGTAATAAGTTAACAAATGTGACCAGTAATAAAATTTGTCACAGTCAAAATCTGTTACAAAAGATTTATAACAATTAATATCACAGCGTTTCTCTAACGGCGTATATGTGTTACAAATTTAATCAGTAACATATATGCCCTGTGACAAAATCATGGTTTTGGTGTAGTGGTTATTCCTTAATAGCTAAGGGAAGAGAATCCCAGGATCGAAACATAAATAAGTTAAGAATCTTTTAATTAAGGTAATTAACTTCATTTTTAGGAAAATAAGAAATAGTAACGTGCACTTACTAATTAGAGATTTTATGAGAGATTTCGATCATTATTTATGGACAGAGCATTTACAGGAATTATGGAAACCGAATTTGCGTTTTAATGAATATCTTGAGAATATTTTCGGTTTTGGAAATTCCTTGGTGTCCAAACTTCATTGTTTATAAATACTTGAAGTTTGCCTTTCTAGCAAACTAATCCTTCATAACAACAAACTACCTCTTGTTGTGTTGTTACTGGTGTAGCCACCTATTCGGAGAGGAGAGTAACCTAATTAAGCGAAATCTCTTACGGACGCTCAGTTTAAAGTCTTCTTTGGGATTGAGAAGCTCTATTAGTACCGTTGGTGGGTGTTTATGGGTGAAAACTATTTCTGCCGGTTTTGGTAATTTGGGGTGTGTGGATGAGAACTGAATCTAAACCCTAAACAAATGGACTGCACAAGAGTGCTTGTGATTCGAGAAATCAATCTTTACAACTCTGGCCTAAACCAAGAAATGGCCGTTCCAGACTTGCTTCGGTCACAAAGTGAAGGAGATGGGATTGATCTTAGGGAGGGAAGCGAAGAAAGGTGTTGAGATTGTGGAGGTGTTGGCTGTTTTATGACTTGTATCGAGAAAAGCCGAACCGCTTTGCAGGATGTAAGCTATCGCCCGTGTTTGAATACGATTGTATCAACACTTGGTTTTCTCGTCTTGTCTTGTCTTGTCTTGTTTTTTGAAATAAGGAGGAGAACCTATTTATACAAGTCATTAAGCCTAACCCACGTCTCTCATGGGAAGTGGAGGAAGTGGAGTGATGGAGTTATGGAGTTGTGTGTTAGTGTCACACGACCAGTCTTGCCCACTTCTCCCATCATCACTAACCGTCCATGACTTCATCGACACGTTCTTGTGATGGCGCGTTATGCGCCGCACGCCGTAAACCACCGCACCAATACCCCGCTTTGTGACATGATTGATGTCTCGATCGTGTGGATCGTGGGACCCACAGGAAGTAGCATGTAATGCTAGGTTAAATAACTAAGTTATTAGGGAAGTCGAAACTTATAAAATATCGTGTGTATTTTATGCATGTAATGCATCGAATATATTCAGCACGAATGAAGCATCGCTATTTTAAGGCTTAATGGAGTAAATCACGATTAAGCGTCTTAAAATAGCATCACATCCAACCATCTTCAAGTGATCGTTTGGAGGCTGCATGGGTGAGCCATGCTTTGACCGATCACTCTGTGTGGAAGAGTGGTGGACGGTGATCCTGGGAATGCTTCATTGGTCGCTTGACTTCTAGCCAGGGCTGTTCAACCAAGCTGGTGGAGTTAGACGAACGAGATAATTTTATGACATTCATCTGCGACCGTTGATAGAGTTTAGGGTCTTGAAGAGGTGCGCAAGCATCACTCGTCAGCTTGGTCGAAACTAAGCATGGGAGGTGTATTAGGCAGGACAGACCGGGCATGCATGTAGACAGCTTGTCGGTGTACACGTTCATACCTCGTTACCCCATGAAGATATAATCTAGGCCACTCAATTTTTCTGGCAAAGTTGAGTGGTTGAGATCGGTTTATGCCAAAACTGCTGCCGCAAAGGAAACGGGGACCGCGCCTCCATGCCTAGTTTGGGAGCACGAATCGAGGCGTCTATCCATGGTCGGTCTTGGCCGATTGGTCAGGCATGTAGACGGGCCCACGGTGATCGTGTTGACATGCTCATGACCTGTTAAGTCCACATCTACACCTTCTATCTATGCTTGCGAAGATGGACGCACGTGATCGATTAACGACACATGTAATATGCCGCAAACCCTAATTAGGGTTTTGGATCTGGCGTGTGTACACGACTTTATCCTAACGGTTTAGCAGGCTATGCTCCTCCTTTGGGGAGGCCGACCATGTGGGACCCACATTGGGTCGGTGGTGAACATGGTGATACCTGACTGATGGTTCTAGGTCTGATCTAATCCATCCAAACATGCTGGTGAAGTTGGATGGTCGTGATCAATTTGAGACCTTAGTGGAATTTCCTACGACCCTTTAAGCATCACACGCACCATACTTTGGTCAAACGCACGTTCTCTCATGGCTAGGTCAAGAGATGGTCGACCTGGCGAGGTAGAGAGGGGGCCGCCGGTGTGCGGATAAATGCTTGTCCAACCGCCATGGGACGATCTATGCCGCCCAACTATGCCGCGAAGTTGGACGGACGCGATCTGTTTGAGACCGTCATTGGAAGTCTTGTGCGTACATGTTTTCCAAGTCGCTCCACACTGTTAACCATCCTATTCTAGGCTGGTGTTCAAGTGGTCGCTTGGGGAGGCGTGGTATGCATTCGACCGACCAGGGCATAAAACGGCCGCTGGTGGTCATTAAGGTGGTAGCCTCGTCACGAGGATCGTCTAGTCCGGTTAAATCATGCCAACTTGCGTGGTCGTGATTATTTCGAGACCGACATGGACAGTCCAGATACTCGATCGGGCTAGTACAACACACCGAGAGATGTATGCTCAATCAGGCTAGTATAACACACCGAGAGTTGTAGCCTGTACGGTTGTAGATGGTGGATTTTCGCAAAGGCTAAAATCGTAAAAACCATAATTATAAATATTCATGATCCAAAGAATCGGACGAATATTGAGGCTCATGTCTCTTTATCGAAAGCATGAAAGCTCATGCCACAAGAATCTCTCGATCGAGAATACTTTCTCTCGCAGTATATATGGATATGTAGTCTCTCACCGAGGCAACGTCATATCTCATAAATACCGAGCAATTTCAGTAATTACTTCTATATAGAATCGAAACATTAGACGGCTCCTAGACAAAACTTTGCCTGCTAGTATAGAGCAATAACGTCTTCAGGATGTAACAATGTTTTCCCTGGTTATATGAAAGAAATATGACGCTTCAACAAGCTCATATCACTCAATTTCTGAATAATTAACGCTCCTAGACGATCGTGCCAGTATAGAGCCATTAATTAATTATTCCTAAAATCAATAGATTCATTAACCGAATCCCTGAAAATATTCAATATTTTTCATAATATTTCGTTACTTCAATTCATGGTTCTTCCTAAAGAATTCCATGGATTAGTAATAATTATTCACACACGGGCATCTGAGCTACCTTTGAGTAAGCCCCGATCAAAACGGTGCAAGTGTATTTAACAATAATGCACTAACGAGCACCTGAACACACGAATGAGTATTTCAGAATACGACGAGACGATGAACCTATGCAAAATAGGAAGAAAATAATAAATAATAAAATATTAATCAAGGCGCTAGGGGATTGGGGCTCACTGGCTGCCAGTCATGCCGTGACTAAGTCCCATGCCCAAATTCTATATTTTATCATATTTTTATTATTTTTTTCCTTGATCTCATTAAAATCCTTTCATTTGAACAAATATCCTTTGTTTTAAGGAAACTCCTCAGTTTCATGGTGTTTCCTTCGCATCAAGGAAATAATATAAAATTGGGAAAGGTGTCACGGACCATGTTCCTAGCCGGCCGGCTATGCCCTAGTCATGGCCGGTCCCACACCTCATGAATCCTCAATATTTTATTATTATTTCCCTAATTTCATGAAAACTCCTTAATCTCATGATATTTCCTTGATCCCATGAAAAATAATATAAAATTAGGGAAACCCGTGGGACCGGGCCATAGCGGCCGGTCATGCCCTAGCTAACCCCACACGTCTTATTTTATTATTATTATATTTTTCATGTTTCCTTAATCCCATGAAATTCCTTGATTTCATGATGTTTCCTTCAAATTATGAAAATTCCTTCAAATCATGAAATAATACATAAAATTAGGAAAACTCACGGACCGCCCTAGCCGCCAACCATGCCCAAGTCGGTCCCACACGTCCATTATTTTATTATTATTATTTTTTATGTTTTCCTCATCTCATGGAAACTCCTTGATTTCAACAAAACTCCTTGGTTTTAACAAACTCCTTGGTTTTATGATATTTCCCTAAAATCATGAAAACATAATAAAATTAAGAAAAATACCATGGGACCGGCCCCTTGGCCGGCCGGCCATGCCTTGGCAATATCCGGTCCCACACTTTATGATTCCTTCATTATTTCATTATTTTTCCTTCATCTCATGAAGTTTTCACTGCCTCAAAGAAAAATCCCTGATTTCTTCATATTTTCTCAAAATGTTGCTCAAAAGCACACCAGAAAATATCAAAATTCTCAAAATTGAGATACGGACACTTTGGTGACATGAGCAAGTTATCCTGACCGATCAAGGTTGGCTTTTTGGCTTGCAAGGAGCCGGTCCCACGTATTCTCACGATTTTACCTAATTTGCGCAATTGCACGTATTAGGTCCAAAACTCTTCCAAACAACTTGGAACTTCATGGAATGATCATCATTTGATCCCATGACCACCCAGGGCTGGTTTCATGACTCCTTGGTCGATCCCTCATCTCTTCATAATTAATTAGGTTTTATCACCTAAGGTTCGTATTTAGTATTATTTTTAACAAATGATTAAACCAAAGATTTAATCATCCTTTCACCAATTAGTCTTCAAGAGACTTTGGTATATTTTTGCTCACGTGAGCATCCTGGGAACTACATGGTCGACCCTTAATTCCATGTAGCCCTGTCCCTCCTTCACTATGTGGTTTATTTTCAATAAATCATCAATTGATCAAATTAGGGTTTTGAGTCCAAGGTTCATAATTCCGATTCAAACACTAATAATTTTACGATGATCTCATGGTCAACATTTTATTCGGTTCAATTGCCAGTATCTCAAATTAATTTGGTCATGCTACCAGTAATTCATCAAACGAGCAATATTTGCTCAGATGAGCAATATTTTCTCAAACCAAGGAATATTGGTTCAACTATCAATATTCAACAATTCATCGCATAAGCAATATTTGCTCACCTTAACTATTAACGTTTGAGAAATAATACCTCTGTCTCAAAGATACACGTTCAATTCATGAACCTCGTAACATTTTCAAATCACGTTTGACTCAACAATACAAGGACTCATCGTCCCATGAAGTCATGAAGTCAGCAATCGACTAACTAAATATGCCTTCCTTGTAGACTCCACGATCACACGAGATATCAATCGTGTCACATGGGGGGGGATATTAACTAGGGTTTTGGTCTCTGTTTGCCTACTACACGTGTGTTCATACACAAGATGAGAATGTGAGCAAGTCGTGCAATCAGTTGAAGGATTTAACAAAGTAGTGGATGGAAAATCAACCAAGTCTCCACACGTTGAGCAACGTTTTAACACGATTTCCACTTCCCCATTCTTTGATTCCATCAACTGTCACACTTCATGAGATAAAGGTGTTTTCAATTCCAAAGAATATAAATAAATCTCTCGAATCATGATTGAAACAAGGATAATCTCACGTCAAAAGACATCACGAGATTAACAATCCAACTCTCAACAGAAAGCAAATTCAATCATTAAGAACTTATCTTATTTTCAGAATACACAACACACCTACAATCTTCGATCACCATTGATCTCACACATTTCTAAGCTTCCTCCTGGCTGCACTGACCCATCCTCTCTTGTGACCGAATTTACTTTGGAACGACCATTGTCTTGGTTTATGCCGGAGTACTACAGATTGATCTCTCGAATTCAAATCACTCCCTTCTTGCAGTGCATCTGTGTGAGGTTAAGAATTTCGCTCGGTTCAAGGAGTCTCCTCCACGCGATCATCTCCTCAATTCCGTAAAAACCAGCGAATCGTTTTTCCCCATCTACAACGGGTATTTCGTGCATGCCTCATTAGTGACACTTGGAGATTCGTGTTACTCACGAGAGAAACACTCCACCGTCATGCCACACCAATAATGAGAGTTCAGTGAACAACACAGAAATACAAGGCTGGTCATGCATTAATTGATAATGCTATAAATTCATAGGGTATATGGGATTGTTGCCACATGCTCTATTCTAGGTGAATTAGTAAAGTGGAGAAGTATTCATCACTTATCAGTGGATTTATCCTTTGCAAGATGTCAGCGCATAAACAATTTTAGCCTTAAATGAAAATCCACCATCAACATTAAGTCCCCTGCCTAGCGCATAATGGTTACACTATTGTGGGGTCGGCATGAGATGGTGACATACATATGCGAGAAAGACGAGATAAAGGAGTTTACCCGGAAGAGCTTTGACCGACCGCTAGCAATTGTCCATGTGAATGGGCCGTGCAAGCATGGAATTTTTGGGTGGGACCGGTTTCCTTCCTTGGGCGTTTGAATTAAAAGAGGAATCCTTTTTCTATTGGGATTCTTCCAATTATTTGTTTATAAAAGGGACCGACCCCTTTTCTTTTCTCACATATATTTTTTTTTCTTGGCAGCTCCCTTCCACGACCTTGCTGCCGCCCCTACCGACGCCGCTGCCGTTGATGACGCCGAATTTGCTGTCGTCGTCGGATTTCGTTGCTGCCACCGTACTTGCCGCTACACGTAGAAGAGGTAGGTACTTGGTCCCTTCCTTGCTCTCACGTTTTTTTTAACCCTAATTTCTTAGGTAAACTCTTTTTGCAAGATATATCATGATTAGTTTCTCCACCGAAATTGATATCAAAACTGTCCTAGGATTGCTTAGTAAAACAATCCGTGAATCCATGAACATGTTGTTTTTGCTTCTTTTTCCACCGTTGCATGCAAAACCTAGCTTTTAGGTTATAGCTTGAAAAACCCTTGGCTTGAATTTCGTAGACATGGTTCCTATGAATAAAGAAAAAATCGTGTTATGATACGTGCGAATGAATGCGGGCCCGCCATACATGCTTGATTGAACGTGGGTCCCACCGTGTACGCCTGATCGAACATCGACCTTATACCAGCCTTGTGACCTTGACCAACACCGGCTTCGTGACCTCGACCGACCTTGCTTGCTGACGTGGCCCAATACCAGACTTGTGACCTTGATAGGCCTTGACCAATACCGGCTTTGCTTGCTGACGTGGCCCTATACTGACTTGTGACCTTGATCGGCCTTGACCAATACCGCTTGACGTGACCTAACACCATCCTACTTGACTGACATGATATCAGTCTTGCTTGTGTGGCCCAATACCTGCTTGACTGACGTGATGTTAGTCTTGCTTGGGGATATTAGCCCTGTAATCTCGACCAACACAGGCTTCGCGGACTTAACCAACACCTGCCTCGTTTGGTGACGTGTCCTAATACCGGCCTTGTTTAGACCCAATACAGGCCTTGTCTGCTTTGCCTAGCTTGGTGTACTTTAACGTGAATGTGTGTCCTGCTCGGCCGGGACTATACATTCCATGATACGCGTTTTCATACAAGTACTGACTCCCCTACTTCTTCTTTATTGTAGAATGAACAAAAAGGCTCCTGCTAAGATGTCTTCTGGGAATAATGTTGATGCCAAGTGAGGGAGTGTTGACAGCTTCAAAGATATGCCGAACATAGATGATGAGTTGTTCACCGTGCCTTTTCCGAACATTAGAAAGCATCCTTCTCACAAGATAGTCCTGCTCTCTGGTTCAGAAAATATGGAAGCTGATCCATCCTCTTCTTCAGCACTTGTGATGAGATTCTGTCTTCGGAGAAATGAGTATCCACCTTCACCTATTGACTTCAAGATTTGTCATACCCCGTTGGGTCCTTATGAAGGATGGATGAGACGCATGTTGAATAATAAGAGTATTAAGGCTAATTTGATCAAAGCGCAAATCCTTGATGCGGTCATGGCATCCGCCGCTCTTCAAGTTAAGAAAGATGCGAGCAGTTTGATCACTTTCATTTCTCGGTGGCATCCATCTACTCATACAACCATATGTAGATGTGGAGAGATGACCATTACTCTGGAAAGCGTGGCTACATTGATGAACCTTCCTGTCGCTGGAAGCTTCTTTTATAAACTTTCTGATGCAGAACGTCGCGATTATAATGCTATACTTTGAAAGGCGTGAGAATTTGATGACCTGGAGAAGGATAAGAAAGATATGAAATGCTTTTACACTTGGTGGGTTGATGCGTGTCGTAACCACAACAAATTAATTAATACTTTACTACCTAATTAACTAGTAATATAGGGTAGTCAAGGTCGATCCCACGAGGAGCAAGAGATTCTAGTTGTAAAAATTGTCACGAAAGGGGGGTGTAAAAAGCAAAAGAAAATAAACAAAGCAATTAAAATCGAAAGTTGAAAACAATAAGAGAGACAAGATCAAGGAATCCTTCTTCGTTACGAAACAATGATTAAAGTTATGTTCTTTTCTACTTGTTATTAGTCACAGATTATCACCAACCGTAGGATAGCAGGTCCGCTTAGCTAGCCCCAAAATCCCTAATTTCACTGAGTAACAGGTCCGCTTAGTTATCAGATTCTATTCAAAAGAACCACCTTGAGGTCCGCTTACAAGATGTAATTCCAATAATGCATTAAGATTTATGAATTTAGGTTTAGTACTAGTAGTTAAACTCGGTTCGCTTGGTTCACTTTCTAGCGTTGTTTCTACACACAATTGCTCCAAGGAATCCCTCCGCAAGGTCTCGTGTTTGCTACTTATGTAAAGAGTCAAGAAACGATTACTTATCCCCTAACTTTCACTAGCTTTATATTAAATTAACAAATCAATTTAGTTGGCCACCTAAACAATCTATCAATCAATCATGAATGTCTTTAAGATCATTCTTATTAGTAAAAACAAACGATAATCATGTGAAAAACTTCAAGATAGAATTGAAACAAAAACTCAAATCATATGTTTAAAAACTAGGAATTCATCCTCAATCAATAAAATTAGCTACTCATGTTAAAAGTTCACACAAAGAATAAGAAAAGAAAAGAATTGTGTGTGTAAAGAGATGTGTGTAGAAGTTGTAGAAAACTTCTCTATTTATAGGCTTCAATATTCTCCAAATCTTCTAAGGAGTAGAATCCTTTTTCTTTTGCAATTCAATTTCCAAATCCAAGCTCTTCTCAACTCTTCCACCTTCTCTTTCCAAATTTGAGTCCAATTTTCCATCCAATTCCTAGCCCAAGTCTTCACACCCATGAGAGAAGTCCATAGAAAATTCTGGAATTTTTTGGCTCGCCGGAAAACTGGGATTGTGGCCGGAATTTGGCCGGAATTGTCGCCGCCGGTCACCTGAAATTCTCTGCCGGTTGATGGAATATTCCGTCAAGATTCCGTTATACTTAACTGTCGACTAACGGTCGTTAACAGTTGACCGGGTCAAGGTCCAAGTCACTGAGTCAGAACCGAGTCAGCTAGCTAACTCATTGATCGGTCCTAGCTGTGCCATCGTGCACAAAGCCAAAATATTCACAGCCCAAGTTGGCCATGCCTTCCCCGCACCTCTCCCACCCATGATGGCTATCACCCTACGATTTCTTCACAAGATTTCAAAGACACTCAAAGACAAACTGCAACCAAAAGTGCCAGCTTATTGCTCGCACATTCCATTCAAGCCCCGTAATTGCAATCCTAGCATTCATTCTTAAGACAACACACACACACAGAGAGAGCCAACACCATCTAGCCATTGCCTGGAGACTCAACTCATGACTCCACGGACTTAGTTCAACCGCACTCGTACCTTGTATTGCACAAACCTTTCGGTCTAGCTATGAACCACCATCTTCCCTGCAAACCTCTTCTTGTAACTTGCAACTCAAAACCAGGCCATGGTGCTGATGCTCCAAGCCTAGTCATTCACTTCCAATACCCCCTGCAATACATTGTAGCTGCCATTTGCATCTTCAGCTCCACTACTTTGCAGACCACTATGAGCTCAAGCTATATTCATCTCGATAACGCAGCCCTTAACCTCCAGAGACTCCATTTCAAACACCAGCCTATCTTCTCACTGCCATCACCAGTTGCATGACAGCTTCACTGATTTCCCATCTCAACTCAATAATTCATGGCATCATTTCCCATTGCAGTTCAGTTCAACACAATCCCAGCTCAAATCAACCTATCCTAAACATACATCTAGGTAGCCTCATCTTCCCCAGAACCCATGTCAACACCAACACCACCAACACAGACCACTTCTGCAATTTCCTAACACCTGCAACACAACTCCTCAAAGCATCAACCTGCCAAAAATTGCACACCCACCCGTAGTTTCGCAACTTCATAGACCCATCGACCCCCTTCTTCCAATTTCTCGATTTCAACCAAGGACCACCAACATCACAGATCGAACTCATCACTTTCGCTTCCTCGAGCTTCAACAAAGAAACCCATTTCATCTCTTATTTCTCTTAATCATTACCGACTTCAATCATTCCCCTGACTTCATACTCTCTCCATTAAATACAAAATCGATCCTTGCTTAACATTCATCCCATCACCAACTCGAAATTCAACCACAAAACGATTCCCCGTGTCATTTGATTCTTCTTCTAATTCAACCATAGGAATTCTCGATTCGAACCCATCTTTCTCTATCGATTTCTCGACCAACGAAGCCTCATACAACAAAGCAGCAGTACCTCTTCGATCTCATTGATTTCATAGCATCTTCGGCTACTTCTCGATTCAAAGATCTCCCTTAATTTCAACTTCTCGATCCGTTTCTTTTCTCTCTAATTTCTCATCTCTCGATTTTCGGACACAAAATTAATTTCAAAGCAAAATGAAAGAATAGAATGGGATGAAATCACTTTGGTTTTAGGGTTGGGAATGATTGGGATGCTATTTGCGCCCAAGATAAAGACCACCCATTGATAATTACAACCTCTAATAATGATAAGGGGCACCCTGTATGACAACCCCTTAACCGTAACTGGTTTGTGGTTAGTACGCCTCCAAGAAGAGTTGCCCCTTAACCGTGGTTAGGCTCCAAATATCAATTGCCAGTAAAATGACCTTTTTGCCCTTTTAGCCCCATTTGGGATGATTTCCGCTTCTTTTCCTCCGTGTGACTCCAGAGTAGCTACAAAACTCAAAACAAGCGTAAAATACATAATTTACAAGAAAAATAGCAAAGAAAGCATAAACTACTAGATAGTAAATTAGGTGTATTCTACACCTATCAAATTCCCCACACTTAGACTTTGCTAGTCCTCGAGCAAATCAAACTAAAACTCACAACTTCAAAGCGTTCAAGCGTCACAAGCATCCAAAAAGTTATGAGGACATAGAGTTTCGCATGCTAGTAATAAGAAGTTAGAAATACTAAAGAACATATTCTCATTCTTAAATGTTGAGTGAGAAATAACCACACCATAATGAGAGAATGCGTGTTTGAGAAACGATCAATAAGCATTTCGCCTCGACTTCGCCTCACCAAAAAGGATTTTATGATAATTGCACTCAAAAAAATTTTTTTTTATGGGTCACACATGTGTGCAGGTAGGAATGAAGAGAGAAATCCTGCAACACGTTGAATGGTGGGAAGGACAACTTCCGAAATATTTTAAAAACCCACATCTTTTAATATTTTGAAAAACCATTTTTCTGACGATCTCTAAGAAAGGAAATCAACCATTATTATCGAGGATGAGATTACTTACTCACCTTCACATCCGATCGCCAATTATGATAACACCACTCTCACGGCATCCAATAGAAACATCTTCCGCTCCTCGTCTTGATCTTCTTGGTCTTCGTCTTCGGTTTCAACTATTGATGATAAACCTTTGAATTTCATAAATCCTTAACAATTTGTAACTCTTTTTTTTTTACTTAAAATCCTTGTCGCTTGAAACTTCCTTATATATTTTCCTTCCCCACGGCTCATTAAATAAAAATAAGAACAAATATTTCTCTTGTTTTTCTCTTTTTTTTTTTTTTCTTTTTTTTTTTTTTTTTTTTTTTTTTTTTTTTTTTTTTTTTTTCAAACAAGAGAAATTAAATACAAAATAAACCATGGCCGTGGGAAGAAGTATTTTACCACTTGATTCTTCACAACTTGAAATCATAAACTTCAAAAATTCTCACCTTTTAATTTTCTTCGCTTTCATGAATAAGTCTTCATACTTGGATATAAAATTACCTCGTTGTAGTGTAAGTCTTCAACATATATGTAAAATCCGCTCATTTGTATGTTGCTTTACTTGTATTTGAAATTTGCTCTTTTTCTCGTTCCGTTGCTTGTAAGCCTTAAACTTTTCCAACTTTCCTTGTGGATTTTGATGTCGCTCCTTGTTGATGATGAATGTGTTTCTATGGATCCGTTGTTGTCGAGAGAGAGAATGGTGCTAACTGCAAATCGAACTACAAGAAGGAGGCTTTCATCCATGGACGTCACCCTTATGATTGACAAAATTAGCACTCAAGAGATCAAAAAGTAGTGCTTCTATTGGTGGGAGGTTGGGTAGCTCACCATTCTACCCGGAATTAACGTATGGTGACACACACTCAAAAGAAGCTCTTTAGTAGATGGAAGAATTCTGGTCGGTGCCTCTCATGATATGAAAACGGGTAGTCTCCACTAATGATTGATCAGCAACTCTAATAACGCCTTTCTCCCTGCACCAAATTCGCATCACCGGCATGATTAAATCCATTATTTAACTTTCTAACAAACAAGAAATCCGAATGTAGTTCTCTAACATTTTCCAAGTTCAATTATGTCGGTCAAAATCTCTATGTAAACATACCTAGAAGTATGCTAGTGACTCTAAAATCTTTAAAAGTTGGAGGTTTTAAGTAAAACTTTTTTTTTTTTCAAAATTTTTAATTTTTTTGTAATTTTTGTTTTAAAAACATGCTTAACCACTCCCCCACACTTAAACCTTACATTGTCCTCAATGTAATTGAATCCTCCTAGTAAAGTCAAGGTGGGAAATTTTAACATGATATGAAACAAGAAAAAGAAATAACAAAAAGCAAAAAGATAAGAAATACAAAACCTATGGGTTGCCTCCCATTAAGCGCTTGTTTTAAAGTCGACGGCCCGACTTAGCTTTTGCAAGATTCATTCCCCATATACTAACAATCTGAAAATTTGGGGATCCACCCATAATACCTGTTTTGAAAACAATAACTCCATACAAATGTTAGCACAAGAAAACAATAGTGAAATTATCGCTCGATAGAAATTTCCCCCACACTTATTCTCGTCCACACTCGGAAGTGTATAAAGAACATAGAATTTTGGAACTTCCATGTATTCCTCTTGGCAAACCTGCATAGTGTTAGCATCAAGTGTTTCCAATGGTGGGTATTTAGAAACAAAATCATCCAAAAATACTTTTGAAGCACATACATTCAAACCAATAAGAGGTAAAGGAGAAGAATTAATATGCAAAGGGTTAGACAAACCTTGCACAATTTCTTGTATTATAGAATCCTCTTCATCCTTAAAAAATTCAAGTGAATCACTTACCTCTTGTATATCGTGGTCCTCTATTAAACCTTGCAACCATTCTTCGTCGTTTTCTACCTTAACCAAAGTCTCGGCATCATTAAAATCATTCGCAAGTTCAATTGGGTCTTCCACAAAATCAATGAATGTGGTTTCATCCTCTAGCATCATCTCTTCAACATTCTCATCATCGGAATCGGGCCATTCACAAAAATGATTCTCATCGGTATAGATTGTAAAATCTTCATGTGCGGGTGTTACACCGTTTACAACAATAGGCAAGTCACACCCAATCTCCTCCTTTTGAATAGGTGAAGGATCGTTATTATGATCCGGAGTTGGAATAACTTCCTCATTGTCGGAACATTCATACACTTCCGCAGACTCCCATCTTTCCCTAAGAAATTTTTGCCAAGCAATAAATGCATCTTCCTCGAGCTCTTCCTTTTGAATAGGTGATTGATCATTATTAAGATCAAGGCTCGAGTAATCTACACTAGCGTCATCAAAAGTCTCCAAAGGTTTGTTAATTTGTTCGTATATTTTCTCCGAATTCCTTTGAATTTCTCGATGTGATTCTTGCATCTTTTGTTGAAGATCCCCAATCATGGCCAACATCTTATCTCGCAAAACTAGAGAATTTCGATCATAAACAAAACTATCCTCCCATCCTTGTGATTGTCCACTTACATACCCGTCATAAGGTTGTTGATATGTATGAGAATATCCATAAGGTTCTCAGAGGAATTTGATCATAGCCAAAAGATTGGTTTTGATTGTATCCTAAGGATGGTTGGAAGTTGTCATAATGTTGAGGTTGAAAACCGTATTGATTGTTGTAATATGCTTGCTCTTGTCCACCATACATGGAAAACCTGCACCTGAAATAAGATTCAAAAACCAAGTTAGATACGGAATAGAATCCAACAAAGCAAGAATAAACCAAAAAGAAAAATAAAAACAACTAAAATCATCCGCTGCTCCCTAAAAACGGCGCAAAATTTGATGCGTGTCGTAGGTGCAATCAAATTAATTCAATATTTCCACTCAATTAAAAATAATATAATGGAAGTCAAGTTCGATCCCACGAGGAGCAAGAGATTCTAGTTGTAAAAATTGTCACGAAAGGGGGGTGTAAAAAGCAAAAGAAAATAAACAAAGCAATTAAAATCGAAAGTTGAAAACAATAAGAGAGACAAGATCAAGGAATCCTTCTTCGTTACGAAACAATGATTAAAGTTATGTTCTTTTCTACTTGTTATTAGTCACAGATTATCACCAACCGTAGGATAGCAGGTCCGCTTAGCTAGCCCCAAAATCCCTAATTTCACTGAGTAACAGTTCCGCTTAGTTATCAGATTCTATTCAAAAGAACCACCTTGAGGTCCGCTTACAAGATGTAATTCCCAGAATGCATTAAGATTTATGAATTTAGGTTTAGTACTAGTAGTTAAACTCGGTTCGCTTGGTTCACTTTCTAGCGTTGTTTCTACACACAATTGCTCCACGGAATCCCTCCGCAAGGTCTCGTGTTTGCTACTTATGTAAAGAGTCAAGAAACGATTACTTATCCCCTAACTTTCACTAGCTTTAGATTAAATTAACAAATCAATTTAGTTGGCCACCTAAACAATCTATCAATCAATCATGAATGTCTTTAAGATCATTCCTATTAGTAAAAACAAACGATAATCATGTGAAAAACTTCAAGATAGAATTGAAACAAAAACTCAAATCATATGTTTAAAAACTAGGAATTCATCCTCAATCAATAAAATTAGCTACTCATGTTAAAAGTTCACACAAAGAATAAGAAAAGAAAAGAATTGTGTGTGTAAAAGAGATGTGTAGAAGTTGTAGAAAACTTCTCTATTTATAGGCTTCAATATTCTCCAAATCTTCTAAGGAGTAGAATCCTTTTTCTTATGCAATTCAATTTCCAAATCCAAGCTCTTCTCAACTCTTCCACCTTCTCTTTCCAAATTTGAGTCCAATTCTCCATCCAATTCCTAGCCCAAGTCTTCACACCCATGAGAGAAGTCCATAGAAAATTCTGGAATTTTTGGCTCATTGGCGGAAAATCGGGATTGTGGGCCGAATTGCCGCCGCCGCCACCTGAAATTCTCTCGCGGTTGATGGAATATTCCGTCAAGATTCCGTTATACTTAATCTGTCGACTAACGGTCGTTAACGATTGACCGGGTCAAGGTCCAAGTCATCGAGTCGGAACCGAGTCGGGCCTAGCTAACTCTACTGACCGTCTCAGCTGTGCCACCGTGCACAAAGCAAAATATTCACAAACAAGTTGGCCATGCCTTCCCCCGCACCTCTCCCCACCATGATGGCTATCACCCCGCGATTTCTTCACAAAGATTTCAAAGACACTCAAGACAAAACGGCAACCAAAAAGTGCCGCTCATTGCCTGCACATTCCATTCAAGCCCCGTAATTGCAATCCTAGCATTCATTCTTAAGACAACACACACACACAGAGAGAGACCCAATACCATCTAGCCATTGCCTCGAGACTCAACTCATGACTCCACCCGTGACTTAGTTCAATTTTTGTACCTTGTATTGCACAAATTTTTCGGCCTAGCTATGAACCACCATCTTCTCGCAAACCTCTTCTTGTAACTTGCAACTCAAAACCAGTGCCATGGTGCCGATGCTCCAAGCCTAGTCATTCACTTCCAATACCCCCTGCAATACATTGTAGCTGCCATTTGCATCTTCAGCTCCACTACTTTGCAGACCACTATGAGCTCAAGCTATATTCATCTCAGCCAACGCAGCCCTTAACCTCCAGAGACTCCATTTCAAACACCAGCCTATCTTCTCACTGCCATCACCAATTGCATGACAGCTTCACTGATTTCCCATCTCAACTCAATAATTCATGGCATCATTTCCCATTGCAGTTCAGTTCAACACAATCCCAGCTCAAATCAACCTATCCTAAACATACATCTAGGTAGCCTCATCTTCCCCAGAACCCATGTCAACACCAACACCACCAACACAGACCACTTCTGTAATTTCCTAACACCTGCAACACAACTCCTCAAAGCATCAACCTGCCAAAAATTGCACAACCACCTGCAGTTTCTGCAACTTCATAGACCCATCAGACCCCCTTCTTCCAATTTCTCGATTTCAACCAGTGACCACCAACATCACAGATCGAACTCATCACTTTCGTTTCCCTGAGCTTCAACAGCAAAACTCATTTCATCTCTTATTTCTCTTAATCATTACCGACTTCAATCATTCCCTGTTTCATACTCTCTCCAGCTCAAATACCTTCCATCGATCCTTGCTTAACATTCATCCCATCACCAACTCGAAATTCAACCACAAAACGATTCCCAGGTCATTTGATTCTTCTTCTAATTCAACCATAGGAATTCTCAGATTCGAACCCATCTTTCTCCCTCGATTTCTCTGACCAACAGAAGCCTCATACAACAGCAGCAGGTACCTCTTCGATCTGATTGATTTCATAGCATCGGCTACTTCTCGATTCAGCATCTCCCTTAATTTCAACTTCTCGATCTGTTCTTTTCTCTGAATTTCTCATCTCTCGATTTTCGGACACAAAATTAATTTCGGCGAAATGAAAGAATAGAATGGGATGAAATCACTTTGGTTTTAGGGTTGGGAATGATTGGGATGCTATTTGCGCCAAGATAAAGACCACCCATTGATAATTACAACCTCTAATAATGATAAGGGGCACCACTGTGACAACCCCTTAACCGTAATTGGTTTGTGGTTAGTACGCCTCCAAGAAGAGTTGCCCCTTAACCGTGGTTAGGCTCCAAATATCAATTGCCAGTAAAATGACCTTTTTGCCCTTTTAGCCCCATTTGGGATGATTTCCGCTTCTTTTCCTCCGTGTGACTCCAGAGTAGCTACAAAACTCAAAACAAGCGTAAAATACATAATTTACAAGAAAAATAGCAAAGAAAGCATAAACTACTAGATAGTAAATTAGGTGTATTCTACACCTATCATGGGTGTTGGAGTGGTCTCCTGTAGACCCGAAACCAGATCAGGAGTTGGAAGACGAGCTCAGCCTGATTGCATTTCTGTCTTTGTGGCTATCCAGAGACATATTTGATGATGGTTATGGAAGGAAGACCATAAGAGGTGACCTTGTTATGTTTGATATAAGGCTGGCAAAAGGTGAGGTCCTTACCCTAGGTTCCTTGTTTCTTGGATCACTGTATTCTCATCTCGACGCCTTAGCGACGGACATGCATGCTTCAATGGGTATAAGAAGGTGGAGTCGCATATCCACATTGCTTTTCTTGAGCATTTTTGTGGGAACATTTCAAAAGCTATGCTCCTGTTCTGCAACTTCACTCAAATAGCCGATTTGTATGGTGGTTCAAGAATACTTCGTTGGCAGAAGAGATGTCCAAAACCGGTGTGAAGCTTGTGGATGTCTTCGACAATGTGTCCTCCATAGATTTTTGTCCATGGGGACGATCCATCCTTCTATTGTTTAACCAAAGACTTTTTGCTACTTTATTTCACGATGCCGTGTTTCGCGTCTTCGATGCCGGAACCGCAAGTCTTGGAGAACTTATTTACTTACAAGCCGCACTTCGGGATATGTCCCGTCTTTATTTGATGAAGAATTTACTATGACTCCGTACAATATTGACGTGGCTGCTTGGAAAATGGGATTTGACCGGGGTGTTCCATTTCTTCGTTCGTTGAAGGCTCCAAAAGAACTTTTCCTGATATTCTTAATGCGACACGTTTTCACCGGTGCGAGCCTTCTTTTCCTTCCTATTGGAATAAATACGAAGGTAACTAGCACGTATAAGGAATTTTGGACGGAGCAATTGTTAACCTTTCAGAAATTCTCGGAGGAGGTTGTGACAGATTCCCGCGGCGAACCATCTTCTAACATTTTGAAGGAGCATTCTCGGTTGAAACCACTCTAACGAACCGTGAGCTGACGACCGCAGCCCCTAAGCGGTAGTGAGATCTAAAAAGCAGGCATGTGGTTCGGTGATCCTCAATTCCTCCAATATGCAGGTATTTAAATTTCTTTCTGTTTGATCCCTTGGTTTCGTTCTTCCTGAGAAACTTTCACTAAAGCTAGTTTTTTTTGGCGATCAGGGCATCTCGAAGGAAAATGCTTTCGCAAGACTGGCTCGTAGTCATAACGAGAGGTCTGGCGATATTGATCTTCATACGGATAAGTCTGTTGATCCTCTCAAAGAAGGGTCTGGCGACACTAATACTCTTCAAGACAAAGATGGTGCAATCTTGACCGGACGGAGTGCCTCCCCAAGTGGTAACCTTAGTGGGCTTGTAGACGAGGTCGTGACGGAAATCAACATTCAAAGTGAGGTAGACATGAGGAGGAATGCATGAGAGGAAACATCTGCTATTGTTGAGGCGGCTCCCCTTAAAGATCTTCCTGAGCAGGTTCCAACTGATAAAGTAGTTGTGGTGACTTCTTCTGAAAGGCCTCCTGATAAAGTAATGGTAAGGCAATCTGTTATTCCTGGCGCTATCTTCAATCCTCCCTTCGATTCCCCTTATGCAGGTCATATGTTGGTTGGGGGATTCGGTGTGCTTGGCTCGGTTCGAGGAGTTATACACGGTGATATAGAAGAAGCATGAACACATTGCTACCACTTTACGAAGCTCAAAGTTGCCTTGCATTGGTCAATCGCGTCCCGGGAAGTTTTATTCTTTATCCATGGGATGAGCATCCACGACCTGGTCGAACCGTTTCTGAGAGATGATTGAAGACTGGAAGTGCCATGAGACGTGTTTGTGCGAAGATGGCTTCAACACTCCTTGGTTCTTCAAAGGGTTCTCTGAGATCCAGGAGCTTCAGAAATTGCAAGACGAGGTTCCTTCCGCAGACTGTATTGCTCGCCAGGAAGAAGAGGTTGAAAAGTTGTCTAAGGAGTTGAAGCTGAAACAGGCCGCCTACTCAAAGGATGAAACCGCTCTTGCTCGAAAGACGAGTTCTTCTTTGAAGGGCTTTCCTCAAGGATTCATACCGGATACTTGTGTTCTTTCTTTAGATGCTTTTGAGTGATTGCGAGGATTTCCTTTCACAATTTGATCAGGTTTTGAACTAATATGTGGTTGAATTTGGAACTGGTTTACTTTTTGAGATAGTTTTGTGAACAATTGATTTTATGAAAGAGATTATTCTAAATAGAATTTGCATCTTGGTTACGAATGATTATACATATCACATGAAATTGTAAATATCGTGTGAAAAGGAAACAAACATGATGTTTGATCATTGAATATCTTTCTATGGTGGGGGATGTTAAGTCCCCAGTAAATTCTAAAACTATCTTTCTCATAAAATTGTTTGATAGAACTTACTTGCTCTTTGGATCCTCATTTGCACGAAACTGAATCTTCCCGAGCAACCTCTCCAAGTAAATCGTCCGCACTAATTTTCATAGAGGGAAAGCTACTCTTCTGAATTAAGCTTCTTCTGAACAATGCGCTTCAAGGCGTTGCATTCACTGGTAGGGTGGTGAAGGAACTGGTGATAATGACAATATCTCGGGTCCATTATTTCTTGATCGGTCGGTGGACGCCATACAGGAGGTAGCTCCACCTCTCCGTTTCGTACCCACGCCTCCGGATCTCCAAAAATCTTTTTTTATTGGGAAAGGGAAGTGCAGATACTGTGATTCTAGATGTTCTTGCGCTAGTGGACGTCGTGACGTCTCTATGTGGCTTTGATGTGAAGCACGCTTCGGAGACGGAGTTGGAAGGCCAGTGTGTGTCATCACATCTGCGGATCGTTTGACTGGGTGACGGAATGCGGAAGGCGTCGTAATATCACTACTAGGTGAATGAATTGAACGCTCCCATCCTCTATACTCACGTGTTCCTTGATTGATCTCTCCCTCCTCGAGCATTTCTTCATTTGGCTGAAAGGTCGTTGTGGACTAGGCAGTCTTCTGAGCTTCGGCAAGAGTCTTGAGATACAAATCTTCCAGCAAGGCTTTGTAAGCTGTAGGCTCCTTTTATTTATCAGGCAAGAGTGGTGGCATCCCAGACGAGTCTTTTCTTCTATGGAGTTGTCTTGAGTCTCTGTCGCCAGCTGGACCATGTTGGTCGTCTTTATTGAGTCCCCTGTGGCTACACGCTCTCTCTGCATCTCCACTGGGTAAAGGCGTGACTTTTAGATAAGGATTCAGCATTTCTTGCATTGTCTGGGTAAGTGCCTGCTGATCCTTCTGTAATTGAGCTGCTATATCATTCAAAAGGCGGAAGGTTTTTGCTCTGCTTTCTAGCGATACCAGCTTGATTTGCCAGTTGTTTATGGGTGAAAACTATTCCTGCCGGTTTTGGTAATTTGGGGTGTGTGGATGAGGAATGAATCTAAACCCTAAACAAATACACTGCGCGGTGAGTGCTTGTAGATTCGAGAGATCAATCTTTGCAAGTCCGGCCTAAACCAAGAAATGGGCGTTCCAGACTTATTTCGGTCACAAAGTGGAGGAGATGGGGTTGATCTTAGGGAGGGAAGCGAAGAAGGTGTTGAGAATGTGAAGGTGTTGGCTATGAATGACTTGTATCGAAATACGAATCGCTGGTGTGGTGGCGCTATCAGTTCCGGTGTTTGAATACGATTGTATCAACACTTGCCTACATTGGCCCTGGACTTGTTCTTCGTTTCTCGTGTCTTTGGAAAATAGGGAGGAGAACCTATTTATACAAGTCTTTTAGCCCAAACTTCGTATCTCGTGGGAAGTGGAGAAAGTGGAGTGATGGAGTAGTGGAGTCGTGTGTTAGTGTCACACGACCGGTCTTGCCACTTCTCCCATCATCACTAACCGTCCATGACTTCCTGACACGTTCTTGTGATGGCGCGCTGCACGCTGTAAACCGCCAGACCAATACCCCAATATATATCCCCCAGTTTGTGACATGATTGATGTCTCGAGTGTGTGGATCGTGGGACCCACAGAAAGTAGCATGTAATGCTAAATTGAACAACTGCGTTATTCAGGAGGTTGATACTTGTGAAGTATCGTGTGTATTTTATGCAAGTACTGCATCATGGTGTGGTAAAGTGACGGGTGGTGATCACCAAGACACTTTACCGACCAATTAACTCTCGACCGGGGTTGTATAACCAAGCGGTAAGTTGACGGACGAGATGATCTTTGAGACACTCATCTCGCCACCGTTGATGGAATTAGGTTTTGAAGAGGTGCGCAGGCATCACTCTTCATCTTGGCTTCTAAACCAAGCATGGGAAGTATTTTGGAAAGGGACCAACCGGGCATGCGTGTAGACAGGATGCCGATGTACATATCCGTACCTCACTGTCCCATGAAGGTGCGACCTAGGCCACTCAATTTGACCGGTAAAGAGGAGTGGTTGAGATCGATTTTGCAACAGAAATCTAATCCCGCAAAGGCCGCGCATCATGCCCACTTCGGGCGCGCATTCCAAGATGACCAATCTTGGTCGGTCTTGGACGATCTCTGTACGGCGTGTAGGTGGTAGGGTGGTGTTCACGCCTATACTGGATTGTCCCATGAAAACATGATCCGAGCCCACTCAAATCGTCCCAGCCAAGTTGAGCGGTCGAGATTAGTTTGCAATTGGGAAGTGTAACCACGCTAGTTTGGGCGGACGATTTGGGATAAACGGGCATGGTATGACTTGGCCGACCGAGCGAGAGATTGATGGGTCCATGGTCATGTTGGCTTGACCTACTGCTTAATCTAATCTTGGACCCTCCATTCGTGCTTGGGAGAAGATGGACGCTCGTGATGCTCAAAACCCTAATTTTGGCTTTCACGGCGTGTAACCATGCCTTATTCAAAGACGGGTGGGATGACCAACCATGGTTGGTCCCGAACGATTGGTCAGGTATGTAGGCGGTCCCACGACGATTGTGTTGACATGCTCTGGGACGTTTGAATTTACATCTATACCTGCGAAGATGGATGGTTGAGACTGTTTTGTGACACATGTAATGTGCCGCAAACCCTAATTTAGAGTTTTTCTCCCATCCGTCTGGTTTGGACGTTTGTGGCAAGCTATGCTAATACGGAGGCCGACCATGCGGTCCGTGTTGGTTGACGCGAATATTCCATACCTGGTTGGGGGGTTATGGAATTGATCTGGCCATCCAATCATGCTTTGGTGAAGTTGGATGATCGAGATCATATCCGTGACCGATACGCACGTCTGGCGGATGCTCAATCGGGCTAGTATAACACGTCGAGAGTTGCTCAATCGGGCTAGTATAACACACCGCAGAGTTGCATCCTTTTGGGTATTTCGTACATGCTTTCATTATAATGCTTGGAGGTTCGTGTTTGCTCGCTGAGATCAACACTCGGTCGTCATGCCGCATCGATAATGATTACGGAAATACAAGGCTGTTTACGCATTAATTAATAATGCTATAAATTCACAGGGTATATGGGATTGTTGCTACATGCTCCAACTGGATGAATTTTGTGTATTTAATTCACAGAATGGGATTGTTGCCACATGCTCCATTCTAGGTGAATTAGTAAAGTGAAGAAGTATTCAACACTTATTAATGGCTTTATCTTTTACAAGATGTTAGCGCATAATTTTCTGGTTTTTTTAAATGAAAATCCACCATCAACACCAGGACATCCTCCAGCATTCTAGCCACACTTCCCATGACAGCTAAATCATTTATGGTTTCCGAAGAATCTAGCTGGCGAAGATACATCGTGAGATGAAAACCGAAAATGAATAGGTTAATGATTGAATCGAAACCAAGATCTATCCCTAAGATCGAGAAGGTTGGAATGAAAATTGAGAATTCGATTTTGCAACCGAGAGATTAACCTCCCACTGTGGTCGCCAATTGTTTATGGGTGAAAACCATTTCTGCCGGTTTTGGCAATTTGGGGTGTGTGGATGAGAAATGAATCTAAACCCTAAATAAATGCACTGCACGGAAGTGCTTGTGATTCGAGAAATCAATCTGTACAACTCTGGCCTAAACGAAGAAAATGGTCATTCCAGACTTGCTTCGGTCACAAAGTGAAGGAGATGGGATTGATCTTAGGGAGGGAAGCGAAGAAGGTGTTGATATTGTGGAGGTGTTGGCTGTTTTATAACTTGTATCAGAAAGCTGAACTGGCTTGCAGGATGTAAGCTATCAGTTCTGGTGTTTGAATACGATTGTATCAACACTTGGTTTTCTGTCTTGTCTCTTGTTTTTTGAAATAGGGAGAAGAACCTATTTATACAAGTCATTAACCCTAACCCACGTCTCTCATGGGAAGTGGAGGAAGTGGAGTGATGGAGTAGTGGAGTTGTGTGTTATTGTCACACGACCAATCTTGCCAACTGCTCCCGTCATCACTAACCGTCCATGACTTCCTGACACGTTCTTGTGATAGCGCGTTGTGCGCTGCACGCTGTAAACCTCCAGACCAATACCCCAGTTTGTGACATGATTGATGTCTCGATCGTGTGGATCGTGGGACCCACAAGAAGTAGCATGTAATGCTAGGTTAAATAACTAAGTTATTTGGGAAGTCGATACTTATAAAATATCGTTTGTATTCTATGCATGTAATGCATAGAATATATTCAGCACGTATGAAGCATCGCTATTTTACGGCTTAATGGAGTAAATCACGATTAAGCGTCTTAAAATAGCATCACATCCAACCATCTTCGAGTGATCGTTTGGAGGCTGCATGGGTGAGCCATGCTTTGACCGATCACTCTGTGTGGAATAGTGGTGGACGGTGATCCTGGAATGCTTCATTGGTCGCTTGACTTCTATCCAGGGATGTTCAACCAAGATGGTGGAGTTGGACGGACGAGATAATTTTATGACACTCATCTGCGACCGTTGATAGAGTTTAGGGTCTTGAAGAGGTGCACAAGCATCACTCTTCAGCTTGGTCGAAACCAAACATGGGAGGTGTATTAGGCAGGACCGACCGGGCATGCGTGTAGACAGCTTGCCGGTGTACACGTCCATACATCGTTACCCCATGAAGATTGTAGTTGCAGGAAAACCTACACTACACCCCTCACTCGAATTTGCTTAATCAATACATTTGAAGATGAATAATAATGTGTTTTATTAATTGTTTTCTTGAAAGGTTTACAAAGAAATGTAGAACAGAGCTCAAGAAATTATAATCACTTTTGATTTTCTCTCTCCTAATGACTTGCTTAACAATTCAAAGAGACCTCTCTCTCAACAGACTTACTCGACCCTTTATATAGGGTATTACATAGCGGATGACAGCTAAGCTGTCCTTTATTTTCGGAAACGACTCGCGAATCCTCGCGAGTGTGTAAGTGCTTGTCCTCGCGACACCCCTAATTCTCGCCAAGTTTTCACACTTTCCTCATGTTTTGACTGTCATCATCCATTACGTCATTTATTTATTTCCATGCGACTCCTTCAAGCGACGTAGTCGTTTATTAATCTCGCGAAATATTCTTTGTCGCGATATTCTGGTCCTACATCTTGCCTCTTCTCATGTATTCTCTGCGAAGAAGAGAGTATCATGAGAATCAATATCTTGAAATGCCGCAACAGCTCATCCTTATCTGTTTTAACCCCGTAATTTTTACATAGAATTTATAACAGATGTCTTTTCTTCCATTCCTTTCTTGACACGTTTCATCCAACCGCTTATTTCTGACCATTCATGTCCCATCTCACATTAAATGCACTTACTTTCCCAAAATCTTTCTCTCTATATATAGTTTTCTCCTCTTTCTCTTCTTCTCTTTTATTTTCTCTCTGCAACTTTCCTTCAACTTTTTTCTTCCGCAAATTGCGCTTCTGCTACTGCTTCCTTTTCGATTCTTCGCTTCTTCCTTCGTTCCCATACCCTGATAATGGCTTCACTTGGTCGTACATACGCACCACTTTTCAATGACGTTTTCCAGAAATTAAAGGAAAAAGGTTTCACTTTATCAACCATTCCAAATCAAAAATCCTCATCTATGCTTTACTGGGTAAAATTATTTTCTCGATCATCAATGTGATGATCAAAAAATCATAGTCTCGCTTAGGGTCAACTCCTGCAGGCTCCCCATTCCTAATTATAATCCCGAAATACCATTGTTTTATGAGATTCTTGCTCACGAGAAATTCTCGCGGGTTGTTTATCAATTGAATGATGACTGTATTCGCCTGATGCTTGAATTCGCCTATCGTGGCGCCGGTAAAGGATCTTTATATCCTGATAATGTTAGAGATCCTCAATTTGCGAATTTACCAATAATTGCCGAGAAGTATACTGTGGACAACTTATTTGCAAATTATTCATCATAACTATGAGAAACGATAAATCTACGGGGTGTTCGATTGAAGAAAAATGATAACGTTGATGCCGATAAACCGCTCATGCAGACATTGATCGGCATTCGGGTAAAAATAATACCCTCGCCACTCCAAAGATGAAAAGTGGTGGGTTGTACCTCTTTTTCTGAGTGGACCTTATATCGCAGGCTCACATGCACTTCCAGCCAATCTCGCGAATTATTATCCTTGGGAGTTTAAGTGGCCTAAGAAGACAAAAGAGGTATATTTCTTTTTCTTTTTTTTTTTTTTAAATTTGCTTTGCTATGTCTTCCATTTATTTCATTCATTAACTTTTTAGAAAATTTTTAGATCACCAGAATGAGAAAGAAATACAAAGAGAATCCACAGCCAAATATCCTGGCGATACTTCGATCGCTCATGGATGAAGTAAGAAACATTTTCTTTTGTTATTTTAAACAATATTGTTGCCTCTGTTTCTTATCTTTATTCGTGTGTGAAGATTGGTGTTGAAGAAGTTGAAACCGCAAAGATTAATGATGAAGAAGCTAATGTCACGAAAATTAAAGGAAAGAATAAGGCCATTTCTAAAGGACAAATCTTCTCGGTCCATCTTCTAAAAGACGAAAAGTTCAATCTCCCTCCCATTCTAATTCCCAAGTCGGCGAGGACTCGTAAAATGAAAATGAGATCGATATCTATTCTGCTAAGGGGACTCATTCAGATACTTCTGCTATGTCGCTATTATCTGGTATTTTTCTGATCCTATGCAAGGACCGGGAGATGATAATTTATCCGCTACTTGCGAAGCTCTCGCCAAAAAATCTGCGACGCCCACTATTGGAGGACACCGAGTCTTTTCGCGGAATTTCCGAACAATGACTCCTAGCCTTTTAAATGCTCTCAATGCTTTGGTATGTTCATATTCCTTTGTTTCTTTGTGATTTCACTTTTGAGTTTTGTTTTAATTATTTCTTTATTTTCTTCTATAGGGGTCAGGGAGAGCTTCTTTTTGTTGTTGCCTCGGACCTTGAGAAGAGACGTGCAATAACCTTGAAAAGAAGAACCTTCAACTTAACAAGAAAGTCCGAGAATTAGAAATTGAAGTTGCGTCTTCTCGCGATAAAGATGAGAGAATTCAAAAATTGGAAACCGAGCTTGATTCTCAGAAGACTAAAGTATCTACTCTTCAAAGTGCAAATCAACAACTATATGGTATAGAATTCTTTCTCTTTCAAATCGTTTTCATTATTCCATTTGTTTTTTTCTACTCCCCGATTTATTATTCTCGTAGGACATATATAATCTCTGTGAAGATGTCATTCTTCTTCATTCGTTTCCCGAGCCTATGGATAATGATATTCTTCTTACTTATCTCAACGAATCCTTAAATAGTTCATCAAATAAAATCGATTCCCTTCCATTAAATGAACTTCAAACCAAACATCGCCTCTTAGAGATTGAACATAGATCTAGTTTGAATTTAGCCAATCAATTTAAGCGAATGTACCTTGATTCCAAGAAGAAAGCCAAATCCTTAAGGAAGAAAATTAGTGATCTCATAGATGAAAAAGATCGCATTACTAACAAAGGTGCACAGGCTTTAGCAAAATTTCAAAAATCTCTCCTTGATGTGCAAGTTGAGCGAGATGAACTCCTTCGTCGAGATACCATACTTAGCGAGCGAGAAGACCAAATTCGTTCACTTTTTGTCATAAATAATGATGATGAGTTTACTGGCTGCGAAGGTTCTAGATAATGCTAGAAATAACTTAGGTGTCGATGTTAGTCTTCTCGCGCCGAGTGTGTAAGTGCTTGTCCTCGCGACACCCCTAATTCTCGCCAAGTTTTCACACTTTCCTCATGTTTTGACTGTCATCATCCATTACGTCATTTATTTATTTCCATGCGACTCCTTCGCGACGTAGTCGTTTATTAATCTCGCGAAATATTTCTGTCACGATATTCTGGTCCTACAAAGATATAATCTAGGCCACTAAATTTTTCTGGCAAAGTTGAGTGGTTGAGATCGGTTTGCGGCAGCAATCCGTTGCCGCAAAGGAATCGGGGACCGCGCGTCCATGCCTAGTTTGGGCTCACGAATCGAGGCGTCTAGCCATGGTCGGTCTTGGCCGATTGGTCAGGCGTGTAGACGGGCCCACGGTGATCGTGTTGACATGCTCAGGACCTGTTAAGTCCACATATACACCTTCCATCTATGCTTGCGAAGATGGACGCTTGTGATCGATTAGCGACACATGTAATATGCCGCAAACCCTAATTAGGTTTTTGGATCGGTCGTGTGTACACGACTTCACCTAACGATTTGGCGAGGTTATGCTCCTCCTTTGGGGGAGGCCGACTCATGGGACCCACATTGGGTCGGTGGTGAACATGGTGATACCTGACTGACGGTCCTAGGCCTGATCTAATCCATCCAAACATCTTGGGTGAAGTTGGATGGTCGTGATCAATTTAAGACCTTAGTGGAATTTCATGCGACCCTTTAAGCATCACGCCGACCATACTTTGGGCAAACGCACGTTGCTCTATGGCTAGGTCAGGAGATGGTCGACCGGGCAGGTAGAGAGGGGGCCCGCCAGTGTGCATGACAATGCTTGTCCAACCGGCCATGGGACGATCTATGCCGGCGAAGTTGGACGGACGCGATCTATTTGAGACCGTCATTGGAAGTATTGTGCGTACATGTTTTCCAAGATGCTCCACACCAGCCCAACCATCCTAATCTAGGCTGGTGTTCGGTGGTCGTTTGGGAGGCGTGTTATCATTCGACCGACCAGGGGCATAAACGGCTACCGGTGGTCATTAAGGTGGTAGCCTGCTCCTGCTGAGGATCGTCCGGGATGGTTAAATCATGTTGCCAACTTGCATGGTTGTGATTATTTATGAGACTGACATGGACAGTCCAGATGCTCGATCGGGCTAGTATAACACACCGAGAGATGTATGCTCAATCGGGCTAGTATAACACACCGAGAGTTGCAGCTGTATGTATTTCGTGCATGCCTCATTAGTCACACTTGGAGATTCGTGTTACTCTGCTGAGAGCAACACTCAGTCGTCGTGCTGCACCAATAATGAGAGTTCAGCGGGAACAACACAGGAAATACAAGGTTGGTCATGCATTAATTGATAATGCTATCAATTCATAGGGTATATGGGATTGTTGCCACATGCTCTATTCTAGGTGAATTAGTAAAGTGGAGAAGTATTCATCACTTATCAGTGGCTTTATCCTTTGCAGGATGTCAGCGCATAATTTTGGCTTTTACAATTTTAGCCTTAAATGAAAATCCACCATCAACATTGGGAAACTAGATAATTGCGGTTTATCTTTTGTTTTATTGATTTGATTGACTAAAGGTGGTTGAACTTTGATTGCACCTAGTTTGTTTATGCTTGAGAATCGCTGCTCTTATGATATAAGATTCACTCAAACTAGTTCGAGTTCGACAAAGGATCTTTAAACTGTTGTAGTTCTAAAGACGATCTTGTGATAATCCATTGTTAACAAACTCCGTTACGTGCGTGATTGATCACAAGAGATTCAAGTGATTCTGTGCAGGTATTTATTGAAGATCTATGAAGATTTGAAGACGAAGAAGATATTGAAGATTTCTGATTTGTGGGCTCATAATCTTTGGTGTGCACAATACTTGTTTCGGTAAAAAGAGGATCCAATTAATAATCGGTCTATCCTTATGATAGATTGGATTAATTGAGCAGATCGGCATCAACACAATTCTTTGGATTAATAGTGTTATTGGCTTAATCTTAAGCGATTACTTCGGTAATTGAACATAAGATAGATCTAAGGACCTGACGAAGGAGTTTATGTTAAGATAAACAGAAGTTCCTTTGTCTGACTCATATCACTTGGTTGAATAGAGTTGATACCAAACAAATTTGTTGTTCCTTTACCGTTTGGAATACGAACCAAAGGAATTGTTCCAAGTACGTGACTTATTCATAGGCCGGAGGCGTGGGAATATGAGACGGAATTAGGTGAACTATAGGTTTAGCTGCTTGGTCTCAACTATACGAAGTTAGGTGTAATTTTGTGTAGCGGCTTAATCCCGAGAGTATTCAATTCTGTACAAGGTCCCGGGATTTTTCTGTATTTGCGGTTTCCTCGTTAACAAAATCTTTCTGTGTCATTTACTTTATATTTTCGCATTATAATTGTTTTATTATAATTAAATTAAATCACACAAATATTAAGTCATATTTACTTGATAAGTGAATCCTATTGTGTTTGGTTAAGTCCGGACGTTTTTATCAAGTAATATACTTCGTTGTTGTATTTTATCGATCTCGTATCCATAGACGATCACACGAAGTGTGAACCGATTAGTTGTATTGTCTCCACTCAGTCCATAGACAATCACTTTCGGAGAAATGACTTATATGTAGGAAAAGTTTTAGCTTGAGGTATATTTGGGTACCCTCGCCTTTTCAATTGGTATCAGAGCAGGCAAATACGAAAAGATCTAACAATTTGTGTTTGGTGCGATCCAAACTATAAGAATGAATCCAAATGATGGTTCAGTTAACGTAAGTCAAGATAATGAGAATAATATCTCAAGGAAAACCAATGGAAATTGGTCTCGAAAGTTTTTTCGTAAATCAAAGAAAAGTCTTTGACTGACTGACTTGACTGGGTGTCGGAGTTACGATCGAAAGAGTGAGTTCGAAACTCAAGAAACATGTTTTGGATTCGACTCCAATTCATAGTGAAAAATCATCCGAAAATAGATTTGATTCACCAGTCTTCCCAAGTTCTGAATTTCGAAAGATGTTGGAAAGATTTTCAAACATGTTGAAAAAGGGAAAGGTAATTGACAATCTAGATGATGTCACAGAACTTATTGTTCAACTAAATGTAAGAATATGTGAAGGAAAGCGCGAAACATTCAAATCTTCAAAATAATTTTGGCAGATTACATGGAACAAAAAACTGGCCTTGTGCAAGGAAGTTCATCAATAGACTACAGAGTGTGAAATTATTACTCATTCATTTGAACATTCCACAGAGATAAGGAATAAGGTCCTTATTGAAAAACTTCTTCTTGTAACATGTCAAGAGGTATATCTGAACGAGATGTTTAGAAAAACATTTCCAACAAGGAATGAATACCTTAAGAGGACATATAGAACGTCTTAAAGAAGAGACATTAGCAAACTGTCGACTGGCAGATTTAGACCACACGGGTTCAAGTTCAAAGAACATACCATCCTGGGCATAGGATGTAATCAAGGATATTGCATCTCGTAATTTCCCTAACAAAGAAGATGGGTTCAAAACCCAAGAAAATGAATATGTTAATGCTCCTAAGACAAAGGAGGAAGATTCTCCTTTAAAGGTATTTGATGAGGGAGTTCCTCATCCAAATGCTTAATCGCATTAGAATGTGCATCCTTACAATGCCCTATCTTCGGATATAAGGAAGCACATGTACCTGGGCAATCTGAATCCTACAAATTTCTCTTATTCAAGATAGAGAGAATACACAATCTACCTTACGAATACTTTAATCATTCTTATGTGTAGAAAGGTTGTCTTACAACAACTTGTGTAAAAAGGATTTGTGTAGCTATTTGAAGTATCTCTTTAAATCGTTTTTGGAGATAATATCTTTGGAGAATGTTGTGTTTCCGTAACACATTAGATGCGAAAATTATTTTCAAATCTTGTCAGAATTATTTATTTAAGGCTGATATCTATGTTTGGAATGTGTTAAAGGTATTTCAAGTATATGTACTCAACTTGTCTGAGTACTTCCTATTATAAAAGGATGTATTCTCAAACCAGATCTCAAGCACAACTTCTAAAGCCTTGAGTGGAATGACTTCTAAGGAAAGTGTTCATCTTGATAATACCTTCAATAAATCTGTTTGTGAAAATACCGACATTGAAAAAGAAGATGTGACTCATCTCCTTGTTCAAAATAGCTTGATGCTAATGTTGATATTATCAATATATGTCAAGTCCTCCTCGGCACCATTGAAACTCATCATAGACAGCAACATTACTAAGAACCGTTATCCGTAACCAAAGAAAATCCGATTAAACTTGGAATCATGGATAGGGAGTATGCTCGAAATATTAATCGAAAGGTTAATGCTTTAGCCTCGTGAACATAACCGGGGTACTAAAAGAGAATACGAGATATCACTCGAGATGTTGTTGATGAAGATCCCGAAAAATTTGAGGAAATTGAAGATGATCTTTGAAAATCACCTATCTAAACGTTGTTAGAGATTAAGTTGTTTGCTGTAATACTTAATATAGAAAAATAGACATCAATTTTTAATCTCTTTCAATGATTGTATTGGTCTATTATGAATAAAACTAGTATGAATAAAATTATTTGATTTATAATTTTTCTTGTGATAGCTTTCGGTTTACATAGCCTGTGCTTGAATGCTTTTATATTATTGCTATGTATGTTTATGGGATGTTTTTCGGTTTTACTACCCTAATATTCGATCTCATAAGATGTGAACCCTTGTGGTTTGGGTGACTTTTTGATTTAGCATGATTAAGTTCTAGCCCATGTTGGTAGGCTTTATCAAAGAATCATGAGGGGTTCTGGTAGAAACAATATGTTGAATCGGTTTTGGTTTAGCATAAAAGCATATGTGTTTCGACGGTTTTCAACTTTTGCTTGCAATTGTTATAACCTATTTCAACCTTTCTCTGGTAAAGGTTGGTTGTTGTTATTCTTTTGTTTTTGCATAAGGATGACAACATGATGATATATAGATATCAATTCTTCCTGGAAGAAGATGCGATCATATTGGAGAAGTGGATGCGAAATTTGAGGTAACAATCTTGTTAGTTAATTGTTTTCTTGTTTAAGAAAAGCCTGAGTTTATTTTATATATTTATTGTTTTTGCTTAACAAAATTTCGGTACAATTGATGTTTATTCCATGATGTATGTGTGTATGTGTGTGATTCAATTGGTTCCAGTTAAGAAAAACTATTGTTATCTTGCTTTATTGTGTGGTATCAATTGTTTAGGCTTACAAAATTGCGGTGCTTTTAATGTCTATGTTGTTTCAATTGCTTCCGGTTGAGGTGAATAATTATGCAAGTTGATTTATTTGGTTTGTATGAATTATTTATGGTTTATGGCTTAATGAAATAAAAGGTTTACGATTCCGTATAAGAAAAACTAAGTTAATTCTGATCTTAGTTAGACTTATCGAAGTGAAGTTTCGGTTATTCAAGTCTAATCGAATGCCTTTAACAAGAAATGCTAGTTAACTAACCTAGTACTTGTCTTGTTTAAAATTGAAAGGTTTAAGTTTATGGATAATTAGAACCTGATGAGCAAAATAGAGTTATATTTATTTTGGTCTTATCGAATTAAGCGATTGTTTTTGTACAATCGGTTTAGCAAAGGGACTAAGGTGCTTAGTTGATTTTTGGTTTGCTAAACTAAAATGGAAAAGTTGTTTTAGACAATTGTTTCCTTGGTAACATATCAAAATAAAACTATTTGTAGTTTCAGTTTTGATATTGGTTATCAGAACATGGTGTGTGGAACGCTCGTGCCTAACTCTACAGGCTGCAAGTCTATTTTGAGATTTGTAAGATTTTTTTCGTGTTGTCCTTTATTTTTTTCGTTTCTTTGTCATTTTGTGACAAAAAGGGGGAGAAATATATGGAGTAAACAAGTGATACTGGCATTGATTTTATATTGATTGGTATCGCTAAGGAAAATAACATTGGTGCTTAAACGTTTTATCTAAATGAAAGAGTGAAAGCACAAACTAAGGGGGAGTAACATATCATATGAAGTGGTATAACAAAGACGTGCGGATTGAATATCTACCTATATTCCTTAGGGGGAGTATTAGATTTGTTATTATAATGTCAACAACGGCATTTTCAAGGATTGAATGTAAGCAGTTTACTGTGCTGTTGAATTCGGGAATCAAGCGTATGTGTAATGAATTATTGTAATTTTTTTATGCATATGATGTAAGAGTTTTGTCACTAAAATTGACAAAGGGGGATATTGTTAGAGCATAGCTCGGTTGAACCCACCAAGCGTTGGTATGTCAAGTTTGGTTGTCATATTTTAGTGAATCAAAACTCATGTTAAGAGTCGCTTGATTATGTACTAGAGTCAACTTCGTATAGGTTAGCTTGAAAGTATTAGGATTTGAGACTTTACAAGTATTGCGAAGACTTGAAGATGTGAAGAAGCAAGGAGCTACAATGACAAAAATCATCCTTCCAATTGAGATTAGTGATATTTGACTTGAACTGTTTCATTCCCTAACGTATCTTTCAAGTCGTGCATATTGAAAACAAAACTCAGAGAAGCATATTTGAACTATAGATAGACATAGTATTAAGGAATACAATACGAGGTTTATTACTTAACCATTAAACTTTGTAGATAAGACATTACCATAATCATTTGAATGCTATTGTGATTATGTATGGGTATGAGGTGAGGATTTCATCCAAGGGAACAATGTTTTACATGTGTTCTAAGGAAGTAAGTTCATAAACTTGTTTGTGAATCGAAAAGGAAATCGCCAGGCTTTATTGGGATTGTTATTCATTGCATATCTTGTGAACATCCAATATGTGTGATTTTTTATAACCGTTCATAACTTGTTGTGTTCTTGGTAAAACTATTCACAAAGGCCTGACTTATGTATTGGTATGACTTTTATTAGTGAAACCGATCTTAAGTAATCACCTGAGATGGTATGATCGGATTTGTGATTTTATGTCTGACCAAATATGGGAAAGGGGAACCGATCCTAGTAAGAGGTGCATTACATCACAAAGGGGAACCGATCCTTGTATGAGGTGCATCAAGGTTTATAGCAGAAAGGGGAACCGATCCTATGGACATGTGCAACACCTTTTTAGGCAAAGGGGAACCGATCCTATGGACATGTGAAACACATATAAGTTAGATACCATATATATGTGGGGAACCGATCCTAGTACCTAGTCAACAGAATTTTGGAAAGCTAGTGTGACTATGCATAGTACTCACATGGAAGGTAGAACCGAAACTTGTTTTGGTAGAACCGTTAAACCCATGATTTGTGATTGAATGTTATTTGATTAATCGCATAGTTCTTGAAAGTCAGATGAACCAATTCTAAACTTGTTTGGAAGTGTGGCAAATCGGTTTCAAGGTTGTAAGTGTGAAAGAGAACTTACAAAGTTAAGATGTCGACATACTTTAAACACGTGCTACGAATGTTTATTATTTAATTGTTCAAAGTTATTCCTTAATAGCTAAAGGTAAGAGAATCCCATGATTGAAACATAAATAAGTTAAGAATCTTTTAATTAAGGTAATTAACTTCATTTTTAGGAAAATAAGAATTAGTAATGTGCATTTACTGATTAGAGATTTTCTGAGAGATTTCGATCATTATTTTTGGATAGAGCATTTCCAGGAATTATGGAAACCGAATTTGTGCTTTAATGAATATCTTGAGAATATTTTCAGTTTTGGAAATTCCTTGGTGTCCAAACTTCCTTGTCTATAAATACTTGAAGTTTGCCTTTCTAGCAAACTAATCCTTCGTAACAACAAACTACCTCTTGTTGTGTTGTTACTGGTGTAGCCGCCTATTCAGAGAGGAAAGTAACCTAATTAGGCGAAATGTCTTACGGCCGCTCAGTTTAAAGACTTCTTTGGGATTGAGAAGATCTATTAGTACCATTGGTGGGAAACTAGATTATTGTGGTTTATCTTTTGTTTTCATTGATTTGATTGACTAACGGTGGTTGAAATTTGATTGCACCTAGTTTGTTTATGCTTGAGAATCTTCTTTTCTGATATAAGATTCACTCAAACTAGTTCAAAGTTTCGACAGTGATCTTTAGACTGTTGTTAGTTCTAAAGACGATCTTGTGATAATCCATTGTTAACAGACCTCGTTTCGTGCGTGATTGATCACAAGAGATTCAAGTGATTCTGTGCAGGTGTTTATTGAAAATCTAAGAAGATTTGAAGACGCAGAAGATATTGAAGATTTCTGATTTGTGGGTTCATAATCTTTGGTGTGCACAATACTTATTTCGGTAAAAAAGGATCCAATTAATAATCGGTTTATCCTTGTGATAGATTGGATTGATTAATTCGGTAGATCAAGCATCAACACAATTCTTTGGATTAATAGTGTTGTTGGCTTAATCTTAAACGATTACTTCGGTAATTAAACATAAGATAGATCTAAGGACCTGACGAAGGAGTTTATGTTAAGATAAACAGAAGCGCCTTTGTCCGACATATATCACTTGGTTGAATAGAGTTGATACCAAACAGATTTGGTGTTCCTTTACTGTTTGGAATACGAACCAAAGGAATTGTTCCAAGTACGTGACTTATTCATAGGTCGGAGGCGTGTGAATACAGATGGAACTAGGTGAACTATAAGTTTAGTTGCTTGGTCTCAACTATACGAAGCTAGGTGTAATTTTGTGTAGCGGCTTAATCTGAGAGTATTCAATTACGGACAAGGTCCCGGGGTTTTTCTCGCATTTGCGGTTTCCTCATTAACAAAATCTTGCTGTGTCATTTACTTTGTATTTCCACATTATAATTGTTTTATTATAATTAAAGTAAATCACACAAACGTTAATTCCTATTTACATGATAAGTGAATCTTATTGTGTTTGCTTAAGTCCGAACCTTTTTATCAAGTAACATACTTCGTTGTTGTATTGTCTCGATCTCGTATCCATAGACGATCACATGAAGTGTGAACCGATTAGTTGTATTGTCTCGACTCAGTCCATACACAATCACTTTCGGAGAAAGGAATTATAGGTAGGAAAAGATTTAGCTTGAGGTATATTTGGGTACCCTCGCCTTTTCACAATTGTTATATTCTCATAGAAGAATACAAGAGCACAATTGAAGAAAAATCGGTTTGATTTACTCGAATCAATTCATGGACATTATAGCTACGGCTTGCATAGAATGCATTCCTTATTATATAAATGTATTAGTTCATGAACAAACCGATTTTAGAACTTTAACCACTCAAGTATGCAAACGGGTATGCATACTTTAAGTAGCCGGACTGAGTTTGGGTTCGCCAGTATGCAAACGGGTACGCAAACTTCCAAACACAACATAAATTCCCGGACCCAAACCTTACGCCAGTATGCATATGAGTATTGTACTTAGGCCCTCAGAATTTCACAACTAACAGGTACGCATACGTGTATGCATACTATAGTTCCGGACATGGATCACATATATGTAAGAACACATACCATGTTCATAATTCAACGATGGTTAAGTGTTCTAAACTCTATTTCAATAATTGGAACATTCTTAGAGGATGACAATAGCTGTTTTCACGAACTATTAACATCAAAGCAATTTTCAAGTTATTCAAATAATCATTACGAAACATTCTAAGTCTACACCAAATGATTGTATCACACAAACCATGTAAGATGAACTTGGTTAAGGCGAAAGCTTACCAACACATATTTTGAGAAATATGTAAAGAATGAGATAAAGAGCTTTGAGATTACTTTTTATATCTTACCTATCAGAGATAATTCACAAGCCGACAGTTTGCAAACGGGTACGTAAACTTTAGCTCCGGATCGAACTCAATTGAAACTGTTTGCGAACGGGTACGCAAACTTTGTTCCCGGACTTCAACAGTTAAATCAGTTTGCAAACGGGTATGCAAACTTAAGTACCCTGACTTAACAGTTGAATAAGTTTGCGAACGGGTAAGGTGAACAGGAATCAATTCATAATCCGGTCTTATATTCCCGAAGAACAGCCTAGAAATATCAATCACCTCACAATAACTTAACTATATGGTAGTAGAACAAGTTATTGTGGAATTTAAACGCATCACTAAATCTCAAATGTGCATAATCGAATACTATATATTAATACGACTTTTGTCTCAATATAGGAGATAGAGTAGAAATAAACTTTCCGAGTGATAGATGAGTTTTAGTCTCCACATACCTTTTGTTGATGAATTTCCACAAGCTCTCCTTAGTAGTTATTCGTCTTCAAATGATGAACGCCGTGAAGTCTAATGTTTAACTACACAATCTATCCTAGTCCGAGACATCACTATAAGTAGACTAGAAATCAAGACTTATAGTTTTGATCACTAACATTAGTACCAAAAACCAAATAACCCTTAAAGAAAATTGAGAGTATTAGTGTATAAAGAGGTGGAACTAACCGTTTTTAATTAACGTGTCCCCAACTTAACAACTTAATGTTTGGGAACTAAAATAGGCCAGGGATTGGCAAAAACATGCTTGGGACGGGCAAAATGGGCCTAGAAGCTAGACCAATCAGCATATTGCTCATGAACCCAACTTTCTTGTCACTCGTGGTAAGAATCGTCAATAATGACTTGTGAGCTAGAAACGAACTTTCCATGCTACATAGATGTTTCATAATCCATTACTGAGTCTGAGTTAGATTTGATATTCCTGTTTTTGAATCAGATTACCATCAGTTATAAATATGCGCAACTTAGCGTGTGTAATCAGGGGTGGAGTCGAGGGGTGCATATAAGGCCTATAAACCCATAGGGTTTTGGATTTTATTAAAAATAAGTTTAAATTCAGGGTTGTGTATGTTGTCGGTGCAAATATGTAAAACAAGTTGAAATTTAATGTCAGTAATGGGGTTAAAAAAAAATTTGAATGCCAAAAGTTTTTGTGTGACCCCAGGGCAGAGTCATTCTAGCTTCGTCCATGCGTGTAATGCTTTTGTGAGTCATGTCATCGATCTTAAATATCATAAATGTAAATATATAGTTCAAACATGCAAAGATGATGTTTGAGAGAAGTGTAAAGGATTTTGATACATTAAATTCGAAATTTTAGACATGGGATATCGGAGAACACCAGGAGGCATTTCCTTTACGTTCTGAATAGTTGAGGAAAAAAATATTGACATAAGGTGCTTTTTAGTTAGTTTTATGATTTGAGTAACTAGACCCATATTTCATGCCACAATCAGATTGAGTGGTCTGGGATTTGATGTCATGCCAGAATTGGGTCGGCAGTTGGTTCATGGTAAGGATACACTACAAAAATACTGAGTTTTAGTCACGCCAATGGACCGTGGCAGTTGATCAAAAATCCGTGGCAAAAGATAATTTGCCACGGCCAGGTTCCCGTAACAAATAGTCCAGTGGCTAATACTTTTTGCCACGACACCAGCCACGGTTTCTTCCCGTCTCTATTGGTATAAGGCCATTTGCCACGGGTACTGTCGTGAAAAATTAAGAATTAAGATGCACACGTTTTTGGTAATTTGCCACAATATATACCAGTACGTGGCTATTGCTTCAAAGGTCAATTCAGTTATAACGTTTGGTACTTGACAATATCAAATTGACCTGGAAAATAGATTTTTACACTGCAATTATTCCAACAACATCATTTATTCATTCAAAAAAGATTACATGGTCATAATTTATTACATTTAAGCAACACAGAAAATCTAAACACAACCCAGATTCAATTCTAGAGTTGAGACTCCAACAAACGATATGGTTTGAACGTTAAAAAAAAAAATGAGTAAAACAGATGGTAATGTAACAATCCTTTACTTGCAGATTGGTCTACCCAGAACTCTCATAATTATGAAGTAACTAGTCTTCCCAGCAACAGGGTGACATGACATCCTGATCCATTCTTGTAAAATCAGTAGGGAATGACCTGTTGAAGAAACATGACTCATTAGTCATTCCATAGCTTCAGAGTAAGCTAAGCTTTTTACAAAACTAAAAAGTTGATATATGTTAAGTGATACAATGTCTAGAAATGAAAGTCGAGAAGCAGAAAAACCTTAATTTGTTGCAGACTGGAGAGAAAGCTAAATACATCTCTAAGATTAGCTGTAAATATGATAATGAAGGTTAGAGATGAGTAAGGTCAGACTATTGATCGTTCCTGAACCAAGGCACTTGACAAGAACCTGGGATTACCCACCTCTATCTCGTCAGTTTGACTGAGCATCCTGGGCGTAGCCTTAAGGAAAAATGTGTACACACGATTATTAATTATATCGCTCACCTGAATAACACAAAAAGAAATTAAAATACATTACGAAGAGGATGACGAAAACAGAATCAACCACTAGAAGTTCTGAAACACTGTATCACTTAAATATGTTTGAAAAAAGTTAGTTAATTTTAGGGGATTTGACATACAAAACTCTTTGTTTTCTCTGTGTAGTACAAAAGCTCATTCGTTTTTGGATCAGCTATCAATTTTCCAAACTCACTCACTGTGTCACTGGTTCAACCAAAACCTGAAATAAGAGAAGTGGAAGCATCAGCAATAACTTAAAGAGTTATGAAATGTTTGAAACTTATTTTCCAAAATGTAACAGTTCATGTCTGCATTCATTACCTGTCTTAGTAAAATCATTCTTACCTCCCAATTCCTATAAGCACAACATGAGAAGTTGGAAGAAACATGAATATCATAAAGAGTTATGAAATGAAACTCTTTCCAAAATGAAATAGTTTATTCTGTATTCATCACCTTACTTAGTAAAACCGTTCTTATATATCTCACCAAATTCCTATGAGCATCTGCAAATTCAAACCAACCATAAGACGAGCTTTTTATGGGAATAAACAGTTCCAACATGATTGTCATTCGATCTCGATAGGAAGGTATAATCCTCTTGAATGTAAAGATACAACTGGCAAAGAAATTTTTGAATGTAAAAACCCAGAATAAAAACAAAAATCACAAATGAGCTATCAAATCAACAATTAAAAACTAAGTTGCGGACGTATAGAAATGTGCTTCATTCTCCAACAACTAATTTTGCTTTTTCCTTTCTAAAATACGAAAAACTTTGGTAAACCTAAGGGAAATACAATGGCAGTCCTAATTTTGCATTTTAGACAACAACATTTATTGAATAGTTAAGTATTATCCATCGCAGTTATACCTCTTATGCGAATATACGACAATTATCTCTATTAACATTAATCCTAAAAAAGGAATAGAAAAAAAGAATCGTCTATGTATACATTACTTAAATGTTTAAGAATACATTACCTAGACACATTCTATATATAATAACCTTGGCAGATCCTAATCTGGTTACACAGAATAATGGCGTCCACATATGTTCTATCAACAGAAAACAAAAATCAATTAACACAACAAACAAGATCATCATAAGATCAGCCGATGAATAAATACAGTAGATGGTACAATAACACAAATAAAAACCCATATAATTACCAGTAATCCTTTTAGAAAACTCATCCTAACAATCTTTAGGATGTTCATCTTTTTCTGATGAAGTTAAGAATAACCACTAACACCACAACTTCTAGTGACCTTATTCTCTCTTGTTTTCTTTTTCCTTTTCCTCTTCTGCTCCCTATAATCATAAATTCCAGCAATTTGAAATCCCATTGTCCGTAAATTAGAACAGTAAAACTAATAGAGATTAGATTCCAAAATTGAATTACAAAATCATAATAAATTGCTTGACAAAAAATGGAAAGAATCTAGATTTTTCGAGAGAAGCAAACAGAAAAGGAAATATCATTTACCATATGATATTGCAGTACCTAGGGTTTGTAACACAATATTCTCATTATCCATGCTGTCGTTGAAGAAGAAGAAAAAGAAAGAAGGAGGAAACTCATAACAATTGGTTTAGTTTTGATTTGATTTTAATGGTAGTTAGGGTTTAGTTGGTTGATACGATTTGTGTGAATGATTCCCTTGTCGGTCTGGAACATTTGGTTTAGTATTGAAGTTTAGGCTTTGGTTTAGGTTTTTCGTCCCACGAGGAGGACGGAGAGCTATATTTTTTCAGATTTTTTATGGTGGTTTCGGTCGATGGTAATGGGGGCTGCGAGGAGAAGAAGAAGGAGAAGTGGGAAGGTTTACTTTGGTTTTTCCAATTAAGATCGTGGGCGGAGTTCTCATTCGATGATAAAATTTGGCACGATTTGGGCAGTTCCTTCCTAATATAGCAAATGCCCACCAGTTACCACGGCCTACTATGCTGTGACTAAAATTCTATAAACGCGTTCACAACATATAAATAGGGGTCTACTTTCAGCCCGAAGCAAATACTCCTGAAGCCGTGGCAAATGAATGATCTACTGCCACGCCCTAGGCTAAGTCGTGGCAATATGTCATCAATAGCCACGACTAATGTGAATCCGTGGCAAAAAGCCCGTGGCTAAAAGTTGATATTTTTGTAGTGATATAGTTCATGAACAACAATTTGCTTGTCACTTGTGAAATAAGAATCATAAGATATGGATTTTTCATGTTGCATAGTTGTTTCATGTTTCATTCATGAGGCTAAGTTTGATTCGATATTTAATTTTTTTATCAGATTACCTTTATTAGTTATAAATATAGGTAATATTTTTGTGAGTCTCATTACCATCTCTTTAATATCATTTATGCAAATAGTCCAAACCTCCAGAATGATGTGTGAAAAAGGTGTAAAAGCGTTTGATTCAGAATATTATGAAGTTTAGACATGGGGTATTTTTGGAGAAAACTAGGTGGCATTTCCTCATACACATTTTATCCTAGAGGTTGTCAACTTCCTCACGATGATCACGATGATAGTATCCAACAAATAGCATATATTGGATATATACTATGGACGATATGATTGTTGTAGAGATTATATTAAGTTTAATGTTTTAGTTCTCATGTCTGTAATACTAAAGTTTGTTCAGAATTGAAAATGGTGAAACAAAGTTTACAAAGCTTTTATTATTCCTTGTTTGTAATTTAACTACTTAAAAAAGAAATATTATCATACTTAAGAGAAAGGCCGCCATATTTAATTTGTCATGTCTAATCAGGACGAAACTGAATTTGGATACTAATAATCCACAATAGCAGAGAATAATATTTTGGCCGACTATTTTTTTAATTTGAGCCCCGATTTAGAAAGTGGATGTCGGAGATCATTTTTTCGGCATATTATCAATTTAGATAATTGTGTAAAAATATAATAAATATGAGCTGAGATCATGGGCGAGTTATCTTGATGCATCTGCACACCTAGCCCCATCTGATTTTCAAACGAAATTTGGCTTCCCGTTCCACTTATGCTTAATTGCATTTCTTAGCAAGACTTTGCATCCGATAAGCTCCATCATTAGATGAGATGGATCATATCTTAATTTTTCGAGTTTGGATACTACTTAAAAAATCACATTTTAACTTCTAGAAACAAAAAATCAATTTCAAATTACTTCTAGTAGAAGCAGAAAAGTCGTTTATTTATTATAAAGCAAAATATTTTTACTTCTTACGGGAACATTATCTATATACCCCTAATATGAGACTCATTAAAAAATACCCTTTCTAACTTAAATTATACCCTTATACTAAATACATTACTAAATTACCCTTTTTTGTATATCATATATTCTAACCACTACTAAAAAAAAAATAGACTACCTCTACTGCCCACCACCACCACTGTCCACCACTGCCAACACCCACCACCATTGTCAACCACCGCCGCCAACCACCACCAACCTCCTCTGATGTCCGCCACCACCACCGCCACCAACAACCACCACCACTTTCCTCCACCACCGCCGACAACCACCACCACCGCCGACGACAACCACCACCACCGACAACCACCACCGCCGACGACAACCACCACCACTGCCGACCACCACCACCACCGTCGACCAGCACCACTATCGACCACCACCAATCACTGCCTCCACCGCCAACCACCACCACTTTTCTCATATCCACCACCACCACCGCCAACCACTGCCGCGTCATCGCCGCCGCCACCACCACCACCATGTGGAGTCAACTTGCTGAAGTTGTCTCTAAATTTGAGGCAACTAGCTCAAGTTGTTTCGAAAGAGGAGTCAACTAGCACAATTTTTGTCCAATAGAATGGAGATAATTAACTCAAGTTGTTTCCGAATATGAGACAACTAGCTCAGGTTGTCTTCAAAAGTTAAGGAAATTAGGACAAAGTTGTCTCCAAAAGTGAAAGCAACTAGCCCAACTTAACTCTAAATATGGAGGCAACTAGCCGAAAGTTGTATTCAAAAGTGAGAACAACTAGCCTAAGTTGTCTCCAAATCTAGAAGCAACTTGCACAAGTTGTATCCAAATATGGAGGCAACTAGCACAAGTTGTCTCCAAAAAGAAAAATTATACACAAATGAATGAACCTGGAGTGAGTCGAACACACATCTTCTAACACATAGTCAGTTGTGCTACCATTGCACCACAGATTCGTCGATACAAAACAACAAATCAAAATCACATCCAATAGATAGATAAATAGTAATACATACCAAACATTTCAAACAACAAACAATCTAAAACTATCTCCTTCACAAACATAGAGACATAATGTCAACAAGAACAAGTTTCATATAAACAGAACATCCAAAAGTATAAACCCAGTAGATACAAAATTTGAGAGAAGAACTGTGATAAAAAATACCTAAGCTTTTAGCTTCAAGAAGTTTTTTAATAGTCAACTGTCTGTAATGTTTCACTGAAAACATGGGACGGGATAATTACTTATTGCTGCATTCATTTCCAAGTATTAAAAACAGAAGAGCATCAATGCACTGATTGATCCCGTCTATTAGCTTTTCAGTAAACATTGCTACAAATACCAGACAGTTAGTGCTTACATGAAGGTAATGTATCAATTTTAGGAAGGAACTAACGGTACTAAAACATAGGGCAGAGGTCCTTAAATGTACTACTTACACAATAGATCTGTCTTACTAAGTTCCATATCTTCCAAATCAACGTCATGGTCGGTCCCTGCACCGTCAATACAGCTGCATGATCTGTCCAAAATGTTTGTTTCTCACTTTTCAAAAACCACAAGTTCATCTAATATGACAGTAAACCCACATCCGAGGCATTAGTGACGTACTAAACATTAGGGTAAAGTACTAAAAATGAACAACTGAAATGAAAGATGATGGTAGTCCTTCATTTTTTGTATGATTAGCTAGGTGTCAAAACCTTGTCAACAAACAGATAATTATGGCCAATGATTCCATTACACGGCCTAAGCTTTGTTACACAAACCATTATTGCGCTTCATTCCTGCATTTCAGCTGGCATTCATCTACTGCAACAGCAACCAACATCTACTACCAACTGCACTTCAGAAGCTCTATAATCCATTGCTCTGCTTCATACTCGATAGCATCTCCACTGCAAACCAGCTTCAGCTCAAACATATGATGTACCATCCCATCTGCAAACCAAAGCATTACACTCAAAAATTTCTCCATCTTTGTTATGGATCAACCTGAGATTCTAATTAACAACTGGTATGCTCAACACAAACAATCACACATACCAGTTGAGTATCCATCAGTAAGCTTAATAAACAGTGAGTATGTAGAATATTACACATTTGAAGCAAAAATAGACGAAAATACAAATTTACATATATTGACTACTAAATTACCTAGAGTGTTATTTTTTTGCTTCTCTAAAGCTTTTTTCATCAGTCATCACCAATCGCTGTCCTCAAACAACATGAAACAAACTCAGACTCCAACAAAATCCGCATCAATACAAAATCAAGCAACATTCGAGAAAAATCAACTAAGTCAGTACCCATTCAGTACCAAATCTATTAAGAACAATACAATATAATAATCTTTCAAAGCACTCGTAGCTAATCACTATCTTCTCTTCCTTAAGAAACACCTCTGCCTACACAATAATTATCTATCTTACCTCTGTTATACCCAACACCTCCTCCACCACCACCAGTATTAAATGGAAAAAGTCATTTACCATTATTTATATATAACAAAATCATTATCAAAACCAAATTAAACAAGATGGGAAACAAATCAATTAAATCGTACCAGTAATTAAACATTTGAAACACATACATAGAAATTATCGAAGATTTGAAACTGATTTTGTTGAAATTGATCGAATCAAAATCCAAATCTAATCGAAATGTAAACACATAATAGCTTGTTTACCTATTTAATATTCATGCCGATTGTTCTTAAAGATTAAATTTATCGATCTTCGAAATCAATTCTCAAAGAGTTAATTAGTATTTGGGTCGTGGATTTTGGTACCCTTTAGTGTTTGGGTCCTAAATTTGTCCGTTATAGTGTTTGGGTCGTTGACCCAGTTAGTCAACCGAGTCAATTAATGTTTACGGTCAAACTGTTGGTTATGGTTAAGTTGTTAAATTTTATTATTCGGTATTTTAGCAAATATAAATAACCTAGCTCAAAAATCCCCGATATCATCATCGTTATTCTTCGGAAAACAAAAAAGATCATCAACTCAAAGGAAGTGCTTTCGCCGGGTTTTGCAAACTTCCTTGCACCGCATCGCTTGTTCGGAAGATAAGCGAGAAAGTATATCGCTAAGAAAAAAATTCAACTATTTTATAGAATTAAATTCTGATTACTTATCTCAATAAGTGAATAACTCATCATTCCTGTAGCAAAAAGTATTCTAGTAGAAGGGTGCTTTGTGAGATGTTTTGCAAATTCCTTCTCTACGTAAAATATATATTGATGCGATCGGTCTTTTTACACTAGCCGCAACCGCAAACCTATGTTGAAAGTAGATTAATGGAGGTATGTTCTTGAACTTGGTCCCTTACATACTTATGATTGGAATTCAGGTTTCGCCATTGAAACTTTAATTGAACTGAAGAGATTAAACAAGTTCCATAAGAAATAGGGGATGGGTTTGTTTGGATTAGATTGGAATAGGGTTACAGACATGAAATCGTAAAGAAGGGGGCAGGTTTTGCTGCCATTTAATTAAATTTGCTATCGACGGGTTGTCTCATTTAGGCTTATGAATGATCATAAATGTCTGGTTTGTTTGGTATATGAGTTTGCATGGAAGTCGAGAGCAGCAGAAGATCATTCGTTGATGGACAATACCATTACCATGTCTTGCATTTCAAATGTTTGACAAAAGTCCCCAACTAGTCTGCTTTGGTTTTTCTACCAACGTGAGTCATAACCAGGTCTTGGCCATTTGACTGCTTTGACTAACGGGTTTACGACCCAAACACTATAACGGACAAACTTAGGACCCAAACATTAAAGGATACCAAAATCTACGACCCAAATACTAATTACCTCATTCTCAAACCTTATCAACAAACTGAAAAGGTGGTGATAGTGGTGGTGGTGGTGGTGACGGGTGAGGAGAGAAAGAATAAAGATAGAAAATTTTGAGATCTGAAATTGAAAACGAAATCATTGGTTAGTCGGAGGCGGAGGTGGTTGCAGCGGCAGAGGTCGTGAGAGAAGGAGAGAAATAAAAAAGTTGAGATGTATAATTGAGATTCCAGATCTACTTTATTATATTAAGAAGGTTGAATTTGGTAATAACGATAAAATGGAAGTCCCTCTGAAAAGTTAGGGGTATAAATTTAGTTGATAAGGGCATAAGTGAAGTCTAATAGAAAGCAGGGGCAATTATAACATTTCCACTTAAAAAAATTCCTCCTGAGACTTCTCATAATCATATCGATTACTTCGCTTACGTATCCTCTTTCTTGTTTTCTTCCGTGGCGGAACAAGAGAGTGTTTCTCTTCTAACCCCTCCTACTCTAATCAGTACTCAACCAACAACACAGATTGATCTTGATAGCAGGAGGATCACTTGAACAAAATCAATGCAGAATTTGTCTTGAAACTGATGGTACGTACGTCTTATAATTTACTTTCTGACTATTAAAATTCTTTAATTCTGACCTAATTTATTCTTGATTGATTGAAAGATTGCTCTTTGTATGTGCAAAGGAACGGCAAAGTACGTCCACCGTGAATGTTTAGATCATTGGCGCTCCATTAAGGTATTCTAGGATTCCTTGCTCCTACACTAGTACTATTTCGTTAAGCACATGGTCTTTTACCAAATGTGAGAAGAAGAACCCTTGTGAATCCGTGACATATATTCAATGTGCTCGTGTTATATGCTTTATGACCACCTGTATATGACGCGAATGGTCGTGCTTGGAGCTTAAAACTAGAGTAGAACTGTATATACTCTGACAGTTGTTGGGTGCATTTTTGGTTTTTTGATGGAACCGTTTTTTGGGGACCAGCCATTTTTTGAGGGGACCATTGTTTTATAAGGCCCCCTACCCTACAATGTTAAGGGATGTCCTAAAAATCATAAGATTACCAATTTGTCCCTTACCCTAATTAAAATTATCCCTAACCTAATAATCTAAAACAAAACCTAAAACTAAAAACCAAAACCAAAAAACAGTTTTCTATCAAAACTCGTTCTCCCTATTCGCTTCTCTTCTTCCCCAAATACAACATCGTCTTCATCGACTCCATCGATTAATCGTCGATTCAAAAAAATTTCATCGTCGATTAATCAATCGACTATAACAATGGTTCTTCGAAAGCAAACCAAAAGACTTCAAGGAGAAGGTCCTCGATTGGGACATCTAGCAAATCAGCCGAGCGATTTTCAGATTCAAAAAGAAGTTGAACAACCAAGTGAAGCCATAATCCGGTATAATAGACGGTTGCCGAAGCCTGATTCTGCCATGGGACCGATTCGAAGGTATTTTGCAACAAACCCTTTGCTTTTAATTTGATTTTGATTCGTTTAAATGAATAGAAATCATCAAAATAGGGTTCAAATGGCGATTCTAATTGCATAGTTCGGTTAGGTCGAGTTTCAAAAAAACTCAATTTTGTTAACCGAACTTCCCGAAAGGAAGAACACGAAGAACAGTTTCGGTTCTCTAGGTATCAAAACTAGGTAACCGAACTTGAAGTTCTAATTAGATCGCAAAGAAGCAAAAAAAATTTTCTAACCGAACTTAGATTTTTTAAAACAAATTTTTTTAACATGTAACCGAACTCCGCTATTTTTGCCTGCTAATATGAGTTTTTATGTAACCGAACTGTCATATTGAGTTCGGTTTGTTCGCATAAAAATCTAACCTTAGAAAGTAACCGAACTTGACCGGAAAAAAATAATGTAACCGAACTCTTTAGAAAAAAACTTGACAAACCGAACTCTTCATGTTGCAAACATGTTGAGTTCGGTTTGTTCGCAAAAATGATGACAAACCGAACTCTTCATTAACATTTACCAATGTTGAGTTCGGTTTGTTCTCAAAAAATATTTGTTAACCGAACTATACTATGGTCCCCAAAATTAGAGTTGGCCTATTTTGTTTAAGCTAATATCTTTTGTTTTCTTGATTAGTGGAAGAGGCAAAAACCAAACAAACCTTTGCTAGAAGATCTAAGAACTCCCACCCCTCGAGGCAAAGTACATTGTGATGCCGGTCACCGTGGAACCAAAAATGCTAAGTATAGAGGTGGGTCATTACCGATGTTGTGATCCAAGATGGTGTTAATAGAGATAATGTTGACAACGTAATCCAACAAGTTAATGAAGAGATTGTGGAAGCGATGGGCAATGAAGAGATCGTGGAAGCGATGGGCAATGAAGAACAACATCAAGGTGGAGAAGGTGAACCAAATGAAAGAGGAGGAAATGAGGGTGCCAATGATGGTGAACCACCAAGGAGGGGGAAATGAGGGTGACAAAGATGGTGGTGAACCAAATGAGGGTGACAAAGATGAGGAAGATGGAGATAAGGATGATGTTGAATCAGAGGAGGAGTTGGATGAAGAGGAAGTTGAAGAGGAAGAGGCACAAGTAGAAATTGGGCAAAAGAAACCTAGAAAGACGCCTAACAAGCCTTGTGCTAGATATTCTTACATTCCCGATGACAATTTGTGTTTGTCTCCAAAGAATCCAACTTATGGTACTCCGAGAGATGGAGGGGAGTTATTGATGGGCTACAAAAACTCATGGGCTGCCAAGATCTTTGCGACAAAGGTATGGTTCAATCTTAACCATCAAGATTTCTCAGTCATCTTCTTTTATTTGAACTTATATTTTGACATATATTGTTCTTTTCTATATATTAGTATATAAGATAGTTTGTTGCTTTTGTAGGATCATACTAATGCTGTTCGTGTTTTGAAACGTCAAAAGAACAAGATATGGAATATAGAAAATGAGTGTGATGAGGTGCGCTTGGCGGTATTTGATTGTGTACTATGGAACGGGATACAACATGCGCACCAAAAATTTGATGCCACATCATATCGCATTTGCCGAGAGGTCTTATCCGTGAGACGGATACCTTTCATCTACCTTTTGGTGAGATGGCAATTACTCCGGATGATTGTTTTAGAATCACAGCCCTACCAATAACAGGAACAAGTGTTCGAGATGGCTACGATCCTTCGATGAGTTTTGAACTTCTTGAAAAGCTATGCGAAAGGTGTCTAGGATGGAGCGATAAAAAGGCACAATGTGAGTTTAGACGAGCTAACAAAGAGCCTGACGAAGGTGATGAGTATAATGAGTTCGAGGCAGACCGCACGTACAAGAAGAAGTTGAAAAAGATCAAGCTCAAGACCTTGTTTGATGAGTTTTCAGGGACGAAAGATTTGGTTGCTCGAGGAAAGTTGGTGATGACAGAGGAGAAGATTAAGCACCATGTGACTGCTTATTTGTTATATCAACTAGGAACCATTTTCTTCCCTGACAGTTCAGGTCACGTGGTAAATGCTCATTACCTCCAGCTATTGGACCCCTTGGATGAGGTGAACAACTACTGTTGGGGCATTGCGGTGCTTTCATTCGTTCAAGAGGAACTCAGAAAAGCTTCGAGGCTTAAGAGTCTATATTTTGGAGGCTTATACACCCTTGTTCAGGTACCCCGTTAAATTATCGTTTGTGTGTTTCAATATATAAGTGAATGAATGTGTATTGTTACTAATCATATTGCGAATGTATTATTTGTTGCCTCTTCTTATAGGTTTGGGTGTACGACCACTTCCCTAAACTTCAATTGTCTCATGCTCACACTCCTTGGCCTTATGGGAAGCCTACAACTGGTAAATATGAATTTTTGAATTCACAGGGAAAAGAATAAGAAAAAAAAGGTGTTGGAGTTGAGGGAGAAATTGGATACGTTAACGATGGAAGATGTGGTTTTCCATCCTTACACCATTCCATCGAGATGAAGACGAGGAGGATGTTGAGGTTATTGATTTCTCACCTGTTATTGGTATAATGGACCGTTGTTTCATCCTGGAGGTTGTACAATGTATAATCCTCTAAGAGTATTAAGACAAGTTTCTTGTGTCCAAAGTGTCCCACAAGTGGAAAACTTCAACTTCAAGGTGAAGAAGCAGGGAACTAAGAACACCGAGTTGAAGTTCACCCCCAAATACGATCCTGCTCCATCGGTGGACCACTGGAAGAACTTTGGGGATTATCTTGTTCCAGCTGAAGAGTTACAAGATTCTTTTGATGAGCCAAATGCCGCTGACGAGGGATATATGGAATGGTATGAACATGTTTCTCATCCTCGTGTAATAAACGCTGTCCAACAAGCCCGTGCTGAGAAGACAAAAGCGAAGGCAGTGGAGAAAGAGGCTAAGAAAATTATGAAGCATACCCCTCTGTGTGGTGATGAGGCCTTGATCTTGTGGAATTCGGCGGTAAGAAATTTACTCTTCTTTTTTGTGTTTCAAATTGTTATGAAGTATTGAAAAATAATAGTTACTTATGTTTTTGATGAGAATAGGTGAAGGCAAGTGGAAAATTGTTGAAGAAAATGATGGCAAAAATCCGGAGTGGAGAGCCGATGGATACTCGAGAACAAACAGACCTGTACAACCAAATAACTAATGTTTTTAATCCCAGCCTTGTCGATACAAGCCAGGTTGATCCAAGCCAGACCATGCCGTCGAAGAGGAGTCGCCGACAAGGGGAAGGTTCAAGTCGGATGGTTGAACAACAAAACAGTGGAGATGACACTCCTAGTGACGAAGGACGACCTAAAGCTCCTAAACGCAAGACTAGAAAAGTTTCTGGTAGTGGTCGTGGTAAATGAGTGATTGCAACAATTATTACTTTGGTTTCTCATGTTTGGAAGACTTTTTAATTGCGGATTTGGTAGTTTGGTTCCTTATATTTGGAATACTTTTTTATGGCGGATTTGGTAGTTTGTTTCCTTATGTTCGTGCGCTTCCAACATTTAGTGATGTGGATTATTAATTAAATTTCTTAATTTGGTTTTTAATTTGTGTTCTAAGGGATTAGTTTGGGTATTTGACGATTAAGTGTTTCATTACATTCAAATTTTTAAGAAACAATTAGTTAGTTCGGTCAATATACTAAATCTCGTAAACAACCGAACTATGTATTCGGTTACCTACAATGTTTTTGGATCAACCGAACTTAATGTTCGGTTACATACAGTAAAGGAAACCTAACCGAACTCATGACAAGAAAATTTCTAAAGTTACAGTGTAATGTTCGGTTTCCTGGTAAAATTTTGAAGGTAACCGAACTATAATGTTCGGTTAACTGCAGAGTAATGCGATGTAACCGAACTCAGAACAAGAAAATTTGAAAAGTTAAAGTGTAAAGTTCGGTTACCTCGTAGAAAACGTAATCTAACCGAACTCGAACAAGAAGTTACAGATGTAATGTTCGGTTCCTTGACAATATTAGGCAGTAACCGAACTTGGTACTCAGAAAAGTTCGGTTTCTTCGCTGATTTCGTAATGTAACCGAACTCACACCAGCTAAAATTGACCCGATATTTGAATTCACTCATTTTATTGAATCGAAAAAACATACATGTAGTTGAAATAAAATAGAAGTAAAACACATAAAATTCTTCAATACATCGCCTAGGGATTCTCTACGATTTTAATTATATTGGGCGAATTGCCATTCAACTTCCTCCAAGAGAGTGTAGCAGTCCTCGTGCGTAAAACTCATGACCGTACCTTAATTCGTATTGGCTCCGACCCAAAGTATACTTTGGAAAACAATTTTTTAAATAAGTTAGCGTTGTTGAATAATCATAACCAAATAAATATTTTTTGATGAGAGGCCTATTGATTCACAAACTTACTCTATTCATTCGGTCTTCGTTTGGCATAGCGTCCTTACGAGCTTTCAATTCGTTTCTCAACAAGTACGCATTCATTGTATAAATATGCGTACCTTTCCCTAATTTGCGGGAGCGTCCTCCTATAACGATTTCCGCTTAGTGCTTTAAAACCTTAAACACCCGTTTCCACCAAGCATTGGTGTTTTGATCATCCCCAAAGTAAGGCCCTCTTGTTGGGTCTTCGTTACTGGTCACCCATTGCGCTTCCTCAACGGAGTGCTTTGTGAGAGTGGTGTGTGCTCTGACAATAGCAACATCTTCTAGATCATTGAACGGAGTTGGAGCCATTTTTAGTGTTCCAAAGTGATGAGTAACTGATTTAGGAAGATTGAAAGTGATGGGTGAATAAGTTTGGTAGAGATTGGTCTCTATTTATAGCAAAAAGTACCCAACGGCTAGTTTTTTTTAAAAAAACGGTTACTTCTGCAATAATTGCTCCTACTAGTCAAAGTTACCGTTGGTTTTCAAAGTCGGCAATAACTTCATCCGTGTTCGGTTAATCGCTGCAGATCTAATGCGATGTAACCGAACTCAGAACAAGAAAATTTGAAAAGTTAAAGTGTAAAGTTCGGTTACCTGTAGAAAACGTAATCTAACCGAACTCATAACAAGAAGTTACAGTGTAATGTTCGGTTCCTTGACAATATTTTGCAGGTAACCGAACTTGGTGATCCAAAAGTTCGGTTCCTTATCTGATTTCGTAATGTAACCGAACTCACACCAGCTAGATCAAACAAAAGTTACAGTGATTAGTTCGGTTGCCTGGTAAAATGTTGGTAACCGAACCTTACAATGTAAATTTGGTGGTTTACACTGTTCGGTTACCTATGATTTACGGAACCAACCGAACCTTTGAGTTCGGTTTTCTCGATGCATTTGTTATGTAACCGAACTATGTAGTTTGAAATTTGAATGACACTAATGTCAAGAAACGGCTATTTTTATAGCCGTTATACACCCCAGTGGTATAAATATGTGTCTCATAGATAACATTTTGTCTCAAATTCTTCTAATAATGGCAGCCACTACTTCTAAATTTACTCTAGATGAAGATCTATCTCTTTGCAGAAACTACATACTATACTATCCAAAGAGGGGTGAAGAACGAAGAATGAATGGTATTATGAGTCAAAGTTATTGGGGGAAAATTCATGAGAAATTCTGCTCCGACACAACAAACCCTCATAACCGTGATCGAATAGCATTGTTCCTTCGATTCGACAAGATTAGAGCTAGAGTTGTGGAATTTATGGCTTTATTTCGTATTGTAAGGCGGTATCGACTTAGGGGTGAAGGATTCTCCAAATCATTTTAACATCAAAAACGAATGGCGAAGATGGAAGAGAAAGGATTTCAAATATGAATATCATTTCCGCCTCCTTAAAGACTTTTTCATAACGCGTTTTGGATATTAAATGTTATGTAGCTTTAGTTTTAGTTCGGCAATGTCCTCTAATTTCATTTCCTAACCGAACTTAAGTCTTGATGTCTCACTGTTTGGCGATGTCATGTAATTAAGTTTCAATATGAAAAAAAACAAACAAAAAAAAATTCCAAAATAACAACTCGTCTCTTATTCTTATTCTTATGAAAATGTTGAAAGCATAACCCAAAAATAAGACCTAATTCCAAAAAACACAATCTTCAAAGTTTTCCACATCCGCAACGGAAACACAATCTTGAAAATGGTACATTTAATCATCCGCAAGGGAAACTACACCCTCGTGTATGATTTTTTCCGAATCCTTCAAAGTTTTCCACATCTCCATGTTATGCTCGTACTTAATACACCATCCCAACATTGTGTCGGGGTTAAATCCTTGCCAATAAGAGTATCCGCATATCGGAGGCAGTGGACAATCGTCTTCTAACCGGAGGCCTATAAAATGGTTGTTGTTAACAAGCGCAATCACCACCCTCCTACGTTTAAGTTGCTCGACACATATCTTTGTTTTCGGAGTGTATGTGAAACTAGCACCTTTTGAGAAATAGTGAACCACGCAATTGAATGCTTCGGCGATTAAGTGCCCACATATCGGAATGCCCATCCAATGATCCCTTGTGATTGGATCCCCCGTGGAGACGCCTTTGATACCTAATAAACGCACATTGAGACTAGCATCCCCATCGGACAACATTCGCTTGTAAAATTCCGGGTTGTCCTTTAGCTTCATCAACATCCTTTGCCGGACATAAGTGATTTGATTATCATTATACAACTTTGCACCTTCAAGAAAGGCCCTAGTTGTTGTACGACAACGTGGAATCCGCAATTACCATCCGCAGGACGTCATCGGTGGATATGACGTACTTTCTAATAAATGTAGGTAGGTCTTCCAAGTACCTTCTATCAACAAAAGTTGATGTATCATCAATTGGTCGACTTCTTTCTTGGATGCGGCATATTGGAGCCTTAAGCTTAACGTCTCGTTGAATTGGTTGGCTAGGTTCCGATGGAGTAGGTGGGGTTGGTTGCGAGCGTAACATCGGTCCTTTTTTCTTCATATCCCGTTCACTTGTTTCGCCCTTTTCCACAGTATTCCTAGACCTTTTCTTAGAATCTTCTTGATACTTCGCGCGGTATGCTCATGCCCACAAGGGTCTCTAGTAAAAGGGGTCATTTCACTTTTCCTCTTACCCAACACCTTTGCATATTCTCTTATTTGTTTTTTTGTTTCTTTGGTGATTGGCCTACCTTTCCCCTTGCCTTTTTTCGGTTCGTGCACATTCTCCGAAGTGTGTGGATAAACAATTGGCCGCATGTCATCCCAAAAGATTTGCTTTTCGAGTTTGTTCATGTTCCGGTACATCTCGATAACGATTCTTCCCATCACATTGTCACCAAACTCTTCTCCGACATCGCCCTTTGGAGGAGGGACAAAACTTAATTGTTGCCAATATGGATCTATATCGCTTAGAGGGATTATGCCATGTTCATACTTAACTATCATATGGCGACAAGGGAGTCCCATAGACTTCATCATGTTGCAAACACACACCTCGTCCGGCTTGGTTCCCCATATGTCAATCAAATGAACCTCTACCATTAACCTCTTAATGCAAGCACGCGAAACATTATAATGAAGTCCCTTAAACAACCGAAGGTCCGCCATATTCGTGATGTTACCACCTTTGTCCACAATCTTTTTGTACTTCATGATGCGGCTTTTTTGAAACTTCCCTTTAATTCTATCAATCTCACGGTTGAAGTAATTCTCCATTGCATTAAACACAATCACAAAATTATCGACACATCCAAAAAGATTTTTCTTCAACCGGTGGTGAGCCGATTCTACCAAACTTGTCGCTTGATTCCCAAAGTGTTTATGGTGGTTGGTAAATGCATAAACGAAGCGCTCTTTGTGCGGTTCCAACCATTGCTTAACCACATACGTTACAATATCCTCGGGATATTCGGGGCTAGACCAATGTTCGATAAATGCCGCAAGATTTAGATTATACTCTTCTTCGGTGAGAGACCAAGTCAATGACTCCCATTCACCAGAGAAAGCAACCCATTTAGCGTGATTTATAGTGTATTGTATATCGAATTCCTCTTTTGCAGTCGCTTGTTCATCTTCCGGTAGCTTACTAATCTCTTCAAATGCTTTCCTCTTTGGTGGACAAATTTGAGGCTTGCACCTATTCATCACATTACACCAAATATGGAACGTACAAAGCATATTATGTGCTAATGGGAAGACTCTCTCTATTGCGTTCATTAATGCTACATCGTTGTCCGTCACTATAACCGCGGGGATATCATCATCTCGGTATATGGCCTTCACTTGTTGTAGCGCCCAAGTGTAACTTGGTTCTTGCTCATCTTCTAGAAAACAAAAAGCAACGGTAAACGGTGACTTCGTCGAGGTACGACCAACAATATTCAACAATGGCATCTCGTATTTGTTAGTCTTGTAAGTGCAATCCATTATAAGAACTTGATGGAAGGATTGAGCCAATTGAACACTCTTCGGATGCGCAATGAAGAGATGCGTTATTTGATCTTCCCGACCCACCTTCTTTTGAACCGCGTAGCCTTTCTCTTTAGCTACCAAAAACAATTGTTGCATCACTTTTCTATCCTTCCATTCAATCCTTTTAATTGTCTCAATTGCATTGTAAATGGTCGTCAAAGATGATACATTATCCTTGTTATCATCCTTTAGTAAGCGAAGCATGTTAAGTGGTGAAATTCCCATTCTCCTAAATTTAGCTATTTTTCTCCATTTCTTGAGGAGTGAGCCGAGCGGCCATTGCATGTCCTTCAAGATCATCCGGACGAGGGTGGTTATGATGGCCTACCACCTTATCCATAGATAGAACCCATCCATTCTTTTTTTTGCACTTACTAAATACTAGCTTGAACGGACATTTAGTTTTCTTTGAGCACGCTGTGTTCTTCCTCGTCGTCTTTCCTTTATACACATAACCCTTCTTCTTGTGACTAACATTGGGATCTCCACTTCTCTCACAAACCATTTCAAAACGAGTTTGGCTTTCTTTTCCATTCAAAACTAATACGCACATGGCTTTCTTGGCATGTTCTCTAGCCCAATTCTTCGCATCAATAGTTTCATCAAAAACCAAATCATTGACATAGTGATTAGATGTATCTTCAAACAGCATGCCAACCGGAGAAGGTTGATTATCCATTGGTATAGGTTGACATTCAATCTACAAGAAAAGGAACAACATCAATTGCAATCAGAAATAAGTTCTAAGTTACAATATTATTTTATCGGGCTAACCGAACTCATAGTTCGGTTGGTCAAGCAAGTTGACAACTAACCGAACTTTACGTACACTAAATCAAAAGTTTATTGTACGTAATTTCGGTTAGGTAGTGGGTTGGTATGAAGTTTGCGAACTAACCGAACTCATGGACCCTAAAGTTCGGTTATATGATAATTTTATCGGTATAACCGAACTCAGAGTTCGGTTTTCCAAGCAAGTTGAGGGCTAACCGAACTTAACGTACACTAATTCAATATTTTATTGTACGTAAGTTCGGTTAGGTAGTGGGTTTGTATGAAGTTTGCGAACCAACCGAACTTATGGACCCTAAGTTCGGTTATATGATTATTTTTCTGGAAAACCGAACTCATAGTTCGGTTTGACAGACAAGTTCACAACTAACCAAACTTTACGTACACTAAATCAAAATTTTATTGTACGTAAGTTCGGTTAGATTAAGGGTTGGTATGAAGTTTGCGAACCAACCGAACTTTATACACTAATGTGAAATATTATTTTACGTAAGTTCGGTTAGCTATTGGTTTCAAACTAACCGAACTCATAGACCCTAAAGTTCGGTTACATTTCGGCCAAACCGAACATAACACTTTGTAATCCTATTTATAGAGTTCCCAGTAACTACTCTGTTAACCGAACTTCAAAAACCTCCATTAATGGAGAGTTCGGTAACTCTGCGTGTTTAGAAAAAGTAACCGAACTACACTTTCCAGATGAGTTCGGTTACATGTTCTTCACACAAGGTAACCGAACAAGCACAAATCTACTCTAAAAATTCACATTTTTTTGAAAATTTGGACCAATTCAACCAACATTACCTAAGTTTTGAGCATACCTGGGTACCCCAATATTCTTCCTCCGGTTGTGGTTGGTAAAATCCATCGTTTTCACCATCTTGAAATTGGCTTTGGGGAAGAATACATTCACCATCTAAGAAATTATCCATATCCGGATCATTGTGAAGATTGACATATACTCTAGGAGATGAAGGAGATGTAGATTCAGATGAGATATCATCAATTGAATCATCACTTGAGTAGTCTAGATTAGTGAACTCAAAAAAATTTTATTTTCCATGGTTTTGTTCTTCAACTTCTCAAACTTCTCTCTCCCAATAATTCTACTTCTTTTTTAAAAATCTGATTTTTTAAATCTCAAATCTTTATTCAAAATAATTTCACTAATCACACTAACTAATCATTAACCAAATATAATCAGAGGGTAGTTTTGGTATTAATATAAATATTTAGATAAGGGGTGACCTAGAATTACTTCTAATGTCTTACCCAAAATAAAACAATGGTCCCCCCAAAAAAAGGCTGGTCCCCAAAAAACCGTTCTTTTGATGTGTTTTAATCCGATTCATTCCACTGCTCATTTTTGCAGGAAGGCAGGGTTTGCATTTGCTCATTGCACAACTTGCAAGGCCCAATACCACATGAGTGTGCAATCTGCTGTTGTAGATAGAAAATGGCGAACGTTGAAGTTCAGTTTCTTCGTTGCTAGAGATATATTTGCAATTTTTATCTCTGTCCAACTTGTACATCCTCGTCGTTTTTTCCTCCTAGTTTTCTTATTCCCCCTTTGGGTTTTTCTTTACTAAATTAGATATCTTCGTGAGTTCATCTCCCAATCTTTTGCTCTTTTTGTGCTCAGGCAATTTCTTTATTGGCGTATTTGGTGTATCTTGTTGATGCATCTCAGAACTTCGTGCTACGCCTGGCCTTGCAGTTTCCTGGTGTAGCTTGTTGCAAAATTGGCAGTAAAACATGGTGAAGAAAAGAATGTTGTATTAGGGTTCAAGGCTCTTATGAAAGATTATTTTCGACAATTATTCGACCATTTCCCAATTGAATTGACGAGTACAAACAGGTCAATTGAATATTGCCGTCAGGATACTTGAAGCCCCACAACAGTTGTTGGATTCAAAGCTTGTACGACCTTGATCCAACCAAGAACACACTGGTTTTGTTTCTGATGATGCTTGTAAGAAAGAAAACAGAGAGAGTTCAGAGATGTAATTGAATGAAAACAAGTATCCTATTTAAAGAGGAAATCACACCCTTTGGAGATGACTCTTCATCTCCACAGACATCTTTTCAGAGTGAACATGCGCGTCTCTTCCTTCAATACGTCCATTGGTGAAACGAGTTTTATGTTCAGGTTTTCTAACTGACAATAGAAAATTCCTTCAATTCAAGGGTTTGTTGAAAATATCCAACATAGCTAGCTTCTATCACATGTGTGGTATACCTCATTAATCTGATTTACGTGCTTACCATTTTGTTGTTTGGGTGTTAAATGTGAACATAGGTTAAATGCTTCTTATTAGTCGGTTTTTGTTGTTTCTTTTGTGTGCGCCTTCTGCGTTGATTTTCCCAATTTGGCTGGTCCTAAGAAGTTACATTGTAACATTGTTTTGGAGATTAAAGAAACGGAGGATAATCCAGGGACAGAGTTTGATACAAGAAACTTGAGTGGCTGCGCTGGTCAAGAAGAAGGGAATCCTTTAGATATTAAATTTATAACGGGACTAGCTTTGCAACTCAAGTCGTTGTAGTATAATGGTTAAGTATTCCTGCTTGTCACGCAGGTGATCCGGGTTCGATCCCCGGCAGCGGCGTTTTTTTTCTCCATTTTTTTGGCTATGGGTGTTCCTTCTCTCATTACTAGCAGACTTAAACTCTCAGTTTTTTGAAACATAAAACTGTATATTATTACACCTTGGCAAAGCGGTATGAACCCTGAAATGAAACAAACTAAACTCTAGCGACACACTTCTTTAGAACTTCAACGTCTTTACAATCTGCTAAATGCTTGCATTGTCTCCTTCTACATTGCAACGTCTTTGATGCCATAGGTTTTATTTTACGTGTGAACATTTTGAAAGGAATATTAAGTTTTCATATTTTTGGTCAGCAAATAGTTCAGGTATGTTTTTCTTAATCAGCTTATTTCTGGCGATTTGCTGCTTTTTGTTTTGGTTGGCAAAATTAATGATTATAGGAGACAATGCAAGCATTAATGTGATTGTTAACATTAATAGCATCTCTTTCTAAAAGTATCTGTACGCGTAGTTGAAATGATAAGACTATAAAGAAACAAGGAACATAAATCCTTGTAGGTGTAGAGACCCTCGGTGTCCCGCTGCATGTTTAGTGTCATGCTATCAGGGTTTAACAAGTGCTGGAGATTGTGCTTGCTTACCAGTTGCTGGCGAAGGAGCATCGTTATTTATCATTGGTGCAGTGATTGCAGTACTACCATGTAGACTGTAGGCTGCTCATAGGTATGTCTTAGAATGAACACCTCTTGGGAGCATTGTTTGAGATTCCTTCCATCAATTCAGTTTAGGTTCTCTCGGATATATACAGAGGGTAATGTAGCAGGTCTATTAGCTATAAGTGGCACCCTCACCACAATGGTCAAACGAACTCTCCTTTTATTCGTCCAGACCTTGGAAGGAATCGGTTCAGATTATTTTGCACCATATTCGCATTTTATTTATTTTTCTTCTGCTAGCTTATTTTTCTCTCTTGAGGTCAGCTGTAGTCCACTTGTTTTAACTAATAGAAACACCCAAGTTTCAAATATTTTAAAGTTAAAATTTCCACTGGCAAGATGAAAGAATGATCAAAATCAGAAGAGAAAAAAGTACCTGAATTAAGTTAAACTAGGCTCTCCGCATAAAATAGGTCTTCATATTAAAAAAAACGTTCAAAGAAAACCACTGATAATAACTCTAGCTATTTCATATGCTTCGGAGTTCGGGAAATTATAAAACCAGTACTGAACTATCATCCCTTGAGAAATATATAAAATGGCATTCTTAAAATACCATGCTACTCCCCTCACACCGTGATCCTTCATTAGTATTACCAAACATATTGTTTCTAGTTCTTGGGTTATCGCCAAATTTTTGGTTTTGGTCGCTTAAGTCTTTTAGTTTGTATAAAGGCTTCGTATTCGACATCAAAAAGAACTATGACCCCGGCTTTGTAATCTTGTCCTGTACCACGGCCGCAACGAATTGCTATACAATGAAGAGCTCCATTGACAAACACAGGCTGATAAATCTCACCGCCAGCCTCCAAGAAAAGGTCGGTACCACGGTTGTAAGTTACTTTTTTCCATGACTTCAGCCCTAATGTATATATCTGAGCTTCAAAACCAGATATAGCCATATCAACAGAATCACAAAAGAACCTCACCCAAACCCGTATTGGCTGTATGTTAGAAATTTCTTATCAAATTGGTCGTTGATGCATAAACCATTTGGAAATTGATCGTCTAATAGCTTCGGTACATAATTATCCTTGATTTCGTTAGTAAATGGGTTCCATATGGTCAAACAATAGCTATACTTACGTAACTTACCAGTAGGACGCTTCATTAAAACCAAACCATGACAAGAACCATAAATATGAATATCAGCCGCTACGATTCTAGAATCCCACGGATTATCTATCTTTACAGCAGACGGGCCGCTACGCGAAGGATCATACCATGACTCTTGGCATCTGCTTGCAAATGGTTTTCTTATAAGCCAAGAGAACTCCAATTGATTCGCCTCAGAAGAACTTTTAAGACGAATTCTGACATAATCTTTGAATAACTTGTTGCACCAATATTTGCATACGCACCTGAATCTGAAGACTGATTTCACAGGTAAAATCGTAAAAAGGGTGGAAATGATTTCATCCGGTAGGATGCCGATCCCATGATCAAATCTTCTTCTCTTTTTACAAGAAGCTCGAGTTTCCATCTTTGCGTTGATTTGTTTTCTGGCTTTGTCTATTAGTTTGGGTCTAGCCGTACATATAAATAGCTAGGGTTAGAAAACAATCGCACGGAGTTTTTGAACATAAAACCTACAGTATATGTTTAGGAAGGCTTGCACTCGTTTAAAGAAGCAGCCATGGTCAGAGGAACATATAGTTCACCTGCGCTGGAATGATATGCAGGTCGAGTTCGCCATAGGCTACTAAAGGTGGCTTGATAGAAAAATAATCGTCCACTTGTGCTGTTGAAGTTGCACACTAAATATCGACCACATCGTCAGCCACACTGTTCGCTTCTCCCTGAATTTACTGAATTCACATCAACTGTTGCATGGGCTTGAATGGTTCTTGGCCCGGACATATGATTCCTCTTTTAGTTAACAGGCCTAAATAATAAGCGAAAACAACATCTGGGCAATTGGTCTAGTGGTATGATTCTCGCTTAGGGTGCGAGAGGTCCCGAGTTCAATTCTCGGATTGCCCCCCAAATTTTTGTTTCTTTTTTTCCCATTTTTTTTTCTCGCTTACATTTTTTTGCCCCTGAATTTTCTTTTTCATTTCTTTTAAAAATCTTCATTCATGTAGTGCTTGAATCGGACTGCCCCCATATTTTATTTTTCGTTTCTTTTTAAAATTTCATGCTGTTTGAATTACTACTCTAGACTCTAGCAACCATGCAAAATGTGATTCCAATAGAATAGGCTATACTTTGAGAGTCACTTGTGTCCAACGAAAGGAAAGAAAACATACACTACAGAAGTTTTTCCGGCAGGAGATTTTTCTAAAATACAATGAGTAGTATAGAATTACTATTGCATCAACTAGGTATTCGGTGTCGGGCAATCATTGCACTAGTACTCTTCGTGTTCTTTGGATTGATCTATAGCATTCTTGTGGCTACAATTGCTGGGCAAAGAATCTGGCAAAGGCACTATCACATACTTGCAAAGATGATGCTGACAAAAGTGAGTTAAAACTGTTTCCATTCACTTTTTGTCATACCAGTGTTAGAGCATTGGTTCCATTTTATCCCATTATAAAACTGTGCTTCTTGACGGATCATGAGGAACTAAACCAAGAAATCCCACCATCCTTTCATCATATAATCACACTGTGCTAGAATCACCCACCTAATTGACTGGACGGGTGTTCTTGCTTTGTGACAGATGCCATTTTCCAGTGCACAAAGGATAACCGGCCAAACTTTCTGATCTGACATGTACACATTAGTTTCCATGGCACTTTTGATAGAATACATTTCTCTATAGCAACAAGTTTAGTGGATGCTCGAATTTGTGATTCTGTAGCTAACTTTTTGTTCGTTCATTGTTGTTTATCTGGATTGACTGATTTTCAAATGCTTATTAGGAGTTGAGGATGTTGATGGATTGGCGACGGATTCCAATTGGTGCCCACCTCCTCTTCCACCAGAGCATGTTGAGCAGATGAAGGCACTTGGTCTCCTGTAAATTCACCTGCGTAGTCCAATCATTTCAATCACATTTCATCAGTAAGGTGCTAAATCACCACGGATTTTTGAGTCGACTCAGCTCAGTTTGACTCATTGTAGCTGACTCATCTAAATATAACCAAATGTAATCAACTTTCATGTTCTATTACAAAACAAATCTCTACTTGTTCAAGATGCATTATAATCAAGCCAAGCCATATAGACTGGTTCTTTTTACATATATTACAGGGGACATGTTCACAGTAAATGGCTGCAAGTGAACATCTAAAGTCGTGATATGTTCAAATTGAGAATTTATGTTCATGACCAACGAGGCAACGACATACTTGTGAAGTGCAATCATGAAGTTTGGGTTTTTCATGAGACAGCTATAAGTAATTCGGATTCATTCATGAGTGAGACGGTACGTGGGTTTATTTCGATTCCGTCTTGTAATTATATCAAACTATAAGTAATTCGGATACATTTTTCCCAAGAGAAATAAAATTCTTACACCATATGTTCTAAGTCAATTCACAATTGTCATTTTATTTTATACGAATACTCTGGGATACTGGAGTAAACTATTTTTCTTTATCAAGAGATTAATTCGGGGAATAACATATCATTCAAGAATCACATTTCTGATATATATGGAATATGTACATTGATGGTCAGTCATTCAGAAATTATATTTGGTGTCTAGGTTATCAAGTTTTGGGAAAATATGATGGGACAAAAGTAGGGAGGAAAATGTATTGGTGTGAATTAGAAATCTAGTTGAAAACTCCGTCTCATTTAAATTCAAAACATATAAATAAATTCTCGTAGTTACATATAATTTTTTATGAGTATAAACAACTTTATTTTTTCTTAAAAGAAAATTTATAGTATTAGTGTATAAAGAAGTGGCACAAACCATTTTTAATTAGTGTGTCCCAAACTTAAAGTTTGGGAAACAAAATGGAAGGGGACTATTTTTATTTTATGGAAAAATTCATATATTAAAAACTAGCAAATGTAGAACAATAAATTTGTGTAGTTTCTATGAATGGAATTCTCAAATATTCTCATTGATTTGTTAAAGAAGAAGGCAAGGCCTTATATACAAAGTTTACAAGAGATGTCGACATACATTGTAAAGAAGGATGTCGACATTCATTTAAGGTAAGTAAGAAACTATTGCAAAGTAAATACAAATATCTTACAAATATCCCAATACCCCCTCAAGTTGGAGCATGAAGTTTGGAAATATAACGAACACTCGTAGTCTCGTGATGTTAGCTTTGTTGAAGATGTTTATCCTCTAGCTGATTCCGAAGAAATGAATCGTCTTCACTCAAACAGTCAAAAAATACCGAGAATTGCAAGCAAAATTTGCACGATAAGGACCCCAAACATCACAATGAATTAAATCAAATAATTGATCTGTTTTATTTTCACTTAACGGAAAGATACTACGAGTTTGTTTTGCCCGATAACAAATATCACAAGCTTTAAACTCCATCTTTTTATTATTACTACGACAAACTTGAGGTAGCAGCTCCATTACTTGTCGAGAAGGATGTCCTAGCCGTTTATGCCATAAATCTGCCTTGTCTTTCCCATGAACAACATTAACACAAGTTGGTTCCCTCATCGGCAGATGATAAAGCCCCCCAATAAGTTCACCCATACCAATCGTCATCCTCAAGACAATGTCATGTACAACACAGTAAGAGAATGTAAATTGTATGCTTAATTTTCTAGAAGAGAGAAGTTGCGAGACTGACAGTAAGTTGCAAGTGAATGTAGGGACGAATAACACATTGTTCAAAACTAAAGAATCGGTTAAAGTGACTTCCCCTATTCTGGTGGCCTCTATAGTAGCACCATTAGGCAACCCAACGTGAATAGGAGTTATGGCACGAGAGAAATCAAAGAGATTTTCATCACAACAAACGTAATTCGATGCACCAGTGTCAACAATCCAAGTATAAGCTCTCTTACCAGTTAAACGAATAGGATTGGTAGGTGCAGACATTTCACCCAAGACAACATTCACTTTAGGTGCAGCAACTGTTTCAGGAGTGTTTGAGCTTGGTTTTCCACGACCTGTGGCTTGCGGACGCCTAGGTTCACGGCCAGGTGGATAACCATGTTTCTCCCAATAGCGTTCCTCAAGATGTCCATGATAGCCACAAAAACTGCACTTCAACGGAGATCGGCCAGATTTCACACCTTGTGGCATATTACTACGAACAACAAATGTCATTGGAGGTGCTTCTTCAGTCCTTCATTGAGTATAAAGGTGAACCTCTTCCTCTTGTGAAATTCTTGAGTACACAGAGTGAAGAGATGGCAATGGCTCTATGGATAAAATATTGGAGCGTGCATAGCATAATAAGATTCAAGACCCATTAGAAATTCACGCACCTGATCAGCTTCACGTCTTGTACGAAGGGTTTTATTCAAATCACATTTGCAACCGGAACAAGAACAAGAAGGTAAAGCATCAAAGTCATTGATATCATCCCATAATTTCTTTAAACGTCCATAATAAGTCATAATTGACTCACCAGATTTTTGTTTGCAAGCAGCAACATCGGATTTTAATTGAAAAATTTTAATACCGTTTCCAACAAAAAAAGGGAAACGATATCTTCCCACAATTCATACGACGTATCACGATAAGAAATAGTAGATCGATTATTCGGATCAATAGTATTAAAAATCCAAGCCACAATCATATAGTTAACCGTCCACCAATCCTCAAGATCATTAGAATCAGTTGTAGGTTTAAGTATTTTACCATTGATGAAACTGAGATAGGCAAAACCAAAGTATCTTTCAAATGGGCACTTGCAAAAAAAATGTGACCGTCCGTTTCTTGCGCTTGATTGTTACATAGTTGACAAATCTGGTCTAGTTCTATATTGTGAGCACCTAATCTAGGACGTTGGTAGAATTTTTGTGCTATTTTCCAGTTAGAAGTCTAATTCTTGGGATGGCTTGAGAGGGGACTACTTTGTGATAGGAATATCTACCCTATACTTATAAGGGTGTCCTAAAATGTGGAAATGACTAACCTACCCTTAACCTAATTAAAATTAAAACTAATCTAATAAATATACACACACACAGATATATATATATATATAACCTAAATTAAATCATGAACAAAACAAAATCAAAATCAAAATTATAGCAAATCCATTACTTTTATTTTTTCACAAATCCGTTACTATTAGGGGGTTCATTTTCTTCTCTTCTTTCCGCTTCATCGTCTCGATTAAAAAAAATCCACAAACCCATTACTTGCTTGAAAAAATGAGTAGTAATCATCAAAATAAGTTGAAAATGGAAGTTGCAGAGAGAAGTTCGGCTAGGAATGATGTGAAACAGTTTGTCGAACTAGCCGAACTCAACTTTAATGGAGTTTTTTTCTTTCAGAGAAAAGTTTGGTTACCTCGCAATTTTTTTTTCCTAACCTAACTTTTCGTCGCAACTTTTTTTCCTTTTTTTCTTAGCCGAACTTTAAGTTCGGTTATGTCGCAGTTTTTTTCTCCTAACCGAATTTTTCTCTAAAAACCTATATATTGAGTTCGATTCGTAGATTTTTTTCCAGTAATTAAATTTTTGTTCGGTTATGTCGCAACTTTTTTTCCCTAGCCGTACTTTTCTCTGAAAGAAAAAACTCCATTAAAGCCGAGTTCGGCTACCTGTGTCTTCAGTTTCATTAGCCGAACTACACTTACAGATGAGTTCGGTTACCTGTGTCTTCAGAACCATTAGCCGAACTACACTTGCAGATGAGTTCGGCTACCTGTTCTTCAGATGTCGTACCCGAACTTTATTTGCATGGTCGAAATCAGTTTATAAATTTTTCATTTTTCGAAAGTTTTTGCCAATTCAAGCAACATTAACTAAATTTGAAGTATACCTAAGTACCCAAAACCCTCATTTCGAAATCAACCATCTTAAAAAAAAAAAAAAAAAAAAAAAAACGAGACTCCTTCTTCTCAAAAATTATTCTTTTAAAAACACCCAACTAATTAATCTAACCTCACTAATTAATCATTACACTAACACTAATGAATCATTATACTAACTAATTTAATTACCAAGGGCAAGTTTGGTATTAAAAAAATAGATAAGGGGTGACTCATTGTTACTTCTAATATCCACCAAAAAATTGAAGAGTAGTCCCCCTCCATTTTTGAGTAGTGCCCAAAAAATCGTTCCTAAAATAGGCTTGGGATCGGTGAAAACAGGCTTGGGCTTGCCATGGACTAGCTCTACTCGGGATATTCAGCATATTGCTCATGAGCTCGATTTGCTTGTTACTCGTAGTAAGAATCGTCAATGATGACTCATGAACTAGATATGAATTTTCCATGCTACATAGACGTTTCATAATCCATTACTTGTCTCTGAGTTAGATTTGATATTCCTATTTTTTGAATCGATTACCATCGATTATATAAATATGCGCAACTTAAAGTGTGTAATCATAGACGGAGTCAAGGGGTTGCATATAGGGCAAGGTATTGAAAACGTGAAGCGGAGCGTGACTCATTTTCTATTTTTGAGAAGCGATGCGTAGGTTGAAGCGTGAAGCGGCATGGTTGACGGTGAATCCTAAAATATATAATTTGATATATTATAAATATGTGTCTTGTAATATAGAGAAAGAGGAGAAGAAGACACAAATTAAAGGGAGAAAGAGAAGAATAATTCTATTAATGTGTGTAATAGATAAACATTAGATCCTCTATTCATAGGGATAGACACAAGGGCATCCCAGTAATAAACGAGATTTACCCTAGATATTCTTAACATAATTACATGTTTATAACACCCCCCCTGATGACATTGTGTCTAAGCTAATTACAAACGTACCAGGAAAACTCAAAAGAGAAAAACCTAAAATTGCATAAGCATATAAAGACTCGAAACAGTGTTGGACACGCAAATGTTGCCTCGTTAAAACCTTGACAAGGAAAGCCCAGTGGGACAAAACCTTGACAAAGGAAAAAGAGTACATTGCGATAAGTCCGTTTAATGCACCTTTGATGATGGCGCTCCCCCTGATGAGTACTTCGGTTAAATCTTGGCTTGCAAATCTTTGAGTCGCAACTTCCCAATTTGATGAACGTATTTCTTGAATGCAGAAGACTCTTGTTCCTTCATGAAGCAAATTGCTACTTGATTAAGTCTTATTTTGTGTAAGTCTTCTAACAGTAATTTTCTCGAGTCTCCATGCTTCTTTAAATACATTGACGACTTGTGTCTTGGTTGCTAGATTCTTGGAGATGATTTGCAGAAATAGTTGATGTAGTCTCTTCAATAAAGTTCCAATATGCAGTTATAGTACCAAAGGTGAGTAAAGTTTGTGATCATACCTTATATGGATCAAAATGATATCCAAATTCATAGGAGATGGTTATGTTGATGTGGTCTAACAAAACAAAATGACCTAGTTAATGGTGGGAATCCACCAAATAACTGAAATTGATACAACTCCCCCTTGGATGACCACCAAGTTGAATTAAATTGTCTCACTAAAACCTTGCCAGTAAAACCCAATGGGAAAAAAATATGGGCGAAGGAAAAAGAGCACAAATATCAACATTCTTGAAAGAAATTAATTTAAACGTCTACGAGATGTTGCCTCGTTAAAACCTTGTCAGGAAAACCACATGGGACAAAACATGAAACGAAGGGAAAAGAGTACAACTTTTGACGTTTTATGGATGCTAACTCAACTATATGAGTTTTACAAAAAAAAAAAACAAGCATCAAAATAATGAATCTAGTCTATCTCAAAGACGAGTTTAAGCTAGCATAATTCTAACTGCAGATTTAAGAAAGAAAAGAAAAATAGAACTTATGTTGTTAAAGCGTGGATTTTTGTGTTTTTAAGGCCTCCTCGAGACACCTATAATTAATCCGGATTTTTGGTTCATACCAAATTTATAAAAACACACACACAAAAAAAAGGATTGTTAATCCTGACATAATCGAGTCAGGTGGTTGTCTAAATATAATTTTAATCCTACAAGGATTAAAAAAAAAAATTGAATATGTTCCCAACCACGTACGAGTCCTTCAAGGACTACCACGCCAAAGGCATCATGTAAAGAGAACAATTATTGAACCAATCCTAGGGTTTGAGAAAACATAAAATCCCCAAATCGTTTTTACAACGAAGTAATTTCTCGTATAAAGTCGTAATATGACTACACCAACTTGTAATTAATAGGCTTGGCATGTTTAAAGGTGTTAAGTTTGGATCCAAAGTTGCGTCAATCGAGAAATTAATCCAACCTAATCTGGATTTATGCCAATCAATCACATATGTCGATATTTCTCTGCAGAGGGGTTAACAACCACCATTTTTAATTATTTTAGTAGCTACTGTGAATAATCGACAATCATATTAGCTTATTATGATCCCACATAATTCTCAAATGTATGCATATACTGAAAAATTCAATAAATATTGGTACCAGCGCCCGCGGGAATTATAATCTCCTCATATTCAAGTGAGAAGATATTATAATTGAGAATATGAATTCGGTACACTCAATTGGAGCATTACCTATAGCCTCTTATAGAACACTACTTATCTGCTAGATGTGACTGGATTTCCTCTTAAGAGGCAAAAGCTTATATAAAAGCAAAAATGAGAATTTCACGCCAATCATATAATGACAGCCTAAATAAAATTGATTGTGATGGGAAAGATATTTATATAACTTTTAAGTTAATGAAAACCAACGTCCGGTAGTGCATAATCTCTCCTTAATTATGGCGTAAATATTTTCATTCATATACAAGTTTTATAAAGTATTATCCGATTAATTCGAGACATATACTTATGATGATTTCTGGATTTTAAGAAAACTAGATTGGACAGGATATATTGACTTCAAAAGCCATAAACAAATGTCCAAAAAATTTTAGTTCACTCAAATTAAAAATCAACCATGGATTTTATTGATTACAAGCATAATATGGAAATAAAATATCCAATTTCGTGACCTCGAGGGCCAACGAGATAATGGTTTAGATTGAACTTATTGGAAACTCTATTTTTATCAAAAAAAAAAAAAAAAAAATCAATCAAGATCAATTTATATAGTCACTACAAGGACTAATGATATTGGTTAACAAGCCGGGTGCGCACCCATTGATCTTGAGTGTCCAATTATATTCTAATTCCAATTGGAACAATCCCAAAATTTGGAGATAATTACCAAGAAGAAAATTAAAATTGCAAAAATATCCAACAAGAATGCAAAAATTCCTCATTTTATTGGTATTTGGTTGATGAAGATTTCTCTGGTGGAATAGAAATCAAAAACCAAAAGTGGCTAAAAGTTCTTGGAATGCCAATTTTTACATCCCTTGTAGGAAAAAAAATGGGGAAAAACCAATATCAATTGGTTTATACAATTTACCAAAATTGAATTGACAAAATATAAAAAATATTGTCGTTTGATCCATCGCATTGGAAAAATCCAATTTGTGGTTAACGGATGGTTTCTTGTAAAAATAGAAACAGAAATCATATAGATAAATCACATGATCCTTGTATAGAGGACAAGGATACCAAATTTAATTGGTCGTAGGTTATTCAACCATGCATGTGATTAAATACCGTAAAGGTAGCTAAATCGCGATGACACCAATTTTTGGTGATTACAGTTTTATTAAAGGAATAGAAACTGCAAACCATCTTTCGATGAATTTTTTTTTCTTTATGTATAAAAGGATTAGAGAAGAAAGAAAATCAAACTTTTTAATATAGTTAATCACCGATATCCCATAAATATAGATTATGTCTTTTAGGATTAATCAATGTATTTTAATTGCACCCAAAAAATAAAAACTTCGAGAATACTCTCGTAATTGGGATTGAGAGGATATACAAAATCCATAAGAAAGAAATAGAGGTTGATGTGTAAACACAGGTAAAAGAAACACCTCCTTTATTCATCCATTGATCCACACAATCACTGTTGGATATAATTTTATATTAAGAGTAAAAGATGTTCTGCATATTCAGGTCAAACAAAAACTTAATAAACTTGTAAACATGTTGTTTGTTGAGCTATGTCTACAAAGAAACAAACAATTGTCAGTAGCTACCAGGAGCAATTTTGAGAATTCGGTCAAACGAATAAAACAAAAAGAAGGAACAGTAAGATGTTATTTACTGTTCATAACGCCGTTTGTTTTATGGCTGCTCCTGTTCAAATATTCCAAAGACCTATGATGAAGCCAACAGAAACATCATTAGAATTTTTCCCTTTTCTAATAAATCAAAGTAAAATAAATTAAATCAAGAGAGAAGGTTAAGTTGTAGAGGATCGTTCTCCGTTTTCATGGCTCAGTTGGTAGAGCAACGTGCGTAATAACGTCTTGTAATATAGAGAAAGAGGAGAAGAAGACACAAGATAAAGGGAGAACGAGAAGAAGAATTCTATTAATTTGTGTAATAGACAAACATTAGGGCCTCTATTTATAGGGCTAGACACAAGGGCATCCCAGTAATAAACGAGATTTACCCTAGATATTCTTAACATAATTACACGTTTATAACAAGGTATAAATTTTTTCATAAATATAAAATATAGTCAAATATAATCCTAAATAACCATGTATAATAGTAGTTCAGCATTCACATACCACACATGAGGTGGTAGGTTTGAATCCCACCATCCTTTTTGAATTTTTAGAACATTATTTCTTGAAGTTTGACCATTTTATGCTTCTGACTTTGGTCAAAATCATGCTTCATAGGTACGCTTCAGAGCGTTTCTGGAAAAATTTGAAGTGAATTTGTACGCTTTTAAAAACCATGATACAGGACCTATAGACCCACATGGTTGGATTTGATTAAAAGCAGGTTTAGGTTTAGGTTCAGGGTAGTGTACCTTGTGGGTAAAAATATGTAAAGTAAGTTGCAACTTAGTGTCACTAATGGGGTCAAAAAATATTTGAATGTCAAAAAAATTGTGTGACCCAAGGGCAGAGTTATCCCAGCTTCGTCCCTGCATGTAATGCTTTTTTGAGTCATGTAATTTCTCTTGAGTATCATATATGGGAATATATAGCTCAAACCTGCAAGGATAGCATTTCATAGAAGTGTAAAGGAGTTTGATTCATTAAATTCGAAAGTTTAGACATGAGATATCAGAGAAAACCCGGAGGCATTTCCTTTACGTTTTGAGGAAGAATAGATTGACATATGGTGTTTTTCAGTAAGTTTTATGCTTTGAGTAACTAGACTTATATTTCATGCCTCAATCAGATTGGGTGGTTTGGGATACGATGGCATGCCAAAATTAGGTCGGAAGTTGGTTTATGGAAACGATATAGTTCATCAGCAACAATTTGCTTGTCACTTGTGAAATACGAATCATAAGATATGGATTTTCCATACTACATAGTTGTTTCATATTTCATTCATGAGTCTGAGTTTGATTCAATATTTTGTTTTCTAATAAGATTCCCTTTAGTTATAAATATATTCAATAGTTTTGTGAGTCTCATTATCGCCTCTTTAATATCATATATATGCAAATAGTTCAAACCTCCAAGAATGATGTGATAGAGAAGTGTAAAAGAGTTTGATTCAGTAAATTATGAAGCTTAAACATGGGGTATTGGAGAAAACTAGGTAGCATTTGCTTTTACATAGTTTATCCTTGAGGTTGCCAACTTCCTGGCAAAGGCAGGAATCAACGGAGTACCATATATTAAATACACACTATGGCTGATATGGTTGTTGGGAAGATTATATTTTGAAAATTAATGTTTTAGTTTTGATGTTTGTCATACTAAAGTGTGTTCAAAATTGAAAATGGTGAAACAAAAATTAATTATAAAGCTTTTATTATTCCTTGTTTACAATTTAACTACTTAAAATAGAATTTTTTTCCATGTCATGTTTGGGAGAAAGGCCGCCACATGTTATCTGTCATGTGTAACAAGGATGAAAATTTTGGATACTAATAATTAATAATAGCAGAGAACAATATTTTGGATGAATATTCTTGAGTTGAGCCATGAATTAAAAAGTGGACTGCAGATCATTTTTTCAGCACATCATCAGTTTTGATAATTGTGTAATACGAGCTGAAATCAGGGGAGAGTCAACCTTATGCATGGGTTTTAGCATACCCAGCTCATCTGATTTTCAAACGATTTTTACAAGAAAATTTGTCCTGCAGGTTTATTTATGCTTAATTTCATTTCTTAGCAAGACTTTTCATTTGATAAGCTCCATCACTAGATGAGATGTATACCACTTGAGAAATCACTAGATGTATTCTATCTTCATTTTTCGCTAGTTACCTAACAGCTTGTTTGGATACCACTCAAGAAATCACATTTTGACGTCTAGAATTAAAAAGGTCGGAAGTTAATCAGGATGTATAATTTCAAAATGACTTCTAGTAATATCAAAAAAGTTACTTGTTATGATGTAAAATATTTTTACTTCTGATTTCGGCTTCTAGAAAAATATTTCTAATTCTGATATTCAAATACCCAATTAGTCTTGACCAAGAGTCTATAAAATCAACATATAATTCAACTCAGGTCAATCCAATTGCACATTAAAAAGCAATTATATTTCTATAGGCCATTAAAAATCGTTCGGAAAATCATAGGTTTGATTTCCTATTTTTAGAAGATACTCCCTCCGTCCCACTATTAGATGACCTACTTAGATTAAAATTTTGTCCCACTATTAGTTGACCTATCTCATTAAACAAGGGATATTTCTAAAATTATTCTTGGTTATAATTACATCTACTATCATATGTATATATTTTGCTTGGTAAGTCGCCATTATGGCTAACTCTCTTCACGGTTATGTGTTGTCCTTAGCGCCCATTTCCATGTTAGTCTCGGCTTCGTTCAAACAAGACGAGTTGAAGCGGCTTCTGTTCGTGAAGGCCGAGGTTGAGGAACTTCCGACACAGAGAAAGATAAGCAGGGATGCTAAACGCGCGAATTTCAGATCCCGTTACGAGGCGTATCAAACTGCTCAGGCCGAGTCCCCCGGTCGGGTATCATTGGAGATCCAACAGGCGCTGGACGAAGCTGTCAGCGCTCGCGACGCATCCAATCAGTTATTCGCGGATTCTTTGATGATGGTGGCTACTATGGATCGTGCCATCTCTGATTGTCATCTTTGAGTCTCTCATCAAGGGGTCTTACTGCTTCTCGGTCATACTCTGACTTTAGCGGCCGCGTCCACACTTGTACCTCGACATTACCTTGAGGACGAGTTGGCTCGTTTATTGATTTTGAAGAAAGAGGCGGGTCTGTTGTGGACGCTTAGACTAATTCGTCAAGATAAGGCGCGCAAGGAGTACGATGAGCATGAAGATACTCTTTCGATTGCTCGCGGGGCTGGTGTTGAAGATAACATGATCCAGGACATCTTCAGGTTGGTGCATGAAGCCGATCAAGATCTCCGTTTGGCTACTGCACAATGTGCAGATGGTTGCTTGATGGTGGAAGCCTTAGACGATGATATTGCTAGGTGTCGACCACTGGTGGCTGGTTAAGTTTATCACTGTGGAATGTCTTTTTAGTTTAAACGTGTTTTGTACTAGATTAGTGTGAATAAAGTCTTTGCTTTCAATTTTGAGGGTGATGTTATTTGCTTGTATACAAGTATATCGTGCCTTCGGTCCATCTGTGACATGTTCTTCTCTTGCGGGATTGTTGGGTAAGGTTTTTCGTTAGTTGAGCGCGGTTATTCCTCCCTTTCTCTCTCTTCTGTCTCCCCCCCCCCCTTTTTGGATTATGTATCTACTCCCCCTCCCCCCTCCTTTTTTTTTAAGGGAGTTAGACGGGGTGGGCGTTGGTTAAACGCGCCTACTCCCCCCATTTTTATTTTCAAGGGAGAAGGATAGGGCGAGCGTTGGTTAAACGCGCCTATCCCCATCTTTATTTTCAAGGAGCTGGGTGGGGTAGGCTTTGTTTAAATGCGCCTACTCCCCCCTCTTTATTTTCAAGGGATAAGGGTAGGGCGGGCGTTGGTTAAATGCGTCTATCTCCCTTTTTTTCTTCCAAAGGAGCTGGGTGGGGTGGGCGTTGTTTAAACGCGCCAACTCCTCCCTCTTTTTTTTTCAAAGGAGCTTGGTGGGGTGGGCGTTATTTAAACCCGCCTACTCCCCATCTTTTTTATTTTCAAGGGAACCGGGTAGGGCTTGCGTTGTTTAAACGCGCCTACTCCCCCCTCTTTTTTTTTCAAAGGAGCTTGGGTGGGGTGGGCGTTGTTTAAACGCGCCTACTCCCCCTCTCTGTTTTTTTTAAAGGAGCTGGGTAGGGTGGGCGTTGTTTAAACGCGCCTACTCCCCCTCATTTTTATTTTCAAGGGAACCGGGTAGGGCGGGCGTTGTTTAAACGCGCCTACTCCCCCCTCTTTTTTATTTTCAAATGAGCTGGGTGGGGTGGGCGTTGTTTAAACGCGCCTACTCCCCCCTTCTTTTTTCCCAAAGGAGCTGGGTGGGGTTGGCGTTGTTTAAACGCGCCTATTCCCACACTTTTTTATTTTCAAGGAAGCCGGGTGGGGCGGGCGTTGTTTAAACGCGCCTACTCCCCCTCTTTTTTTTTCAAAAGAGCTGGGTGGGTTGGGCGTTGTTTAAACGCGCCTACTCCCCCCTCTTTTTTATTTTCAAGGGAACCGGTTAGGGCGGGCGTTGTTTAAACGCTCCTACTCCCACCTCTCTTTTTTTCAAAGGAGCTGGGTGGGACGGGCGTTGGTTAAACGCGCCTATTCCCTCTTTTCCTTTTGGTGCTTGTTGGTCGTTCGGATGCTTTTTGCATTCCTGGAACCTTTGTTGTCTTGTCATTTGATTAGGCGCCTTGGGCGTTCCGGAGGTTTTTACAAATATCAGTCAATCAAGCGCCTTTGACATTCCTGAGACCTTTTATGAAATTGTCAGTCAATCGGGCGCTATTGGCGTTCCCCAGACCTTTTGATGAGACTTGTCAGTCAATCAGGCTCCTTTGTCTATCCTGAGACCTTTCGTGAACTTGTCAGTAGATCAGGCGCCTTTGGCATTCCTGAGACCTTTTGTGAACTTGTCAGTCAATCAGGCGCCATTAGAATTCCTGAGACCTTTTGTGAATTTTGTCAGTCGATCAGGCGCCTTTGGCTGCCCTAAGACCTTTTGTGAACTTGTCAGTCAATCAGGCGCCATTAGCCTTCCTGAGACCTTTGTTGATGCTTACTTATTGTTTGTTGCGTGTTTTCGAGTTTCCCGGCCACCCGCTTTCGTTCAAATATGCTTCTAATGACAAAGCATTCTTCCGTCGGGTGTCCCATCCTCCGATCATAATGAAAATAATCAGGCGAGCTTTTGTCCATCTTGTTGATATCCATTGTGGTTGTGTCATGTACCACACGGTTTAGTATGCATACTCTATATTCTGAATTAGCTGTTAGGGGGTGCAGTTAACCAATTGTTGGGTGTACTCATCCTTAAGTCATTTCCTCGAGTTCTGTAATGAGTAGATAGGTTACTAGCCGTTGAGATTGTTAGTGAGATATTTGTGTATTAAATACCAATCATTCTTCTCCTGAGAAGAATAATGAAAACCTAATTAAAACTTCAATTGAAGTCCAGGATCTGTTTATCAGAGAGAAGGTAGCTTGCTACCATTTTGATCTATTTCTCCTTGTAGTTGTACTAGATACACTACAATTGGTATCAGACTCCATCCCGGGACCGGTAGCCATGGCCACCAAAGAAAAAATTCAAGAGATTTCCACAATTGTTACTCAACACACATATTCAATCTCGGAGATGAAGATTGAGATTCTATTTTTGGGTGACAAGATGAATCTTCTTATTAATTTGATTCAATCATCTCATTCTACACCTCCAGACCCTTCTGGATCGACGATTCCTCAACAAAATCCGGATGAACATCATACCGACTTCCATGAGCTGATTCACAAATTCACCAACTCTGACTCTCGTAAGTTTACTCGTACTCCTAAGGTCGATTTTCCACATTTTAATGGTACTAATCCTCGTGGTTGGGTCCTTAAATGTGAAAGGTATTTTAATTTGCATCGATTTCCTGATGATGAGCGTGTTGATATGGCTGCCATATATTTTGATTCATCAGTAGATTCATGGTTCTTAAATTACCAGCAGGGTAAAGAGTTTATTTCTTGGGAATCTTTTAAACATGATATTTGTGCTAGATTTGAAGATATTGCTTAGGACAACTATGTAGGTAGTTTCAATAAGCTCAACCAAACTACCACTGTAGAGGATTACTATGATCTCTGGGAACATTATAAAAGCTATATGGTAACCAACAATCCTTATTTGCCTGAGAGTTATTATACATTAAGCTTTATTAGTGGGTTAAAAGAAGAGATTCGTACAGTGGTGCAGATGTTCAAGCCTGAGAATACTGCCACAGCTTTTTATTTGGCTAGGCTGCAGCAAGCTTCTCTTCAGCACCAGCCAAAACAAACTAAATCATTCTCTAGACCATTTACACCTTCACCACTCTTGGTGTCCCACCCACCATCTACCATCAAACCTTTTTTCTCTACATCATCTACCCTTACCAAGAACAATACCTCTTCATCATCCCTATTTGTAACTCACCTTCCTACTCCCACAAGAACCTCACCAGATAATTCTCTCCCACCTGTTAAACGACTCACCCATGCACAAATGCATGTTAGGAAAGACAAAGGACTTTTTTATAACTGTGATGAGTTTTATAGACAATGCCATAAATGTAAAACTCAAAAGCTGTTCTTGTTAATTGCTGATGATGATGCGGAGGAACCTGGATCCTTATCTACTGAAGAACTCTCTGATGCATCTCCTTCAACTTCAGATTCTACTATTGAGATTTCTTTACATGCCTTGACAGGGAATATTGCTCATGACACTATTAGAATTCATGGTCTTCTTAACAAGCATCCTGTGGTTGTGCTTATTGACACTGGCAGTACTCATAGTTTCATTGATGCTGCTCTCACCTCTAAACTAGGCCTTCATGTGTCACCAACTGGTCAGATGCTTGTCACCGTTGCTAATGTAGATAGCACTATCATCAAGGGTAGTTGACATCACCTTAACTGGGAAATGCAAGGACATCAATTCTCTGAAAGTTTACGAGCTCTTCCTCTAGGTGGTTGTGATATTATTTTGGGAGCTGACTAGTTGCGCAAACTTGGTGATGTTACTTTTAACTTCAGTCTACTGAGTATTTTTTTTGTACATCAAGGCACACCAATTACCCTTCATGGTACTTTTTCTAAACCTTCCTTGAGCCTTGTCAGTGCTTCTTCTCTTAAGAAATTTTTAAAAAGTAACGCCCCTACACTACACTACCACCACCACCTGCAGTATCCACCCTTCTAGACAGTTTTTCAGATGTTTTCGCAGAACCTAAAGGACTTCCTCCTTCTCGGTCACTTGACCATAAAATTCCACTCAAAACTGGTTCCGACCCAACTTCTCAAAGACCATACAAATGCCCTTATATTCATAAGTATGTGGTCGAATCCTTAGTATCTGAAATGCTCTCCTCTGCTGTGATACAACCCAGTCATAGCCCATTTGCTGCTCCTATTCTCCTTGTTAAGAAGAAGGATGGAACTTGGCATTTTTGTATTGATTATCGTAAACTCAATGACATAACCTGACAAAAGACAAATTTCCAATTCCACTTATAGAGGAATTACTTGATGATTTGAATGGTTCTATGGTATTTTCAAAGATTGATCTTCGTTCTGGCTACTACCAAATTCGAGTTTATACACATGACATTCACAAGACGGATTTTCGCACCCATCATGGCCATTATGAATTCAGAGTAATGCCTTTTGGGTTTACTAACGCTCCTGCAACTTTTCAGGCTCTAATGAATGACGTATTTCAACCATATCTGCGTAAATTCGTGCTGGTATTCTTTGACGATATCTTAGTTTACAGTCCATCCATGGAGGCTCATATGGAGCATTTACAGCTTACATTAGCTCTGCTAAGGAAGCACTCTCTGTTTGCCAAGTTATCCAAATGTGTTTTTGCTCAGCCACAGCTTGAGTACCTTGGCCACATTATCAATGTCAATGGTGTTGTCGCAGACCCTGACAAAGTCGCAGCCATGGTTCATTGGCCACAACCGCAAATACTGAAGCAACTCCGAGGTTTTTGGGGCTTACATGTTACTATCGCAAGTTCATCAAAAACTATGGAAATATCTGTAAACCTCTCACAGACCTACTCAAAAAGAATTCCTTTACATGGTCTGATGCCGCAACCCAAGCTTTCTATGCCATCAAAACTACTATGACTTCAGCACCAATTTTGGCTTTACCAGATTTTCTCAGCCATTCACCTTGGGGACTGATGCATGTTCCATAGGGATTGGTGTTGTACTAATGCAGAGTAGTAAACCAATTTCCTTTCTAAGCAAACCATTGGGTCATAAGGCATTAGCCTTGTCTACTTAAGAAAAAGAATTTTTGGCCATAGTCATGGTTGTTCAGAAGTGGAAGCACTACCTGTGCAGTCAACAATTCATCATAAACACTGATCATCAGAGTTTGAAGTACCTCATGGATCAGAAGTTATCAACTGCCTTGAAGCAGAAATGGTTAGTCAAATTAATGGGTCTTGACTATGTTATTAAATACAAAAAAGGGTAAGAGAATCAGGTTGCTGATGCCTTTTCCAGGTTGCCCTCTGCTTCTTGTTCATCATTGTCGGTCTCTCAATCTCAGTGGGTACAAGATATTATCTCCAGCTATGAATCAGACTCCACTGCACTTCAACTTATTACTCAACTGACTGTCTCTCCAACACAAGGCAACTATTCTTATGCATATGGCATCTTGAGGTTCAAAGGGAGACTCTACATTGGATCAGGTACTGACCTAAGATCTTCTATATTAAATTCCTTACATGCATAAGCAGTTGGGGGCCATTCTGGCATGCATGGCACCTACCACAGAGCTAGAACTTCATTTTTTTGGCCCAACATGAAGACTGATATTATCAAGCTTGTAACCTCCTGTGATGTGTGCCAATCCAACAAGGGAGATAACTCTTTTCCAGGGGGGCTAATCCAACCACTTCCCATACCTGATACTGCTTGGCAACACATATCCTTAGATTTTATAGAAGGCCTTCCAATGTCATTTAAAAAGAATGTCATCTTAGTGGTTGTAGACAGATTGACAAAGTATAGTCACTTCATTCCTATTGGCCATCCATTCACTGCCATGACAGTTGCTAAGGAGTTTCTTTCTCATGTGTTTAAAATTCATGGCCTTCCTAGTTTAATTGTGAGTGACAGAGATAAGATTTTCATTAGCCAATTCTGGCAAGCTCTGTTCAAATCATTGGGAACCACCCTGAAGCTCAGTTCTGCCTACCATTCTCAAACTGATGGGCAAACTGAAAGAACTAATGCATGTGTGGAGCAGTACTTGAGGTGCATGAAAAGTTCTCACCCCAAACAATGGCTGCACAGGTTGGCTTTAGCTGAGTGGTGGTTTAACACCAATTACCACTCTAGCCTCAAAATGTCACCCTTTCAGGCATTATATGGATATACTCCTCCACATCTGGTTTTTCCAATTCCCTCTTCTACTCCTGTTACTACTGTGGAGAATTATTTGCAGGAAAGAGACATTATGTAACAACTGTTGAAGGAAGAACTGTCCAAGGCACAAAGTAGGATGAAAAATTTTGCAGATAAAAAGAGGTCTGATAGAAGCTTTGAAGTGGGTGACTTAGTTTTCTTGAAGCTACATCCTTATAGGAAAACATCAGTTGATGCGCGAAAGAACTTCAAGCTCTCAGCCAAGTAATTTGGGCCTTTTGAAGTCTTACAAAGAATTGGAGTTGTTGCCTATAAACTCAAGCTTCCTGTGGGGTCCAGAATTCATCCAGTCTTTCATGTCTCACAACTAAAGAAGAAGATAGGATTGGAAGCCGTGTCATCACCTCAACTTCCCCTAGTGGACCATGCAGGTCAGTTTGTCATTGAACCCATTGCTTTGTTTTGGATACTATAGTTACTTGTCGGGGAACATCTCAAATTCCACAAGTCTTGGTACAATGGTGCAACTCATACCCTTGCTGACTCAACATGGGAGGATCTTTGCTCATATTCATGCTCGGTTCCCGGACTTCATCCTTGAGGACAAGGATCTCTAACTGGGAGGGGCAGTGTCATGTACCACACGGTTTAGTATGCATACTCTATATTTTGAATTAGCTATTAGGGGGTGCAGTTAACCAATTATTGGGTGTACTCATCCTTAAGTCACTTCCTCGAGTTCTGTAATGAGTAGATGGGTTACTAGCCGTTGAGATTGTTAGTGAGATATTGGTGTATTACAGACCAATCATTCTTCTCCAGAGAAGAATAATGAAAACCTAACTAAAACTTCAATTGAATTCCGTGGCTCTGTTTATCAGAGAGAATGTAGCTTGCTACCATTGTGATCCATTTCTCCTTGTAGTTGTACTAGATACACTACAGGTTGAGGGCAGTTGAATTTATCCTTCGGTGATCCATTGATTTAAAAGTTTGACTGCGCAATCTTTGCTACAAGGGTGAGGGGGTGGTATTTTATGGTCGTGTCTTCCTCTTCCGCCCCTTCCTTGGTTCCTGCCGTCGCTTTGGGACCGACCCCTACTTTCCCCACTAACACTGGGCCTTGCATCAAATGAGGTTTCTGCCACGGCGCCAATCGTAGTACGCCAGACAGAGTCTTTGGGTGCTTCTTCTATGCATTCGGCGATCCTATCAGCTGCTTCTTCTAGTTCTACAAAGGTCTGGAACTTGAAATTAATCAGACCCCCTTTGAAGGCTGGAATCATTCCTCGTACACAAATTTCGACAAGTGCCTCCTCGTTGATGTCTTCGTGTAAATCCAATGTCAATCGTCGGAACCATGAAATGTATTTTCCTACTTATTCTCCTACCCACTTTGTCCACTCTTGCTTAGGTCTATTGTTGTAATCTTTCTTTTCGCCAAATAAAACTTTTCAAGAAAGAGTGTGGACAAGGTTTTCCAGGAATCCACGCTCTCTTATTTTAGATTGTCATACCAGGAGAACGTTGTGCCTGAGAGTGACTTGGGAAATTCTTTTAAGCATAGTTTTTCATCATTGGATCTGTCGTTCATGGCTGATAGAAATCGGCTGAAATATTCCCGCGCGTTTCCCTGGCCTTCGTATATTTTGAATTTTGAGGAGGTATAATCTTCGGGGTATGAGTACCCTCGGATGTGTGCGGGATATAAGCTACTCGCGCGGCATCGGTTGTCTTGTTTTATTACATGGTAGTTATGCTCTAGGTTTTCGGCGATCTCCTTTTGTGCTTCTACTTCTGTCATATCAGCCTTGCGTCTATCATCTTTTCTTGTTTCTTCAGGGACACTTTGTCCTACTTCAATTGCTTGCGTTATCCAGTTTTCCAACTCATGTCTCCTTCGAGCACGTTTCTTCAGTTCTTCCTGCATGCCTTGTGGAGTTAGTGGCATGGGTTTCGCTGGTTGAGATTTATGGTTCACTGATTGCTTGATGACACCTAGGATCGATGTTTCTTCCTCGCTGTCATCGTCCTCTAATGTTACCTGATCGAGGTTAATGGGAGGTCGGCCGCTTGATCTCCTGTAGTGCCCGAATCGGCGCCTCCTATGTGTGGTCATTTGTAAGCTAGGCACGAGCCTCCGAGTGTGGTCGCCAAATGTTGAGGGGTGAATTTCAGTTTAGGTTCTACCCGTCCTAGCTATTACACATGACCTCACAATTCCAATAATAGTAAGAGAGAGAGAGAGTTTTCCTTCCATTGTACCTTGTCCTTTCTTTTATAGGCTTTCCTAAAAGCCCCTCTTTTTACTACTTCATGACACATGTCCTAATACCTCTTAATTACCCTTAATGTCATTCCTTAACATAACCTCTTCCTTCTTCATTAATTCCTCCTTTATCCTCCCATCTTTCATGGGTATCTTCTATTTGGGCTTGGGTTTAGTCCCCAAGTCCTACATCTTAACCCAAGTTCACCTCTATTCTTGCGGGCATCTCCAACTCGTTAAGGGTATTATTTTTCATGTATCAACAGTAGTATAAGAAATATGTATAATTTGATATGCATATTTATATTCGTTACGTAGGTGTTTTAAAATGTTTTTCAATGATACAAAGTTTACGAAAAGCCATGGTATAATTTGAGAGATAAACCAATTCTAAATTTTATAAATCATTATCCATAAGGGTATAATTGTAAAAGAACTTAACAAATACTCCCTTTCATTCCTTGCTGAAGAATTGTGCAAACTTGAATTAGGTCATCTAAGGCCTATTCCTATGCACATGCCAAAAAAAAAAAAAGCTGTTTGGCATACCAGGTGGCATGGAAAACCAATTGCGTTACTACGGGAAAACCAATACGCGATAGACATTCTAGCGAAAGATATTATGAATAACGCTGGCGATATTAAGATTATCGCTGGCGATATACATTAAAACGAGCCATATAAATAGTATTGCTAGCGATATTAATTGTATCCACCACTGGATATTTTGCAACGGCTATTTTCCCCCTTAATGGTTCCTATATATACGCCCTCGCATTTCTCCAAGGTACTGACACCTACTTCAACCTATATTTTAGTAGTTTCTCTATCTCTATTCTCGTTTTAAATTTCATAATCATCAATCGCGAGATCCAATGAAGAGAGGAATATTATTATGAATCGGTTTAGATTACAACAAGAAATGCATCGAAGGAGGTTGCATGAACTTGACGATGAGGAAGCTGAAGATAATAAACTCATCAACATTTTGATGCTAGTACATATGAGCCAAATACCTAGAGTTCCATAGCCACAAGAAGTATTCTCAAGAAGGTATACGTATCGAGGGAGGGAATTTTACCATCAGAAGCTGATGCACAATTATTTTCTTCCCAATTGTGTGTACTCTGATCGAGATTTCCAAGTTCGATTCCATATGCCTCGGGTGATAAATATTATTGAAGAGCTTTTTCGAGTAGAACATCAATCTAATTATCAGTGTGATGCACTGAATATTAGAGGTCATAGTCCTAAACAAAAAGTTACTTCGGCTTAAGGATTCTAGGTTATGGCAGACCAGCGGATGCGAACGATCAGTATCTTCGTATGGGTAAAAAACCTTCATTCACTTACCTTTCATTATTTTCTAAAGTAATTATTAATCATTTTGGTCCAACTTATTTACGAAAACTGAAAAAGCGGGGGTACAACAACCTCACCCAATATTTCGATTAGCAATCTGTATGGACTATTTCTAATATACTTTTAAGAGAATCAACTAGACAGTCAGACTCAATCTTAATAAAAAGTATTTCAAGGAGTTAATATCTCTATCTCTCGATTTGATCTTTACTCAAACAAATGGAAATCTGCGAGTCTTTATTAAATACAAAAGATATAAACTTGGATGGTACCAAAGACCAATATCCAAGGATCAATCAATTTCCAATCAACAACCAAAGGTTGGATTTCACAATTGATCGATACAACGCACAACCTGTGATATTTCAATTATATAACAAAATATAATGCGGAATAGAAATAACACAGACACAAGAAGTTTTGTTAACGAGGAAACCGCAAATGCACAAAAACCCTAGTTGCTAGTCCAGATTGAACACCACACTGTATTAAGCCGCTACAGACACTAGCCTACTACAAACTAACTTCGGTCTGGACTGTAGAACCCTAATCAATCTCATACTGATTTAAGGTATAGTTGCGCTCCTTACGTCTCTGATCCCAGCAGGATACTACGCACTTGATTCCCTTAGATGATCTCACCCACAACTAAGAGTTGCCACGACCCAAAGTCGAAGACTTTAATAAACAAATCTGTATCATACATAAAAGTCTACGTTGATAGTTAAATCTGTCTCTTACAGATAAACCTATGAGTTTTTGTTCCGTATTTTGATAAATCAAGGTGAACAGGAACTAATTGATAACCTGGACTTATATTCCCGAAGAACAACCTAGTTTTATCAATCACCTCACAATAATCTATATCGTATGGTAGCGAAACTAGATATTACGGAATCACAAACGATGAGACAAAGATGTTTGTGATTTCTTTTTATCTTGCTCTATCATAGATATAATATCAAGTCAATTATTCAATTGAACTCGTACGATAGAAAATGGCAAGATCAGTTCGCTCAACTACAAGAGAAGTAGTTTCGTCTGGCTTCACAATCCCAATGAAGTCTTTCAGTCGTTAACCTACAAGGTATCGAGAAGAAACATAAGGTTAAAGGAGAATCGACTCTAGCAAAACCAACTAGTATCACACAGTAGGTGTGGGGATTAGTTTTTCCATTTTCTAGAGTTACCCTTATATAGTTTTCAAATCAGGGTTTGCAATATAAGTTACCTTGGTAACAAAGCATTCAATATTCACTATTAGATGAAAAACCTGATTCAACCAAGCTAATTTCTTTCAACCCTTAGATCCAAACTTAGCTTATCACACACAAATGAAATGTATTCGTTTAGGTTTGAATAACCGTACCTAAACGTGTACACTTAGTTGGTTCACAAATAGTTAACCAATGGTTAGCCATATGAACTACTGATTTGAGAAATAACCATCTTGGGTACGCGTACGGGTATGTGTACCTTAGCTACCGGATTTGAGTTTACAAACTCAGCAGAAATTTTCGGTTCGAAAACTTCCGTGGGTACGCGTACGGGTATGCGTACCTAAGGTAACTGGTTTACTAGTTTGCAAACTTACAAACTCAGCAGAAATTTTCGGTATGAAAACTTCCGTGGGTACGCGTACCAACCTGTCTCCTTCACCAATACCGCATGCACACATATGCATGCACTTGGTTTCCGGCACATGGATTTATACACTAATGTGCGAACAAACTATATATATGCTTATATCCATAGTTGGTAATCTCAACTCTACATTTCAATCATTGAAACATTCTTCTATAATCTTATAACAATCGTTATTCACGACTATCGTCATCAAAGCTATTTTTAAGATTGAAACGTCATCATGACTTTCGTCACGGGTAAAGATGAAAATGGTTAAAGAGAAATCACCAACATATATTTCGAGAAAAAGATAGACGAGTAAACTCGGCTTGAAATAACAAATGTGTATGTATGAAAACTATCATACTTATATGACTATTGTCTCCAGAGTAGATTTTTGAGTGACACAAAAGTTCAAGTCTCCACATACCTTTTTGTCGGATGAAGTTCCACTTGTTCCTCGACTAGTTCTTCGTCTTCCTAAGATGATCGCCATGGAGTCTGGAGCTCAACTACACTTAACTATCCTAGACTGAGACTTAGTCATAAGTAAACTAGAAATCAAGACATATAGTTTTGATCACTAATATTGACAAACATGCTTGAGATAGCAACGCATGCGAGTTCGACCGAGGAGTGATCTAACAATCTCCCCCTTTGTCAATTTTAGTGACAAAACTATCAATACATATGGATTACAAAATAGATAAAACTTTGTAGCTTCTCGTCCACATGCTTGATATCCTTTGTGCTTTGACGTTACTTGAAAACTTCGTCTTTTCCAAGTACTCCTAAGATTTCATAGATGTTCAGTTCAGCATCATAGTTGATGAAGTTTCATAGTATTATTACACAACATCAAAGTTCTCATACCACAATTTCGACAACAATACTATGGTGATATGTATCACTCCCCCTTAGTCAATACTTCTTCTCAACACGAAAACCACTCCCCCCTTACATAATGATCTGAAAACCATATGTATTTGTAGTGTGAACTACATATTAATTCTCCCCCTTTTTGTCAATAAAATTGGCAAAGGTACGCAAACGGGATCCTAATGAAATTTTCATGGAGACACTTCAAGACCAAAGAAAAGTACATATCAACTTTGTTTGGATCCAATCATAAAGCCGAAGTTAAATGCATTCATCACGGAGTTTATAAAGATACAAGATAACTCCTCAAATATTCCACAGCCGCACTCCCCACAAAGATATGGAAATTAAGCACAAGTTCAAAAGAACTCACCCCCATTTGATGTCATTACCAAGAGAACAACAAGAGTGATCTTACTTTTACGAGAAAAGAAGGATTTCTTTGGACACCAAAAAACCACAAAATGATTTTGTATCCAAAATTCTCAATTAAACTATCCACAAGAGAACCCATAATTAATTTAATCAGAATACACAACCAAAATAACCACAAACGAATCTATGATTAGTCTAGTTGGTAATGCTCACACAAGAAGACTTATGGAGCCGCACAAGTATATACATAAAATATGGATCGGGAAGATCAATCTCATGGAATATACAAGGATTCATTCTATTTTCCATCACTATTTGCACAATGACATATAATAGACATAATCCTTGTAAACAAAAGATTTTAACCTATCTTCCATCAATAAATGACATAATAGGCTTAACTTTTGTTTGCCAAAATTTCATCGATCTTGTATCAATACATGCATATCGACATATAAACAAGATAACTTTTGACATTATATGGGACAATAATAGTTCACGGACGCAAACATACATATCCCATAACACATTGCAATATATAAAACCATAAAGATTAATACTGCAAAAATCATCTTCCAAACCAAACTTTTAGAATTTAAACAAATAAATCTAAAAACATGAAGATGAAAACGTTGGACATAGCTATGTGTACTCACAATAATGGCTATTCCAAACCCTAGTTATCCTTCTTAAACAAAAACAAGAATAAAATTCTTTTAAGAAGTTTTACTAGAAATTAAGATCTTTGAAAAATTCCTTGTCGTCCCCGAACTTCTTGTCGTCAACAACCATTGGAACATATGGTTCATGGAGGAAGGAGTCAATACCAATAAACCTTCTTGGCTGATGATGTCGAACCGGTGCCTTCTGAATTTCCGATGATCTTAAAACGCAAGCCTTTATTTGCGGAATATCTTTTCTTGCCAATTTCAACTCTTCAAGAACATTGGAAAACTTCGGAGAGTTTGAAGGAACAGCCCTTGGCTTCCTCATATTCCTTCTTTTTCTTTTTAAAGTTGGAGGCAATTGAGATTTCTCTTTTTCCTTAGTGATTGATGGCTTAACAATCATATTGATATCTTTCCCATCAGAAGACATGATGCTTGGAGTATTCATGAAAGCACGGTTTTGTGAGAGGAGTTCACAATCAAGCCTCAACAAGCGAGTCTTAAGATATAAAGAGTATCGAGAGAAGGAAAAAGGAATGTAGGGTTTCGAAACCTTTAAACAGGTCCATACACGTCCAATTCACAACCCTTTAAAGAGTAGAATTGTCGGTAATAACCCTCTTCTTTTGGCAACCCGTTTCCTTCCACTATCAACAGTGATATGGAGAATTCCAAACCAAACAACACAAAGCTAAAAAAAAAAAAAAAAAAACCTAATTTTTTTTTTTTTTTTTTAAAAGCCTAAGATGTGCAAGATCTTGTATCTTTTAAACAGGCACATGAGACAAGATGCACAACACAACACAACACAACACAATCAAGTTGTGTTGTAATGAACAACAATTTGTCCTCCATGATCCTTTTGGTTGGAACTCATGGAGCCCTGCCTTTCCGTGTGTTTAGACCATGTTCTCTTCTCTAATGGCCTATATTTATCTTTGGAAACTAGTCTCTTCGAGGAAGATAAGATCTTACATACCTTAGATGTTTTATCTGCAAGTTTAAGCTTGGTGGCTAGGCGATCTGCTCTTCGTTGAAGTTTGTTGACATATCTCATCTTGTGTTTGTATTTGAAACACTTTGAAAAGTCATGACCCTTGAGAGAACAATAGGAGCATTTCAACATGTAAGATGGTTCAGATGCCCGAGATGTGCAGGCTTCTAGGCACATAGTTGTTCCTGAAACATTAAACATAGAGTTTCCAACAGGGGGGTCAAATGATTCTTCCATCTTGATTGGGTTCTCTTCTAAAAGATTATCAAGATTGATGTATGTATTGCTACAATTATCAAAACCAATATTTTCACATAGAAGAGCAACACTTGATTTTTTTGTCTTCATCAGAATCATAATTGTCAGACATCTCATCAAGTGTCGCAGCAAGACCTTTGTTCCCAGTGTATTTTCTACGATTTGGGCACTCGTTTGCAAAATGACCAAATCCTTTACACTTAAAGCATTGAGGCATATCCTCGTCATCAGTTTCATCAGTGTCCCTATTTTTAGGAGAAGTACGATTATGAGGTTTGACTGATGCTTTAGGCTTATCTCTGGAGAACCGCTTACTTCTCTTCAACAGAAGATCCTTAAACTGTCTTGTGATCATCAAGACCGATTTGTCAAGATCTTCATCTGATGAATCAGTCTCAGAGTGATCGTCTTCATAGATATACACTTTTTTACTTTTATCAAGTAATTTTGTGTCTTTTAGTGCTTTAAATGCAACATCCTTAGATTTGGATGAATGCTCGTGATCAAAGATCTTAAGCTTCCCAACCAGCGTATTTTTGGATAGATTATCAAGGTTATTTCCCTCAACGATGGCATGCTTCTTAGAGTCGTATCTAGATGGCAGTGATCTGAGAATTTTAATCACAATGTCCTTTTAAGGAATAGTCTTACCCAATGCAAAAGATGCACTAACAATTTCAGTCACTTTGTGATTAAACTCATCAAATGAATCTTCATCTGCCATACGAAGTTTTTCCCAATCGGAATTAAGGTTTTGAAGCCTAGCTTCCTTTTCACTAGTATTACCTTCGAATACGGTTTCTAAGATATCCCACGCATCTTTAAACCTAGTGCAATTTGACTCATGGTGCTGAAGATTTGGGGTAATGGCATGTATGATGGCATTCAAACCGTTGAAATTTTGCTTTGCAGCAAGTATCTCGACAGGACTGTATTCACCAATTTTCATGGGAACGTTTACATTTCCTACTGCCACAACGGGAGCATCATAGACATTAACTACATATACCCATGATTGAAAATCACGTGCTTGAAGAAAAGCTCGCATAACAATTTTCCACCATAAGTAATTAGAGCCATCAAAGACTGGTGGTACGTTAATAGAGATAGCACCTTTGTCCATATAGTCAGATCGCTACAAACACAAAATTGTAAGGTCTTGAACGTGTTTGCCTGCTCTGATACCAATTGAAAAAGCGGGGGTACAACAACCTCACCCAATATTTCGATTAGCAATCTGTACGGACTAACTCTAACATACTTTTAAGAGAATCAACTAGACAGTCAGACTCAATCTTAATAAAAAGTATATTAAGGAGTTAATATCTCTATCTCTCGATTTGATCTTTACTCAAGCAAATGGAAGTCTGCGAGTCTTAATCAAATACAAAAGATATAAACTTGGATGGTACCAAAGACCATATCCAAGGATCAATCAATTTCCAATCAACAACCAAAGGTTGGATTTCACAATTGATCGATACAACCCACAACCTGTGATATTTCAATTATATAACAAAATAAAATACGGAATAGAAATAACACAGACACCGGAAGTTTTGTTAACGAGGAAACCCGCAAATACATAAGAACCCAGGGACCTAGTCCAGATTGAACAACACACTGTATTAAGCCGCTACAGATACTAGCCTACTACAAACTAACTTCGGTATGGACTGTAGTTGAACCCTAATCAATCTCACGGTGATTCAAGGTAAAGTTGCGCTCCTTACGTCTCTGATCCCAGTAGGATACTACGCACTTGATTCCCTTAGATGATGTCACCTACAACTAAGAGTTGCTACGACCCAAAGTCGAAGAATTTAATAAAAAAATCTGTATCACACAGAAAAGTCTACGGTGATAGATAAATCTGTCTCCCATAGATAAACATATGAGTTTTTGTTCCGTCTTTTAATAAATCAAGGTGAACAGGAACTAATTGATAACCCGGACTTATATTCCCGAAGAACATCCTAGTATTATCAATCACCTCACAATAATCTAAATTGTATGGTAGCGAAACTAGATATTGTGGAATCACAAACGATGAGACGAAGATGTTTGTGATTTCTTTTTATCTTGCCCTATCGGAGATATAATCTCAAGTCAATTATTCAATTGAACTCGTATGATAAAAAATGGCAAGATCAGATCGCTAAACAACAAGGGAAGTAGTTTCGTCTGGCTTCACAATCCCAATAAAGTCTTTCAGTCGTTAACCTAAAGGGTCTCGAGAAGAAACCTAAGGTTAAAGGAGAATCGACTATAGGAAAACCAACTAGTATCACACAAGAGGTGTGGGGATTAGTTTTCCCAGTTGCTAGAGTTCCCCTTATCTAGCTTTCAAATCAGGGTTTGCAATCTAATTTACCTTGGTAATAAAACATTCAATATTCACCGTTAGATGAAAAACCTGATTCAACCAAGCTAATATCTTTCAACCGTTAGATCAAAACTTAGCTTGTCACACACAAATGAAATGTATTCATTCAGGTGTAAGTAACCATACCTAAACGTATAAACTTAGTTGGTTCACAAATAGTTAACCAACGGTTAGCCATATGAGCACTTTCATATTAACCGTATTTATCTTTCTCATAACTAGTTCAAATGACTTATAAGAACTAGTTGAAGAGTTGTTCAATTGCTTAGGTCTTTATTCATTGACACGATTGAAGCAAAATTGGTTTGATCCACTTGAATCAATTCATGAACAATATAGCCACGGTTTGCAAAGATTTCATTCCTTATAATTTATTGTTTTAAGTTCATGAACTACCGATTTGAGAAATAACCAGCTTGGTACGCGTACAGGTATGCATACCTTAGCTACCGGATTTGATTTTACAAACTCGGCAGAAATTTTCGGTTCGAAAACTTCCGTGGGTACGCGTACGGGTATGCGTACATAAGGTAACTGGTTTACTAGTTTGCAAACTTACAAACTCAGCAGAAACTTTCGGTATGAAAACTTCCGTGGGTATGCGTACGGGTATGCTTACTCAACCTGTCTCCTTCACCAATACCGCATGCACACATATGCACGCACTTGGTTTCCGGCACATGGATTTATATACTAATGTGCGAACACAATATATATGCTTATATCCATAGTTGGTAATCTCAACTCTACATTTCAATCATTGAAACATTCTTATATAACGTTATAACAATCGTTATTCACGACTATCGTTATCAAAGCTATTTTCAAGATTGAAACGTCATCATGACTTTCGTCACAGGTAAAGATGAAAATGGTTAAAGCGAAAGCTCACTAACACATATTTCGAGAAAAAGATAGGCGAGTAAACTCGGCTTGAAATAACAAATGTGTATATATGAAAACTATCATACTTATACGACTATTGTCTCAAGAGTAGGAGATAGAGTAGACTTTTGAGTGATAGAAAAGTTCAAGTCTCCACATAACTTTTGTCGGATGAAGTTCCACTTGTTCCTCGAGTAGTTATTCGTCTTCGTAAGATGATCGCCATGGAGTCTGGAGCTCAAATACACTTAACTATCCTAGACCGAGACTTAGTCATAAGTAAACTAGAAATCAAGAAATATAGTTTTGATGACTAATATTGACAAACATGCTTGAGATAGAAACGCATGCGAGTTCAACCGAGCAGTCTGCTCTAACAAAAACCAACCGAGGAAGATGTTAAATAAATATTGAGGGAGAATGAGGAAGGGATTCCCAAATGCTAGGTAGTTCTCGATTGTATGCATCTAGGTAGTCTCGATTGTATGCATCGGGTATGGCAAGGATTCCCTGTTTATTGGGTCGGTCAATATAAAGGTCATTATCCAAAACCAATAGTTATCCTTGAAGCTGCTTCTTCTTACGATTGTTGGATATGGCACGGTTTTTTGGTCTTTCGGGTTCACAAAATGATATCAATGTTTTGCATAAGTCTCCTCTGTTTGAATATTTGAAGCATGGAATTTGCCCCCAAGTCTGTTTCATGATTAACGGCCACCAGTACACTCGTGGCTATTATCTTGCGGATGGTACCTACCCAAAATGGTCCACCTTGGTTCAATGCTACCGTCAGCCTCCTACTGGTGCATTAGGTCGTTCATACCGGCATTTTAACGATGCCCAAATGGGAGCGAGGAAGGATGTGGAACGCGCTTTTGGAATTTTGAAGAAGAAGTTTGCTATCATTTGTGGCCCATATCGTGGGTTGAGTCCTCGTGAAATGCACAGGACTATGCTCACTTGCATAATTCTTCATAACATGGTAATTCAGGAAATCCCTTGTAATCCGGAGTGGACTAACTATGAAGATGAAGATTTGAGGACGGAAATTCAACCACAAAGAGGCGTCCCTGCAAGGAATTATGCTCAAATGACTAATTACATTCATAACCGAAATTTGTATGACAGTTTAAGAGAATATATGAGATTGAATCTTAAGGCAGAACATGAAAATGGAAGATTTTAATGAGTTATGTATTTTTATTTAAGTTAATGAGCAATAGACTTATTTAAAGTTAATGAGCAACAACATTTCAAATTAATCAACTTTTCATTTCAAACTAATATTAAGTAGAATGCAACAACAACATATCAAATTAAAATCCAATAATTTAAATTAAAACTTAATTTAATACATCAATCATTTAGATGGACTACTACATCAAACTTATCATCAGTTCCATCATCATCATCATCACCATTGTTGTTAGTAAATCCAACTTGTTGTTCAATCTATGCTTGAATTCTGTCAAATTTAATTTGCCACATATGTCTTTGATGGGCGTTCATAATTGAAGTGTTAGATTGAAGAATGTTATGCTTATCAGAGTCAAACCCAAATTTTTCTTTAGAAAGATGACTTTTTTTACTCTCCCTGTTTTGAAATTTCCTATCAACTACTCTTTGCTTCTCGACGGACTTTTGATGTTCCATAAACTCCGCCATGTTAAATCCACCAGAACTCCCTCCTTTTTGAGCTAATATTCTAGCTAGTCTTGCATTGTTCCTCCATGGCAATTTTCTCTTACCATCATCATAACTATTAAAAACTAAGTTACCTCTTGGGTTACTTGCAGTATCTGGTGAAGAATTTGAATTTGGTGTTGAGGGAGAAGAATTATATGATGACCTTGCAGTAATTATTATTGATTAGTTAATAAGAAATTTGGATTATATTTGTTCAACACCTTCAAAATATGATAACAACTTTCGAAAGCGAACTGTTTACCATGTTTTCACTGCCAATCTAAACAAACCTGTCTTTCAAAATCAACATCCACCTGACCACTCTCCTTGCCTACTCTCTTGGCTTGCATTATCAATGCAACATAAGCGGCTACTTCCCTGTTATTACAATGAAGTGTTCTTCCAATCCTTTTGCATCACGAGAATTGATTTTCATGGTCTGTTCTTCATATTTATGAAATATATTATCCCAATGGTGTTACCATGTTGTTGTGCACCATCGATACAATCTTGGGTAAAATAAACATAATTACGACAAATGCATTCATCCTCTATCAGGTTGTATTTTGCACCACAGACTTTGTTTTTTCTAGCTTTGTCTTTGTCTTGACTTTGAGATTGTGAATCCATATTACAAGAAATAAAGAATTGTAGAGAAGGTGTGATTGTTTTAGATTTGAAGAAGAAGATGAGAAATTCTAGAGAGATTTATAAATTAAGGTGAGTTGAAATGAGATTGAATTTAGGAGTTTATAGAGGAAAATAGTAGCCGTTGGATAAAGATCGATAAGCGATGATCGGAAAGCGAGCGATAGCTTGGTGGCGGCGGCGATTTAATGACAAGGCCGGCTTGACCATCGAGCGATGGACACTCTATCGTTCGTTTGGAAACTACTTTGTGTATGCTATATATTATTCCTGGCATATAGGCATATGAGTTTGGCAGTTTGGCATACCCATAGGAATAGGCCAAATAGTGGGACGGAGGAGGGAGTACTACGAAGTAGGAACAAGTGCTATAGGGTGGGTCTTGTCCATGGCCTAGACAACCAAGGGCAGAAAAATGACAAAACCTAGGTGGGTTAACTTTACTCACTTAACTACCAGACACAAAAAAGAAGAACATCTAGCAAGAAAACCCACTTCCAAGAGAACTGACGGCTACCGGATTAAAACATTTTAAAACAACTTTTTTCATTTCATCATTTTTCTGCTTCTTTAAAGGAACAGAAAATATATTCAATTCTGTAGGTTCCCGCGAGAAAATTTCTAGCCGTTTAATCTGCCATGCTCTTACCCGCCATTTTCAACGTTCCTCAAATTCCTTCTCATTATATTCCTTATCTTCTTCAACCATCTCCATTACACAAAAACAAGAAAATCTCAAAATTACCCAAAACCAGCACTAATCACAGAACTACTTCTTGTTTTGTCTCTGAAAGGAACTCAATTTCATCACAACAGCTAGAAGATTATCCATTTTCTGGACAAAACCCAGGTTTTAATTTCTCTTCAAAATCAGTTTTGATTGAGCAATTGGAAGACCCATCTTTGGTTGGTTCATGGATTCAATCTTGTAGTAATGTTAAAGAAGTTAGAAGAATACATTCAATAGTGATAAAGGGGTATGAGAGGTCTGTAGTATATGTAGATAATAATTTGATTAGTATGTATATTAGGTTTGGTAAACTAAAAGAAGCAAGGAATGTGTTTGACAAAATGTCAGAAAGAAATGTTGTTTCTTGGACTGCGGTTTTTAATGGGTATTTGAAAGTTGGGGTAGATGATGATGAGGTGTTGAGATTGTTTAATGAGTTTGTTGTACAGGGTGGAAGAGGGAATTGTCAGACGTTTGTTTGTATTTTAAATTTGTGTTGTAGAAGATTTGATTTTGAGTTGGGGAGACAGATACATGCTTGTATTGTAAAGGGAATTGGAGTAATGTGATTGTTGATAGTGCTGTTGTGTATTTTTATGCACAGTTTGGTGATTTGTCTGGTGGGTTTCGAGTTTTTGATAGAATGCAGGAACGTGATGTTGTGTGTTGGACGACAATGATAACTGCTTGTGCACAACATGGGCATGGAAAGAAAGCTATTTCGTTGTTCTCAAGGATGTTGTCTGAGGGTTTTCGTCCCAATGAGTTTACTGTTTGTAGTGTTTTGAAGGCTTGTGGTGAGGAGCAAGAGTTGTTGTTCGGGAGACAACTTCATGGAGTAATTGTTAAGAAAATGATTAAGAATGATGTGTTTATTGGGACTTCTTTGCTGGGTATGTATGTTAAGTGTGAGGAAGTACATGATGCTAGGAGAATTTTTAATGGAATGAGAAGGCGGAATATGGTTACTTGGACTTCTATGATTTCGGGGTATGCACAAAGTGGGCTTGGGGAGGACGCGATAAAGTTGTTTCGAGTAATGAAAAGACGGCATATATGTGTGAATAATTTGACTGTTGTCAGCATTCTTCAAGCTTGTGGTTCAGTTGGGGCTTCAAGACTGGGAAGGAAGTTCATGCACAGATTTTAAAGAATTCAATAGAAAACAATATCTTTATAGGAAGTACACTTGTGTGGTTTTATTGCAAATTTGGAGAGTACGGTTATGCAGCGAAAGTTCTTCAGTTGATGCCTGATAGAGATGTTGTTGCATGGACTGCGATAATCTCTGGATGTGTTCATCTAGGTCATGGCGTTGAAGCTCTACAATTCTTGAAACAGATGTTATTGGAAGGTGTGGAGCCAAACCAGTTTACTTATACCTCTGTCTTGAAAGCGTGTGCGAAGATAGATGATGTTTTGCAAGGAAAATGGATACATTCCTCTGTAAACAAGACAGAAACTTTGCCTGATGTATTTGTGGGCAGTGCTCTTATTGATATGTATTCGAAGTGTGGCCATGTTTCAGAGGCAATTCAAGTTTTTAATAGCATGCCCGAGAAGAATTTTGTTTCATGGAAGTCGATGGTTATAGGATATGCAAGAAATGGCCAATGCAATGAGGCTTTACAGCTCATGTATCGGATGAAAGCAGAAGGCTTTGAGGTGGATAACTATATTAAAACAACAGTTATCAGTGCATGTGGGGATATTGAATGGGATTTGGAGTTTGATCAATGCATTCAATTATAATGACGTGGTCAGATATATGTTCGAATACACATTGGTATAGAACTGATACTGTCAGGCTTACAGATCATACTGATTCACTGTGGGGATTTCTGGTAGTACGGAAATATGATCCTCAATGAGCACCAACATGACTTGATTGGATTTTTGATGTGGCTCAAATTGAATGGGTGAAAGATTAATGTATACTTAATCCTAAATTATCTCATTGGATATGGAAATGGCTCGTGAGATCTTGTGATTGAATTCCTGCAACTTGAGTCAGACATATCATATGAACTTCGAAAGCGCATAATGCTCATTAAGGTCGTCTGTGTACACTACCAATATTACTATTTCGAGCTGAAGCCTGTGGATGTCTGTGAAGGTACTTTACAAGATGTCCCATACTTCTACACTATTTGGTAATGACTGCTGGTAATTCATTCAATCAACATGCTTTGGCACCTCTGGATATTCGCAGGCCATGGAAGCTTGTAAACATCGTAAACTATACAAGGTATCTAAACATTCTGCAAATCTTTGTTCCTATGTATCGTTTACTGCAACTGTAACTGTAGATTAGTTGGCTACCAATGTTGTTGAAAATCAAGTTGTTATATATACAAGAGAAGGTGATTTTCCTGCTCTCACTCTTTTTTTCTTCTTACTGTCATAGGAGATGCTCTTGTTAACAGAAATGCACATTCATCTTTCTATACCAATTTGTAAATACATTTAGGTTTGCTGCTCTTAAGTGAACCATGTTATATGTCAGTTGCTGAATTCTGCTTAGGTATTTCTCGAGTGGATAAACCTGCACTGATGTAGAATTATATACCATTTGCTCTTTGATCCCTATATCTTCTGCAGAAGTGAAGTTCAGGCATGCAGGATATCCCGCGTGCTAATGATGTATCATGTAAGTAAACACTCATTTTTAAGCTGACAGTGTGAACCACATGCTTATCAATCTGTGTTCCTTTCTCCTCGCCTAACAGAAAGAACACCCATCCTTAAGGTCTTCCCTTTTCTGAAAGGTGATCTTGTCTAGAATTCATTAGGGCACACTACCAGTTGTGCTAAATTAGCTTTTATTATGTTATCAAGGTTCATTTTCTAGTATATTTTCCGTTCTGATTCACCTGTTTTTAATCAACCCAGAGTGCCATAATCCCATGGAACTTCAGCAGTAAATATGCTTTTGAACCCTTGAAAAAAAGAAGACTGCTTCAGGAAGTGACAGAGAGCAGAGAGGCAGAGAAAGTGAAATCCCTTAGCCAATTTCACACGTCGAATATCAGCTGCTAAAATTGGGTGTAAACATCTACTCCTGTGACCTGTCAACGGTGATTCGGTGAACCTGTAAAAGTTGTTGTACTTACCTCGTAAAAAAATCATTATCGGGTCAACGGCCACAGACAAAGGCATTCAATAGGTCTTTAGATTCTCCATGTTATCAGTTAAATTATTTTCTTGGGGTCTGGAAAAAAAAGTAAAAAAATCGGGTTAAGTAGCCAATAAATCTGTCCAAGTAAACGCAGTACAGTACTTGTTAATTTACTGTAATCTCCATCAAATCCACAGCCACAAGAGAAGGTAACACCCAAAAAAGTTACTAATAGAAATGGTAAAAAGAAATTTCAGTGGTGTACTTGATTGCCTATGTTTATTTGTGCTGGTACATGTTTGGTTACTTGATCCGACCATTTCAGTTAACATTTAACAACTAACATGGCATGGGTGGTATTAAATATGCTTTGGAACTTGAAACTTAGTAAAATAACAACAATGTACATTTTGATACTATGGATGGGATATCACAAAATACAAGTATCAATAACGTGACAATGTTTATGTTTTAGGCATGATTTTTTTTTTCCAAACTCAAAACCACATTAAAATTTTGAACTTTTTTTTTCGGACTTCGGGCTTGCTTAAGCCAACCCAAGTCTATATGAAGTTCCATCCCTAGCCTGCTTTTGAAGAAACAAAGTAGTCACTTAACTGAAGAACTAGTGTATTGTTATAAACATGTAATTATGTTAAGAACATTTAGGGAATCCCGTTTATTACTGGGATGCCCTTGTGTCTAGCCCTATAAATAGAGGCTCTAATGTTAGTCTAATATACACATCTAATAAGATTTTTTCCCCTTCTTCGTCTCTACTTTGTGTCTTTCCTTCTCTATTTTCTAATTACACAACACGTTATCATGCACGTTGCTCCACCAATATGAGCAAAGAAGATTAATTACAATCCATATCTAACCCCTTAAATTGATTTTTTTTCCCTTCATTAAATTATTAATAGGATTGTGATTAAGTTTCCATTGGCTTTGTTCCAGGTGTGCAAGGTACAACAATCTCAAAGAAGTGATGATAAGAACAATCACTTTATGGATCTGTATACACACCTAGGGGTGAGCATGGGCCGGTATGGACCGGTTTTCACCTCATCCGCATCCAATCCATTGCACTACGGATTTCAAATTTAGCATCCGCATCCAATCCATATCCAGCGGTTTGCATCCAATGGATGCGGATGGAGCCAGTTGGATGCGGATAATCAATGGATTTGTTTTAGTTAAAATTTATAGTAAAGAAAATAAAGCTAACACAAATGACTCCTTATAAAACCTACATATCACTATATATGTATACAAATATAAAAATGCCATGTACAGCACCCCAAGCAAACATCTTAAAAATTCATAAATGATCCATAATATTTTCTAGAACTATATAAATTCCCTTAATATAACGGATATGGATGTCCAACGGATTTTCAAGGTTGCATCCGGGCCCGATCCGTTATCCGTTGGATTTCAAAAATTCCATCCGCATCCAACCCATTAACGAACGGTCCACATCCATCCGCAAATGAACGGTTGGTCCCGGATAAATCCGCGGATTACGGGCCAAATGCTCACCCCTGTACACACCTCATCTCGGTTGGATGGTTATTCGGTGTTTTTTTGTGATTCGTGAACGCTCTTAACTGGCTATGCAATGCTCGTATATTAATGGGCCTATATATTAGTTGGACTGGAGTTGTGGTAAACTATAACAACAAACCTCTACTTCGGTTGATTTTTATTTTTGTTATATATTTATCGTTTTTTCATTAATATATATTTACAGGATACTTTTAATATCCTTTCTTCTCTTATTTATTTTCATGGAGAAAGAAAAAAATCCATTGCAAGATGGTTTACAATTTCTATTTCTTTTAATGAAATTGTAATCACCAAAAATTTGTGGCATCGGAGTCTAATTAACTTTACGGCGGCAACTAATCACGTGCATGGTTGAAAAACCTACGGCCAATTCAGTTTGGTATCTTTATCCGTTGGATTTAGATCATGCGATTTTCATCTTTGGTTTCCATTTATTTACAAGAAACCATCCGTCGGACATAAGATGGATTTTCCATATGCGATGATAAAAACGACTATATCCTTTATTTGTCGATACAATTTTGGTAATTGTCCAAACCAATTGATATTGGTTTTTACCCATCAATTCTCCTTAATGAGATGTAACAATTGGCATTCTAAGAACTTTTAGACAATATTGGTTATTGATTTCTATTCTTTCTAAGAAATCTTCATAAACCAAAAAAGTAGATTTTTCTCTACAAAGAATACGATAATGATTTCTTTATTTTCCTCAAAAGAATCATTTAACCCAATTGAAACTGGTTTCTCTGTAAACCCTAAAAGGATGAGATGCCGTTATCATGTATTCACAATTGCAAACATCAGAGGGAGAATTACTGCATTCCTGAGGGATATTTGGCAATTTTAAGTTCTCTTCCTTCTATTATTCTCCAAAATTTAAATTTTTCCACCTGTAGTTAGAATTGGACACTAAAGATCAAAGGATGCGCACCCGGCTTGTTAGCTATATCATTAGTCCTTGTTGTGACTATATCGATCTTGATATAATTTTCGTTTGATAAAGAAGTGTCCATAATTTCATTCTAGTTCATTATCTCGTTGATCCTTGAGGTCATGAAATTATTTTGGAGTTTTATTTGTGTATTTTGGCTGTAACTAATAAAATACATGGTTGATGTTCAATTTGTATCTCAAGTAGATTACAATTTTGGGATAATTTTTTTATGCCTCTTGGAATCAGTATCTACTATCCCACCTGGTATTGTTAACATCCGAGAAATTATTATAAGTATATGTCCTCGAATTAATCGGATAATACTTTACGAAATTTGTTTTCGTTTTTATAAGATGAAAATATTTCCGCCATAATCAGGGGGAGACTATACACTACCAGCAAAAGTTGGTATTAATTAACTTGAATGTTATATCAGTTTCTCTCCCATCATGATCAAATTGAAAAAAGGCTGCCATTGACTAGGCGTGAAAAATCATATTTGCTTTTGCATAAGTGTTTACCTCTTTAAGAGGAAAATCCAGTCACATCTAGTAAAATAAGTAGCGTTCTATAATAGGCTACTGGTAGTGCTCCAATTGAGTGTACCAAAAATACGATTCGCATTCTCGAAGTTATTATCTCCTCAATTGAATAAGAAGAGATTGTAATGCCCGTGGGCACTGGTACCAGCAATTCTATGATTATTTTTTTTTTCAAGATATGCATACACTTGAGAATTATGTGGGATCGTAATTAATGATGGTGGTTTTGAACCCCTATGCAGAGGAATATCGACATATGTGATTGGTTGGCATATAATCCAAATTATGTTGGATTAATTTCTCGATTGACGCAATTTTGGATCCAAAACTTATCACCTTAAAAATGCCAAGCCTATATTAATTACAGGGTGGTGTAGTCATATTGCGTCGTTATACGAGAAATGTATTCGTTTTAGGGTCTTATTTATTTTCAGACCCTATGATTGATTTATTAATTGTTCTCTTTATACAATGCACATGGCGTGGTTGAAGGACTCATATTGCATTCACACAAGAAATGCGGTCGGAGAACATATTAAATTTGTAATCCTTGGAGGATTTTCAAATTATATTTGGGCAGCCACCTTATTTTCTTACATAAGGTTTAACAATCCTTTATGTGTTTTTTTAGAAATTTGGTACAAGACCAAAAATCCGAATTAATTAGTTGATGATATCGGCTTTATAGGTCTCTTGAGGAGTCCTTAAAAACACCAAAATCCATGCTTTAGCGAAGATAAATTCTATTTTCTTTTCTTTCTTAAATTTGCAGTTAGAATTATGCTAGCTTAAACTGATCTTTGAGATAGACTAGAGTTATGATTTTAATCCTCATTTTCTGTAATACTCATATAGTTGAGTTAGCATCCATAAACTTCAAAAGTTGTACTCTTTTCCTTTGTTTCGGGTTTTATCCCATGTGGTTTTCGACAAGGTTTTTAACGAGGCAACATGACATTTTGTTTATTTTATTTCAAAATGTTGATATTTGTGCTCTTTTTCCTTTGTCCAAGTTTTTTCCCATTGGGTTTTTCATGGCGAGGTTTTAGCGAGGCAATTTAATTCAACATGGTGGTCATCCAAGGGGAGTTGTATCGATTTCGGTTATTTGGTGGATTCCCACCATTAACTAGATCATTTTGTTAGACCACATCAACATAAACTTCTCCTATGAATTTGGATATCATTCTGATCCATATAAGGTATGATCACAAATTTTGTTCACCTTTAGTCTTTTTGTAACTACATATTGGCACCTTGTTGAAGAAACTACGTCAACTAGATATGTAAATCATCTCCGAAGATAGCAAACCAAGACATAATTTCTCAATGAATTTGGAGAAGCTTGAAGATTCGAGTACACTATTATTAGAAGACTAACACAAAAGAAGACTTCATCAGAACAAATATCTTCTACATTCAAGAAATTCGTTCACCGAAATTGGGAAGTCTCGACTCAAAGATTTGCAAGCCAATAATTTCTTGAAGTACTCATCGGGGGAGCGCCATCATCAAATTAAGGTGCATTCTTGGACTTTATCGAGTTGTACTCTTTTCCTTCGTCAAGGTTTTGTCCCAATGGGTTTTCGTTGTCAATGTTTTAACGAGGCAACATTTGTGTGTCCAACAATGTTTCGAGTCTTTACATGCTTATGCAATTTCAGGTTTTTCTCTTTTGAGTTTTCCTGGTCCGTTTGTAATTAGCTTAGACACAATGTCATCAGGGGGAGTGTTATAAACGTGTAATTATGTTAAGAATATCTAGGGCAAATCCCGTTTATTCTTTGGGATGCCCTTGTGTCTACCCCTACAAATTGAGGCTCTAATGTTAGTCTAATATACACATCTAATAAGATTTTCTCCCCTTCTTCGTCTCTACTTTGTGTCTTTCCTTCTCTATTTTCTAGTTACACAACATGTATATGATAATAAATCACTGAGTAAATGACGAGCATTTTTTTATCTAGTAACTTCACAATCAAGTGAATTAATCATCGTGACATACGATTAGTGATTATACGATTAGTGAACAACTACTCTTGGGGCATTGCGGTTCTTTCATTCATTCAAGAGGAACTCAGAAAAGCTTCGAGGCTTAAGAGTCTATATTTTGGAGGCTTATACACCCTTGTTCAGGTACCCCGTTAAATTATCGTTTGTGTGTTTCAATATATAAGTGAATGAATGTGTATTGTTACTAATCATATTGCGAATGTATTATTTGTTGCCTCTTCTTATAGGTTTGGGTGTACGACCACTTCCCTAAACGGCAATTGTCTCATGCCCTCACTCCTTGGCCTTATGGGAATCCTACAGCTGGTAAATATGAATTTTTGAACTCACGGGAAAAGAATAATAAAAAAAAGGTGTTGGAGTTGAGGGAGACATTGGATAAGTTAACAGTGGAAGATGTGGTTTTCTATCGTTACACCATTGCATTAGTTGAAGACGAGGAGGATGTTGAGGTTATTGATTTCTCACCTATTGCGGCTTATAATGGACCGTTGTTTCATCCTGGAGGTTGTACGATGTATAATCCTTGAAGAGTATTAAGATAACTTTCTTGTGTCCAAATTGTCCCACAAGTGGAAAACTTTAACTTCAAGGTGAAGAAGCAGGGAACTAAGAACACCGAGAAGAATTTCTCCATTTCTTGAGGAGTGAGCCTTGCGGACATTGCATGTCCTTCAAGATCATCCGGACGAGGGTGTTTATGATGACCTGCCACCTTATCCATAGATAAAACCCATCCATTCTTTTTTTTTTGCACTTACTAAATACTAGCTTGAACGAACATTTAATTTTCTCTGAGCACGTTGTCTCCTTCCTCGTCGTCTTTCCTTTATACACATAACCCTTCCTCTTGTGACTAACATCGGAATCTCCACTTCTCTCACAAACCATTTCAAAACGAGTTTGGCTTTCTTTTCCATTCAAAACTAATACCCACATGGCTTTCTTGGCATGCTCTCTAGCCCAATTCTTCGCATCAATAGGTTTATCAAAAACCAAATCATTAGAATAGTGATGAGATGTATCTTCAAACAACATGCCAACCGGAGAAGGTTGATTATCCATTGGTATAGGTTGACATTCAATCTACAAGAAATGGAACAACATCAATTGCAATCACAAATCAGTTCGGTTACATGATAATTTTATCGGGATAACCGAACTCAGAGTTCGGTTTGTAAAGCAAGTTGACCACTAACCGAAATTTACGTATACTAAATCAAATTTTATTGTACGTAAGTTCGGTTAGATAGTTGGTTGGTATGAAGTTTGCGAACCAACCGAACTTTATACACTAATGTGTAATCTTATTTTACATAAGTTCGGGTAGCTATTGGTTGCAAACTAACCGAACTTATAGGCCCTAAAGTTCGGTTACATTTTATTGGCCCGACATAACACTGTAATCCTATTACAAAGTTCGGTAACATATCCGTTAACCGAACTTCAAAAAACCTCTATTATTGGATAGTTCGGTAACCTGCGTGTTTAGAAAAAGTAACCGAACTACACTTTCAGATGAGTTCGGTTACATGTTCTTCACACAAGGTAACCAAACAAGCCCAAATCTACTTAACAAATTCACATTTTTTTGAAAATTTGGACCAATTCAACCAACATTATCTAAGTTTAGAGCATACCTGGGTACCCAAATAGTCTTCCTCCGGTTGTGGTTGGTAAAATCCATCGTTTTCATCTTGAGATTGGCTTTGGGGAAGAATACATTCACCATCTAAGAAATAATTCATATCCAGATCATTGTGAAGATTGACATATACTCTAGGAAAGGAAGGAGATGAAGATTCAAATGAGCTATCATCAATTGAATCATCACTTGAATAGTCTAGCTTAGTGAACTCAAAAAAAAAAAAATTTATTTTCCATGTTTTCTTCTTCATCTTCTCTAACTTTTCTCTCTCAATAATTCTACTTTTTTAAAATCTGATTTTTTAATCTCAAATCTTTATTCAAAATCATTTCACTAATCACACTAACTAATATTAACACTAACTAATCATTAACCAAAAATAATCAGAGGGTAATTTAGGTATTATCATAAATATCTAGATAAGGGGTGACCTAGATTTACTTATAATATCTTACATAAAATAAAAGAATGGTCCCCCGAAAAAAAGGCTCGTCCCCAAAAAAAATGGTTCTTTTGGACTTTGGGCTTGCTTAAGCCAGCCCAAGTCTATATGCAGTTCCATCCCTAGCCTACTTTTGAAGAAACAAAGTAGTCACTTAACTGAAGAACTAGTGTATATGATAATAAATCACTGAGTAAATGACGAGCATTTTTAATCTAGTAACTTCACAATTAAGTGAATTAATCATCGTGACATACAATTAGTGATTATACTTGGAAAACATGTATTAAACCAAAAATTTGTCAATCTAAAAATGATTAGGTTATGATGCTGCTAAATTAAAAAACACGAATAAATGAATAGATTTAGAAATAATATATAGAAATAGAGATAAAAAATGCTTAGGCAGAGCGGCGAGAAAAGAAATTCAGCAATATCTGATCTGATATAACCACCTATTTTTTATCCCGTGCATGTTGTTACTCGACCAATTTTTTTTCACTTTTTTGTAATTCATACCAACAAATTTTCTACTGTTAGTTTACACTTACAGTAATTTGAACTTTAGTCATATCATACCATCAAAATTTCTACTGTTACTTTACAGTAATTTGAACTTTAGGTAGGTAAGACAGTAAGAATGTATTAATCCACCCCAAAGAAATTTCCCGCTCTTCCACCCAAATTTTGCAAAACTGCCCTTCTTCTTTGTTTGTTTCTTCTTTCTTGACAGTTTCAACTTTCATTCTTTAAACCTCAAAAAACACTCATTTTCTTCTTCATTTCCCTTTCACTTGACTCCTTCTTCTTCTTCAAATCTTTTCTAATCAATCCATTTCTGCACAAGAAAATCTATCACACAGACCCTTTTCCGTAAAAAAATCAAAGACTTGATTACTTAGATCCCTAAAATCCCTCCTCTCTCTTTAAACCCCCATCAAAATCCTCATTCAGAAAACATCATTTTCTTCTTCTTTTAAGGGTAAATCTGATTAATCTTTAAACCCATGATTAAATTTTTTCATTTCTGAGTTTGCATTTTACAGATTCATGATTCTTTGTTTTTTTCTCTGAACATTGATTGAATGATGAAATCATGTTATTACATGTTTAATCTTACTTGTTTGTCTTTACATTTGATTTGATTTGTTGAGTCTTGATTTAGTTAGTCAATATTGAGTAGGAATCTGATACTTTTACTGTACTACTAGGGTTTATCTACTATTTAAGAAATGCCCCTCTTCTTGATTTGAGGAACACAGGGTTTTAGACCTCTTTTAGATGATTATGATTAGGGTATGGATTTAATTTCTCAGTATAATAGAAATCTTAAAGCATTTATTCATACATTATTCCAAATGTTTCAGACCTAATAAGATATTGGAGTTGAAATGTAGTTCATTTGTTTTTCTATTATTGTTTGTCTAGCATGACTTGAGAAGCTTACAGTAATTGTTGAATGATTTTGTATTTTAGGTTTAGTTTCTCTGTCAGATTTGTTCCATTGTTGATTTTGTTTTACCTGCATCTTGCGAGTCTTGTTAAATACCTTATTGCTTCCTTGCAGTGGTTGCATTTCAGTGACACAAACACAAAAGCATAGCAAGCTTCGGGTTCTTGTTGTCGCAGTCATGGAAAAGGAAGATTCAATTGAGAAAAAGGTGATTGACTCCGCAACTGCTGAAAAGGTGGAGTTGGATACTATCAATCTTCAAGCAGAGAATCATAATGAACTGTTGGATAAAATAGTATCCTTAGACATTGAGAGTGAAGATCCCAAGTTAATTGATGAAGAAGTGAAGGGAGATTCAGGTAGCCATGAGATTCAGAATGTGGGATCTGAAAATCAAGATGAGGTGAGTCGAAGTATGGATAAAGCTTATGAAGAGGAGCAAGAACCTGTTTTTGATGGAACTGAGATTCCTGGGGTGGAAGCTATGAGGACTTCGTCTACTGGTTCTCTGGATCTTGATTCAGAGGCACAAGGATCTGCATGGCCTGAAAAGGCTGTGGCACTTGGAAAAATTGTTAAAGAGAAGAGTGTAGTTGCTGTTTCCAATGTTTTTCGGCGACTTTCTGGAAGTAAAGATGAAGAAACACAAAATGTTTCTGGTGGTGAGGAGAAGGATGATGATTCAAATGATAGTTCTAAGGAGGAAGAGGATAAGAAAACAGGAAATGAACCGAAAGAGGCGTCTAAAAACCCATTGGAGCGTTTTGGCTGGAATCCTTTAGCTATGATTAAACGTGATCTGAGTATGCAGGGCAACGTTGAGCAAGGGGAGGATAACAGTGTAGAAAGTCCAGTTCAACACCATCCATGAAAGGAAGAATTCTACTGTATACGAGGCTAGGCTGTCCGGAGTCCAAGGATGTGAGGTTATATCTGCAGGCGAAAAATCTCAGATATGTGGAGATTAATATTGATGTTTATCCCAGCAGAAAGTTAGAGTTAGAGAAGCTCACCGGGTCTTCTGCTGTTCCCAAGGTGTTCTTTAATGAAGTTTCTGTTGGAGGACTGGCTGAGCTCAAGGCCATGGACAAGAGTGGCAGTCTTGGCGAGAAGATTAAAGAGCTCATCTCTGAGGAACCATCCTCCGAGGCTCCTTTACCACCACTGTCAGGTGAAGATGATGTATCGTGCAGTGGAACAGTTGATGAACAGGCTACAATTGTTAAGAAAATGAAAGAGACTATTTCTGTCAAGGACAGGTTTTACAAGATGCGAAGGTTTACTAACTGTTTTCTAGGTTCAGAAGCTGTGGATTTTCTGTCAGAGGACCAATACATGGAAAGAAAGGAGGTTGGTTTCATATACATGCTCAATCTTGAAATGTGATATTTTTCTCACCATAAATGATAATTCCTATCCATTGTGATGCAGGCCATTGAGTTTGGTCAACAGCTTGCAAAAAAATACTTCTTTAGACACGTTCTCGAGTGAGTCCTTTTTATCCGTCTTTTTCTGTAGCATTTTAGTCTCTCCTACTCAGTTTTTTTTCCTAGTTCTGATATGGCATTGGTTTTTATCTCTAGCGAGAATATTTTTGAAGATGGTAACCACCTCTATCGATTTTTGGATCAAGATCCCATCGTGTCATCTCAATGCTACAACATTACAAAGGGAATAACTGATGTTAAACCAAAGCCTGTGATAGAGATTGCTTCAAGGTTAAGGTTTCTATCTTTCGCTATGTTTGAAGCTTACACATCTGAAGATGGAAAACATGTCGACTACAGAAGCATCCATCGTAGTGAGGAGTTTGCAAGGTTGGTGGTCTTACTATTCTGCTTTCAATTCCCACACTGTTAAGTTGTGTATAGGATGCATCCTCTCCTGGCATTGAGTCTGGTTTGTTTCTTAAAAAGGTATCTGAGGGTGGTTGAAGAGCTTCAGAGAGTGGAGTTGCAGGATCTTTCAAGAGAGGAGAAGCTTGCTTTCTTCATAAATCTCCATAATATGATGGCGATCCACGCAATACTGTTGTGGGGTTATCCCATTGGAGCTATGGAGCGGAGAAAGATGCTAGGTGACTTTAAGTACGTCATTGGAGGGTATACCTACTCACTTTCTGCTATCCAGAATGGAATCTTGCTGTAATCAGCGACCTCCATATAATATCACCAAGCCCTTTGGTGGGAAAGACCCACGTTCGAAGGTGACATGTTCCCTCTGCTCTTTATTATCCTGAAACCGTTGTGTGGATTTTTTTATTGAATTGGCCACTATCTCTACTCTAGTATTGCTTTAAAAAATAATAAGTTAAAACCGTACATTTCTGTCTAACTTTAATGTAGTGAAAATGTTACTGACAACGTTCATTTACTAAATCTTTTATAACTAGCCTGTTTTGTCAATGTGCAACTTTTTAAAGTCTCTGGGGATAAACCTTTGGCCTATTATCAAAGGTCTGTGTTGCATTTGTAAGTGCCGACTCTGTATACACCGGTTAACACATGAGATAAAGCCTGAATCATATTAACTTGCAATAAGGTGTGGAAGATGCTCTTACACATGCAAGTTTTCTGCAGAATTTCTAACCTTCAGCATGAATTTATGGTAGATTGGAAGGAAATTTTGTGAGAAATGTAAAAATATTTTCTCTTGAAGCATACAGTACCATTAGGTTGTCTTGTTTCTTCTCTTCCGTTCAAGTCTCTAGCTATGGAAGAACATAATGGTTGCTTGAGTTTTTCAAAGAGATATATTGTGTGTGGTAAGCTACTAAATTTTGAGTCAATGTGATGTCACTAGACTCTCCACAACAACTGGTTGCTAAAAATACATATAATGGTTAATTGATGTAAGAGCACAGAGACTAACTTGTTTTTGTGTGCAAGTATTTTCCAGCAGTGTTTCATTTTGATGTATCTTGGCTCAAGGAATGTGTTTTCATTTGGTTTCAACATTTAATTGGGCAACACTGGTCTTCTACGGACTGAACAGTAGAAAGATAGACAATACATAACTTCGGGTGATTATTTTGCTTATCACTGTTTTATTGTTTTTGCATCACCAGGTAGCTCTGCCATACGTGGAACCCTTGATTCACTTCACCCTAGTCTGTGGTACCAGATCTGGTCCTGCACTTCGCTGCTACTCACCTGGAAACATCGACAAGGAACTAATGGAAGCCGCCCGCAACTTCCTCAGGAATGGAGGGCTTGTTTTTGACCCAGCTACTAAAACAGCTTATGTCACCATAATCCTCAAATGGTAAGTTTGTAAAGAAAAATGTGTCACCCCTTTGTCCGGAAAAGCTAAGTTTATGCCCCGTTAAAAAATTGGTTCATTACATGCATCTTGTAAATTTTCGTGTTTTCCAGCCACTGACATAATGAATTTCTTATCCTGCTGTAATTTCCTCCGTTGCACCCTACAGGTTCAGCGCTGATTTGAAAGAACGAGGGTGAGGTAGTGAAGCATGCAGCAAACTACTTACAGCCAGAGAAATCAGAAGAACTGCTGGAGTTGGTTGCTAACAATCAATTGAAAGTGACATATCAGCCTTATGATTGGGGTCTGAACTGTTAGCAAAAATTTTCAGCTGCAATTCCTTGCTCACCTTATACTTGTCAGGATTCAGAGACAAAACCATAGTTTTACTTTTTTTTTACTTTTGTTTCATAGAAATTTTAAATTAGATTGAAATTTTTTCATTATTAGTGGTTAATTTCTCTAAACCCTGTAGTTTTGATAGTCAATGCTAGCTAGTAATTACAGGAAACCATATTTAAGAGTGTACTGTATTTGGATACTTGAACAAATAACAAAGGCATTGTTTTACAGTTCTAAATGGAATGATAACAGAATGTACGTCTACAGTTGTGGCTCGATTAATAGAATGTAAAAATTCTGATCCCTAAAATGATTTTTGTGGCAGGTAAGAAACCTGGAAGAGAATGGAAATTCTGACTTCTGAGTCACTTGCAATCTAGCAATGTAACTTACAATTATAAGCCCCTGGCATCACCCTGCTACTCATTTGTACAGTCAGGATAGCCGGGCTTCTGCCATCAACTAAACATCTGAATGAAAAAATGCATCTTCTCTGGTTAAATATTTTCTTCTATATTGTGATAAGAGTGAACTGTGAAGACTGCATTTTACAAAAAACTTTGACTGAACAGGCTGAACTTGTAAATGAAGGAAGAATGGCTCTTATATGAGTTATTTCCGCGTAAAAGTCCTGCCAGGATCAATTTGGCACCATTCCATACGCACCACGAGCACCCAAAATCATCCCCGGAATTGTGAAAAATACTTCAGGTAGATGTTTATCTTTCTTCTTACCAATAATCACCACAAGAACACAACCCATCTTTAAAATGATGAAAACGAGTAACGTCTCGCACCACAATTTCCCTCTGCACAAGTTTTGATATGTATTTAATTGCCGAATGACAATCATTACAGACTCTAAGATTTTTAATAATCCTTAAAGTTGTTTTCTCAGGGGTACTGATCAACCCAAATGCTATTGCCAGCTTCTCGCTGTGATGGCTCAGTATTTCATCCTTCAACTCTTCATCTAAATCATGTAATACTGCTTTGGTATCTGGAACAAATCCTAATTTCTTGATCTCCTTCCACAGCTCTGCCATTTTCTTATAGATTTCATCTCTCTGCGGATGTAACGCATCTTCAACTCCGAAAACATGATTTGTTTTGTTAATCTCAAGCCAACTAACGCCCCTGTCTTTCTTCACACCTCTGTCCTTCATTAACTTCCTTATTTTTGCATTATCTTCATATCTTCCACATAAAGAATATACATTAGCAAGGGCTGCATAAGCTCCACCATTCCAGGATCAATTTCTAGTAATCTTGATGCTGCAATTTCTGCCAATTCAGCATTTTTATTAACCCTACATGCACTTAAAAGTGAACCCCAAGCTATAAAATCTGGTTCAATTGGCATTTTCTCTATGAATTTTAGAGCTTCTTCTAACAATCCAGCACGGCCTAGCAGATCAATCATGCAAGCGTAATGGCTAAGTGTCGGTACAATCTTATGTACATTCTGCATCAGACCAAAATAATTTTGGCCTTGTTCAACCAATCCAGCGTGGGTACATGCAGATAATACCCCAACATATGTTATATGATCAGGTTTAATATTAGCGCAAGCATCTCCTCAAACAGTTCAATAGCTTCTACTCCAAGACCATGTTGCGCTAAAGCTATAATCATAGACGTCCATGAGACATTATCTCTGATCCAAGAAACCTGACTGAAAACCCGTTTCGCATTCTCAATACTTCCAGCTTTAGCATACATGGAAATTAGAGAGTTTGTTACAGAAACTGAAGATTCTGCTCCTGATCTCAACGCACTAGCGTGAATCTGTTTTCCATGATTCAGCGAAGCCAAGCTTGAACATGCACTTAGCATGGCAGATAACGTGAAATTGTTAGGCTTCGGTCCATAGCCAAGCAAACGTCTAAACAGCTCTACTGCATCATTATTTAATCCATTCTGCACATATCCTACTATCATGGCAGTCCATGCTACCACGTCTGGATCATTCAGCGAATCGAAGAAGTTTCTGGCAAGCTTTACTTCTCCAATCTTAACATATCCATCAAGCAGAGCTGTAACTGATATGACATTGAGATTCGAAACCATGCCTCTATCAACAATTCTTCGAGCAATTGCAAGCCCACCAGATTTTGAATACATCGAGATCAAAGCATTACTGACTGGCTCAGAACCACTGGCTGCTGTTCTTATAATGTGAGCATGGATTTCTCTCCCAGGTTTAAGCATCTCAAGATTCGCACAAGCTGATAGAACACTAGCTAATGAAAACTTATCGGGCTTCACGTTTGATTCTTTCAGCATTTTTGCAAATATACATACGGCTTCAATGTCTAACCCATGTTGATTGTAGCCAGCAATCATGGCATTCCATGAAACAACATCTCTTTCTGACATTTGTTCAAATTGCGCAAGAGCAAGATCTAACCTTCCTGAACGTGCATACAATGTAATCATAGTATTCCAACTCGACACACTCCTTAATGGCATCCTATAAAAACAGCCCTCGTCATATCTGGTTTCCCAGATTTCAGTACATGTTAAGCAGTGAATTTGCCACTGGGACATTACTACTCAGTCCTAGTTTAACAATGAAGGAGTGTACTTTTTGCCTATACTCAAATCCTCAAGAGAAGCACAAGATGCAAGAATATTAGTAAATGTGAACTGAGTAGGTGATATTCTAGCAGAAACCATCTCTAAAAACATTGAAATCGCTTTCTCAAATTGACCCATTTGATTATAACCCACAATCATCGAAGTCCAAGAAACAGAATCTCGTTCAGGCATTTCTTGAAAGATAGTATGTGCACGATCAAACCTACCTTGTTTAGCATAAGCAGAGAGAATAGTATTCCATGAGAAAGTATTCTTTACAGGCATTTCATCAAACAGTGTATGAGCATCAGAAATGAACCCGGATTTTGAATAGGAGTTCATAAGATTGTTCATTAAGAACACACCTAAATGCAATCCCTAGTTTGATAATCTGGGCATGGATTAATTTTGCGGTAAATGGGTCTTTGGTTTTTAGACTTGTTTGAAGAAGTGATGCGTAGAAATCTGAAGGTGATTGAAGTGTTGATGAAATTGATGGATTGATCAAAGACATTTTACAATGGAGAAAGTGCGGTGTGAGGCAAATTTTGAGCAAAATCAAAGTTCAATCAAAGGCCTACGTGTGAAATTGTTCTTTCACCGAGGGCATACGATGGGCTTTTCGCATAAAGTTCACCTAGTGGCAGAAGGGGTGAGCATGGGCCTGTATGGACCGGTTTTCACCTCATCCGCATCCAATCCAATACACTACGGATTTCAAATTTGGCATCAATCCAACATCCAATAGATTTGCATCCAATGGATGCATGGATGAACGAATTGTGTGCGGATAATCCAATGAATTTGTGTTAGTTAAAATTTATAATGAAAAGATAAACCCTATGTAGATGACTTCTTATAAAACCTAAACATTTTATTTTTGCATATAAATATAGAAGTGCCATGGACAACACTCCAAGCAAACACCTAAAAGTTCTAAAACTATTCATATATTTTCTAGAAACTATATCAATGCCCTTAATCTAATGGGTATGGATGTCCAACGGATTTTCAAGGTTGCATCCGGCTCCAATCCGTAATCCGTTGGATTTCAAAAATTTCATCCGCGTCCAACCCATTAGCGAACGGTCCGGACATCCATCCGCACAATTATGGTTGGTCCCGGTAAATCCATGATTCTGGATAAAATGCTCACCCTATAAATTGGGATCATGGTGTGGCTTAAGGAGAATTTTGGATTAGAAGTATGTTTTGGTGAGTTATAGGCATATTTTACCCATTTACCCCTTCGACAAATTTAGTTAAAATTATAGTAGCATGTATGTTATCCAAACTTCCACGCGACTTTTCTTGGTGTTGAAGGGAATTCTTGAGCTAAATTTTTTTCTAAAGATCAAATTGGGTTTGTGACCAGAGATAGCTCTTAAGTCATTCCTAAAAGACAATCGTCATCCTAAAGGAAAGATTACAGTTAGGTTACACTCAAATTTGTTGAGGCTCTCTTTCATGACAAAGATATTTTGGTGGCTGACTAAATTAATAATGGTAAATGGCAGTTTCCTCCTTAATCTATATGATGAGAAGACTGATGTGCTTGTTCAGATTGCTAGTGCTGAGATCAATATTGTTGAGGCTGATTTAATCATTTGGAAGGCTAATACTCTTGTGAAGTTTAATATGAGAGATACTTTATAAGACTTTAATTTTTCACGAGAGAACTTGTGAAGTGGCATTCTCTAATCTGGTATAAACATCATATTCCTAGAAATTTTCATTGCTTGGATTGCTCTTCATGGGAGACTCAAAATAAGGGACAAACCGAAGCAATGGAGAGTTATTGAAAATTCTTCTTGTATTCACTTTGTGAAATTGCTAATGAAAGTGAAGTTCATATCTGGCGAGACTGCTTCTCAAGATGGGTTATAATAAAGATATATTTTTACCTGGAAAGAAGAAGTCAATTGGTGTATAAAGCATTTTTAAGTTATGATCTTGTCTGTTCTTTCTATTATGAAGATGTTGTTCACTGGATTTGTTGACCGGATCTGGAGGGAAAGAAATAACATAATCTTTGCTTCTAAAAAGTGTTATGCTCTCCAAGTTAACATCCAAATGAAGGTTAGTGTTCATCCCAGAACTTTGTCTGGTGACAATACCACTCATATAAATTTTACGCAGAATTTCCATTTCACTAGAAAAGAGGTGATTCCTTGCTGATGGATTGGCCCATAAGAGCAAAGGATATAGAGTGAGGGTTCTCATTCAATATGAGTGAGTCTCGCTGAATTTGATAAAAATTAAGTGCTACTATGGAGTGAGAACACTCAACTTTGATTCATCAATAATCATTCATACACTCATTGGATCGAATGAGTGAGCGAAGTGGAAACTAAGCGGCGGACTTTCGGCCACTTGGGAAAAAAATCTCTCTAAGCGGCGAGACTTTTATCCTCTCAAGCATATTTTTAGTTTTTTAATTTAGTTTAAACTCTTTTCTGGGTTCATGAGAGATTTTACAAATGAAAAAACACAATACATCTTAGGAGGCTGAAAGTATGCCGCTTGATGAGAAAAAATTCTTTCCAAGAGAGGCTGAAAATCGATCGCTTAGTGTGTGATTTTTGGTTCCCCACGGTCAACAAACCCCTCATTCACCTAGTCCCTCATTCATAATGACAGTAAATGAGTGTTTTTCACACACATTCCATAGCCCTTGCTCTAAGGAGAGGATGTTATGATTAACTCTGATGGGTTAAAAAAAGATCGCTTTGGTGGTTTTGGAGCTATCTTAAGGAACAGACATGGTGACTTTATTTATTGTGCTTTTGGGAGCATTAGTCATATTTATGTTTCACCTCATAAACTTCAAGGAGTTGAAATTGGTTTTAAGATGGCTACAGAAAATAGAGCTCAGAATATCCATATCAGTCTAGATTATATGACTGTTTTGCATTTAATCAAGCGTGAGAACCTCAAACCTCCTTAAAATATGATTCATATTTGAAGAAGAGACAAAACTTTGTTACTGGGATTTAGATCAGTTAAGTACATCCACTGCTACATGAAACAAAGTGATGTCGGTCTCCTAGCTAGTAAGCATCCTGGTCATAAGTTTATCAGATGGGAAAGAGAGCATTCCTACTAGGAGTTCATTAGATTTTACTGGAGGATAAATTTAGGAAGTTATATTTTCGTGTTCTGTAGTTGTTGTTTATTCTTTCTATTACTTTGGGATTGTTCCCCTTTTTTTGGTGCCTAGATGACTGATTGTATCAAAATAAATATATAAAAAAGTTATTCAAAGGCGTAATATTTAGTTTTGTAAAAAATTGAGTAAAGACTTGTTCGATGAAGTGATGAATAATAATCAGAAAGTGTTCGCAAAATTGGTGGATTTATATTCAAAGCCATTTGTAAGCTCATGTGAAGAAAGAAGCTCTGATAACTGAATATCTCCAAACATGCATACAAGATAACCTCTATAAATTAATAGCGTCGGAGTGACAAAATTTATCAATCTATCGCTATATTAAATAATCGATAACATAATAGTTATTGATTTGCATATGAGTTAATAATTTATTAGTTTACCCGAATGTTATTTACATACTTCTCAAATAATAATTCCAAGATACACATGGAGAAACAGAAAACAAGAAGCATGGACTTGGGATGATGTGCATTTCATGGATAATATCCCTTTGTTGGTGAGTGGTTTAGTACAGAGTGATTCATTGTCATTTTTATGTTTCTGTTTGGTAGTGGAGGTGTTATCTAAGTTGGTAGATGATGTTGTGATCAGAGGTTAAATTCATGGTTTCCAAGTGATTCTTGGAAGTTTATGTATTTCTCACTCACAGTTTGCAGATCATCTATTAATATTTATCATTCCAGAAAATGATGACATAAGGAAGTTACTTCTTATTCTTTTTATTTCGAATGACATATAACTTAACTCATATTTCGAGAAATATATTTGGAATAAACACATCTCGAAATTTTTATTGTGCAATAATTTAAAGTCTACTTAGTCATACGACTTAGTCTCATTTTAGATAGAATAGATATATACGAGCGAATATATGGTTCTGTCTTAACATACCTTTTGTCGACGAAGTTCTCCGAGTTTTCAGTTGATCTCCAATCCAAAGTGTTCGATTGATCTTCTACTTCAAATGGTGAACGTGGTGAAGTTCGATGCTCAACTACACACTTCTATCCTCAACCGAGACATGACTACGTGGTAGACTAGAAATCAAGATATAATTTTGATCAACTGAATTTGATAAAAAGATTGAGATAGCAACACTTGCGAGTTCGACTGAGAAATGCTCTAACACAAACTTGTTTATTCCGTGGTCACCTTTCTTTTGATACAAGTGCACTCAAGTTTATTTGAGGAATCGACAAGAACATATCTAGTTGATTCCAGATCTATTGACCAATCAAGATTAATAGACTCCGTTTGGTGTGTGTTGATAAATAGTGGAATCAAGTTGTTTATAACGCTTACTTTGAAGATTGAAGACTTAAAATGGTCTTTACATTTACTCCTTGCATATAATTATTTTTAAGAATCAATAAGTTGTTCATCTTTATAAACATACTTGTACAAAGGTCGACAAACGGTCTAGTCACATTACGAATTGTGAAAACATATGCATGGTTGTACTGAACATACATTAATTCAAGAAAAAAATGTTTTAAACATGTAACTCTTTTCAACACCTTAGTAGACTTTCAAATCAGTGAAAGTATAGATATATCATGTGGCCGGGTTTGAACTTTCTCGAGTTCCAAAAAGTGATCATTGTTTGTTTGAATAAGGATATCTCGTTTTGTTAACTCATTAACATCATACAGATAAGAAATAACAAAAGAAAAGCATCCCAAGAATACATCAAAATTAAATAACGACGTGAAAATAAACATGTTGTTCATTTTCTTTTCTTTTCTTTTTTGTCATTAATCATATGGTAAATATAAACCGAGAAAAGGAAGATATGGACCGGGATAAAGTTGAATAAAAATATATGATTTGATCATTATGGAATAAAATTATTTATTTATATAACTAGTAGAAAATGAAAAAAATAATAATTATATAATCAAAACGAAATTATTTTGGGAAAAAAGATTTTATCGTTTTGTTGGTAGAGCTTCATGCGCGATGACGTGTTATGAAATACAGAAAGGCATAAAAATAGTGAAAAGGAGGAAGGATATTTCTTAATATATGGAATAGACAAACCATCAAGCTTCTTTAATTACAGAGCTAAACATCTTTGGATGACAGAAAATAAACATTGGTAACCTAGATATGGTCAAGATATTTATGAAAAACACATGTTTATAATACATCCCATCCTAAAATATTTTGCATTTAATCCAGTCACACGTATAAGGTGAAGCAAGATAAGAATGGATACGTGTTTTGCATCATGGTCGGTTTAGGTGGAACTGGTTTCTCACAATATATACATTTCAAACTTAAAAACAAAAGGTAAGAATATTGATATTTCTTTCTTGGAAGTTGGAAGGCATATAATATTTTCATGCTACTTAGAGAAAGCACAACTAAAGACATAGCCTTCAACTAAAGTTGTTGTTTTCCGAAAGCTAAACAAGAAAGCACAACAAAAAGGTCCAACACACAGACTATGCAATGCATAAGCTAATAACAAAGTACCTTAGTTTTAAAAGAGGTCTCAAAATTTAGAACTTAACGAAATAACAAAGAACTAAAATCCACCCTGACCACCACGGAGGATAAACCAGTAATTCACCACCAAAGCAATTCCTCATTTAACATTATTAATCTCAGTTTCAACAGTTTTCGAAATTTCCTTCTTGCAAGTATTTATATAACCATTGATTTGTTGGATCATAAGTTCTTCTTCAGAGCATTTTCCTTTTTTACTTGAAGACTCGAAATTCTTCCCAACCAAACAACGGTGAATCGAAATATTAACAGAGTTGTTGTCCGAATCGTCCACTATCATCCTTGGAAATACCTGAATAAGCCTTTTTGGCAGACCTAAAAAATGAACCATCACTTGAAAATGCAGAAACACCACTACCCCCACAAACAAGTTGATCATTAATGACTGCATACCCATTTTCAACTAGCCACATATGCTGCAAGTTCAAAATCCTAGAATCTCTATCGGAAATACATAATACTTGGGATTAGCCTTGACAAGCCTCAATTGTCCTTAACATTTTCATATTCCTTAAAAGTAAGAAGGAGAAGTTTTTTCTCAACATCAGGTAGTTCAGGTTTTCTTTCAAGCCCCTTTAGAGGTGTAAGATTCGGATCCCTACAATAGGAAACACGAAAACACGATCAATGACTCTATAACCTTCTATTATAGAACAGAGAAATTACACAGATCATAGAACTTGGAAAATGCTCATTACAAAAGACATTAAGACATAACAAAGCAAGCTGTACAACAACAACAAGTTGTAAAACCTAAACAACAACTATTCATGATAACTCTACATCATGCTTTTGTAAAATAAAGACAACTTTGTAAAACCTAAACAACTATTCATGATGACTCTACGTCCGAGAAATTCATAAACAAAGAACAAGGAACTTACTTGTGACCTAGCTTTGCGTTTTCCAATCTTGACAGAAGGATTCAATTTCTCGGGGCTTGATGACACATTCTCTCTTTCGGCCATTGAGAGATGTATGCACGGGGAAAATAGTGGAGATCCAAAAAAAATATGAAATAAGAGCTGAAAGACCGCAGCGCCTAGAAAACTTTTAGTTTATATAGGAAAAACTAGGGTTTCTGGGATAAAGCTTTTTATCATCAAGCGTTTGCAAAATGGGGATAACACAATAGGACATCATCAATCATTTTAAATATACATAATACAATATAACAACAAACGATAAAGAACATAAAATTTACAACAAATATAAGGTTGCGACTAAGATGACAAAGATGATGATGCAACACATTCTACATGTGAGACAACATAACTTGTTGAGAGAAGGGAATATCCCATAATATTTATAACTCTCTATAGATCCTTGTGGTATATAAATTAGTAACTTTCCTTTATATAAAATATGTTTTTACAATTATGTTAATTTGATAAAGAGTAAATAAATTATCTGTGAGTAATCCTTCTTCCTCTCTTTGTTTTATTCCTTGAATCTCTATAAAATTATTACCGAGAGGACCTTACAATACCGATGGAATTATACACTGTATTGTTATGAAAACCTTAGAGTTATTATATTAAGAGGTACTACTTATAGTACTTGCTAATGGTGTAAACCAAGTGTTAACCTACATTCACTTATATATCTGAATATACCCCCCTCCCCCAACCCCGGTCAAATTGATGCTCATAGCCCATACAAAGGGATCAATTTGCGGAAAAAAAAAAGAAAAAGTCAAAAATAAAAAATATTCATTCTTCAACTTCAAATTTTCTTCTATTGTTGTATGATAAAATTGTTGTTTTTCTTCGAATCCATAGTGTGAGATAGTCCAAATACCTCTTAAATTGACAGTATTGATGTATGCTGGTTAACATACATAATTGATATTGATCCGTATTGGTTAACAAATATAGTTCGTAATGGTAATGGTAATGATGCTCGTTGATGGTTAACAAACACAAATGCTAACGGTAATGGTTGTGTTCTGTTTGAGTTAATAGACACAAATGATAATGGTAATGGTGGTGTTCTATGTTGGTTAACAGACACAAATGATAATGGTAATGGTGGTGTTCTGTGTTTTTTAAGAGTCACAAATGGCAGTGGTAATGGTTTTAGTATTGAATGATGTTTAAAATTGGTTGAAAGTAGGTGCACTATTGGTGAAAAAAAAAAATGAACCCATGTTTCTAAACTGGTATTGAAAGGTATTGAAAAATAGTGGTTACTTAACTACCAAAAACATCAAAGGCTGGAACCCGAATAAGAAGATAAAGCTTGACTAACACATGATTCTGGACGAGATTCACAAGATTTGTAATCTCCTATATTGATTATTATCTCCCATCTTCATAGGTGACTCTATTTAATTAAGTTAAGTCTTGTGTGTCGGTAAGGTTTGTATCCATGTCCATTATTACTTTCGCATCTTTTTCTTCTTCCAACAAGATCTTCCAAATATTCTACTATAACTTGAGATCACGGTGTTGCCGAGTTCAATAGTCCACCCCGATTTGTTCTATTCGATCATTCCACTTTGAAACCCTTCCAAATCTATGTGTACTCTTTGCAGACTGATTCAATTGGTATCTTTGTTATTAATTTGATGGTATGAGCTTGGAAATACGTTTGCAGTTTTTGGTACGCGTAGACCAATGCTAGTATTAATTTCCCAATATTAGTGTAATTCCTCTCTGCTGAACTAAGAGTCTTGCTGATGTGGTATATTGGTTTCCACTCTCTCGTCGATCTTGATTAATACTGAACTAATAGTATTGGAGGTTATTGCGATGTATAACAGAATAATTTCCTGTAGCTCAGGTAGTTGGAGAATTGATAAATTAGCTAGGTATTTCTTAGTGCTTTTAAGAGCTTCCTCACATTATTCTGTCCACGATAATTTTGCACCATTCTTTAAAGGATCGAAAATAACCTATACTTGTCTGACGATCTGGCGATAAATATACCTAACGTTGCGAGTTGGACGTTGAGTTTCTGCACATATTTTACTGTCGCTGGTGATGACATATATTGGATCGCTTGAATCAACCTCTATCCCGTTCTTCAAAATTATATAACCCAGAAATTTCCCTTAAGTGACGCCGAAGATGCATTATGACATATTAATCTTCATATTATACTTGCATATTCGGTCAAATATTTCCTTCAAATCTCCCACATGATCTTTCGATTTCTTTCTTTTGAATGGAATGTCATCAACATATACTTCAAAGTGGTGCACACGCACTAAGCAAATATCCCATCTACCATCCGTTGATTTGATTCAATTTAGATGGATCTATTGAAGACCAAGATTTCGAGCAAGCCAAGAATGACACGGAAAAAAAAGAAAAAAACTACACCGTGCTCAATATAAAACAAGTTAAGAAAATGACTGACCATGAAAAACATGCATTGAAGGAAAGATCGATGTTGCGTTGCTTATCAAAATCGCAAGATAAGACTTAATGCACCAAGTTGTAAGCTTATGATTCTATAATGCTCATCCCATAAATTACGATTTTTATAACATAAGCTTATTACATAAATTCATTAAATTATGTTGTGAGCCATCTCATCCAAAATTGTACATTTGAACCAAAACTCTTGATTCATTTGTAATGATGTATATTCAGATGTAACACTTAACTTTAGAATGACTAATACTTTAACATATTTAAATGAGGAAGACAATTTTTGGCCAAACTAATTGTTTTTCATATAACGTTTGGTTGGATTACTCTTGTTAGAGCATAGCTCAGTTGAACTCACCAAGTGTTGGTATGTCAAGTTTGGTTGTCATATTTTAGTGTGTCAAAACTCATCTAAAGTCGCTTGATTAAATAATAGAGTCAACTTCGTTTAGGTTAGACTAGAAAGTCTAGGAATGTTGAGACATACAAGTATTACTATGAAGACCTAAAGAATGTGAAGAAGTAACGAACTACAATGATCCTTCCACTTGAGGTTAGTAATATTTACTTGAACTGTATCATTCCTAACGTATCTTTCAAGTCGTGCTATATTGAAAACATAATGCGAAGACTTGTATATACTGTACATATTGTATAATACTCTAGTGATGTGACATGGTCATAATTATATGTTCATAGTATTAGAGAATTAGACTACGAAGTATAACACTTATCTTTTGAACTTCGTAGATATGACATCGACATAATATTGTATATATTGTTATGATTATGTGAATGGGTTATGGTGAAGATTTCATACCCGGGAAATAATGTTTTACATTCGTTTAAAGGAAGTACATTCATGAACTTGTTTCGTGAATCGAAAGGGAAATCATTAGGCTTATTGGTCCTAATTTGTTCATTGCAAATCTTTGGATGACCAATATGTGTGAGATGGTAGAACCGATCTTAACCTTGGTTATGTATCTTGGTATAAATAATCACAATGCGACTTACGATTTGGTATGAATGGTTTTATTAATTGGTGTAACCGATCCTAAGTAATCATCATGTGTTGGTATGATCGATCCTTGTAATTGGTGTGACTGATCCTAGTAATTGATGTGACCGACTACGAGTGTTGTGTAATCCATTCTTGTAATTGGTAACCGGTCCTGTAGCTGGTGTGACCGATCACAAGCATTACCAAGGAATATGAAACCGATCCTTGTAAATGGTGTAACCGATCCTAGTGATTTATTGTGAACGATCACAAGTATTCCATAATTAGGTATATATAACCAATCCTAGTGATTAGCGAGAACCGATGCCATGTATGTGATTTGGTATTTGATCAATCACATTGTTGTCTTGGAATACATGGAAACCAATTCTAAAATTGTTTGGAAGTGTGGTATAACCGATTCCAAGAATGTAAATCCATGTGAATATGAAATAAGGATTTCTTGTGAAAATATGTCAATATACTTCAAACACGTACAGTAACTCTTATCATTTATTGTTCAAAGACATTCCTTAGTAATCAAGGAGATCCCATGCCGAGATAAATTACGAATCTTTTAATTAAGGTTTTTGGTTTTATATGCTTTAATTACCAGCAATTAAATGGCATATCTCTAGAGAATAAAAATTAGTAATGTGAATTTACTAATTGGAGATTTTATATTGAGAGATTTCGGAAATAGTAGACAAGCATTTATTGGAATTATGGAAACCAAATTTTTCTATTCATTGCATATCTTGAGAATATTTTCGGTTTTGGAAATTCCTTGATGTCCAAACATCCTTGGTCTATAAATACCTAAGTTTTCATTTCTAGCAAACTATCTTAAGAGCCATGCAAACTTCATTTGTTCTTGTTTTTGGTGTATCCGTCTATTCGGAGAGGAAAGTATCCTAATTAGGTGAAATCTCTTACGACCGCTCGTTTAAGGACTTCTGTGGGATAAAGAAGCACTACGAGTACCGTTGGTGGGAAACTAGATAATTGCGGTGTTATTAGTTTTCGATTGATTTGATTGACTAACGGTTGTTGAAAGTTTGATTGCACCTAGTTTGTTTATTCTTGAGAATCTTCTCTTCCGATATAAGATTCACTCAAACTAGATCGAAGTATCGACGGGATCTTAAGTATATATTATTGTTAGATCTAAAGACATCTTTTGATAACCCATTGTTAACAGACTCCGTTCTATGTGTGATTGATCACAAGATATTCAAGTGGTGTTGTGCAGGTTATTTGAAGATTAAAGAAGATTTGAAGACGAAGGATATTTCTTATTGGTTTTCTTATCTTGTTGTGTGCATAAATCTTGATCAATTTTAAGGATCCAACTAGAATCGGATTTATTTGATTTATTAGTTGCGTGAGATGGGCATCGTTTTATAGTTTCTCTTTGAGATCTATATTGATTGATTGCGAATCTAGACTTGACTATTTCGATAGTTAAAGTTATATTGATCTAACCAGGCAAAGGAGTTTATTAGATTAAATGGAAGAGCCTTTGCGTATGACTTAAGATATCTTTATCTTGAAAAGAATCTAAGAAGTTTTTACCAAACAAATTCGTTGTTCCTTTGTTGTTTGGAATACGATCCAAAGGAATTGTACCAGTGCATCTCTTCGAAGTCGGAAGCGCTGGGATACTGAGGAAACTAAGTGAACTAGGGGTAGTTGCTTGGTCTCAGCTATACGAAGTTGGTTTAGATTTTGTATAGCGGCTTAATTATGAGAATATTCAATTCTTGACTAGGTCCAGGGGTTTTCTGCTGTGATGTTTCCTCGTTAACAAATTTTTGCTATGTGATTTACTTGACCTTTCCACATTATAATTGTTTTATTATAATTAAAGTAAATTGCACTTTACGTTAACTCCGATATACTTGATAGTGATCCTATAGAGTTTGGTTAAGTCCGAACCTATTACACTTTGTTTGTCGTATTGTCTCGATCTCGTATCCATAGACGATCATACAAAGTGTTAATAACGAAAGTTGTTGGTATTGTCTTGACTTTTCCATAGACAATCACACTTGGTAAGAGGACTTTTAGGTTGTAGCAAAAATATTGTGGTGTATTTGGGTACCCTCGTCTTTTCAATTGGTACCACAGCTGGCAAACATGAAAAGATCTAACAATCTGTGTTTTGTGGGATCCAGCCTATAAGAATGGAATCTAAAAATGGTTTTTATGGAACCGGAGAATGATTCAGTTAACGTAAAGAAAGGTATCAAGAGTTTTGAATTAACACTTGATGATGGCATCTACGAATCAATATCTGAAGACCTTCATGAAATCATCTCGAGAGAATATAGTAGACAAGTTAATCCTGTTAATGATGTAGAAACTGATGACAACTGGGGAAAACATCTAAGAAAAAGGTTGGATGAAATTTTCTATGATGATGAATCAGATTTTGAGCGAGATGTAGAAGAGCTACCTATGTATACTCTAAAATATTGGATCCTTTGAAAAATAAAAAACTGAGTGCTTCGGATTTCGTTGGTTTTATGACTCCTCTTTGTCGTGAGAATAAGAAACTGAAGAAGGTTTATGAAGGATTTTATATAGGTTATCATACCAGTAATTATCTTCTTAAAGATCAACCAGAAGAGCTAAACTCAAAGAGTCTCGAATGCGAGAATCTTCGGAGAGACCTCTTTTTGTCGAAAAATAAACCTGCTAAATCTGAAGCAAGGATTAACTCTCAACAAAAAAGTTTTGAAGAGAAAGAAGGTGAATGCCTCTCATGAGAAAAATGCCTTAAGGCTGACCCTAGGTAGTGCTTTTGATAAAATCAAGACATTAGAAGAAGAAAAATTGATCTTGAAAAGCGCATTTATAGCTCAAACAATAGAACCTCTATGCTAGAAGCAAGTAGAAATCATCGTGATACCACGAGGATTGAGCTATAAGGAATAAATGCTTCAAATATTAGCAAAAGATAAAATTTGTTAAAGCTACAGATTCTTCTCAACTTAAGCTTCCAGCGATGTCAAAGATGCTCCTATTGCTTGTAAACAAGAAAAACATGTCAAGCCTAAGAATCATGTTTGACCAGACTCTTGAAGTGCATCCATCAAAGAAAGCACTTCGGCTAATGTCAAGAAAGCAACAACGATGAACAAAGAAGAAGAAGAAGAAGAAGAAGAAGAAGAAGTAGTAGAAGAAGAAGAAGAAGAAGAAGAAGAAGAAGAAGTAGAAGAAGAAGAAGAAGAAGAAGAAGAACTAATCAATCTCCAATGCAAAAAAATCCACAAAATGGTAACATTAAAACTCAGTCTTCATATGTTACTAAGAATTGTTATTATTATGGTAATAAATGACACTTGCAATGGGGATGCAAAGTTCGTAAGATGCAAGGTGTTCTTTCTTTTGTATCAAACGAATTGGCTAAGTTTTCTCCCCGAAAGAACTCAGATCATCATTGTATTAAGTTTAGGCAAAAGAATTATTATAATGATAGTTCAAATTTTACCTATCGCTCGACAAGGTCATCTCATAAAAGACCCGGATATAGAAAGAAAGATGACTTTGTAAATGCGAAAACAAGATCTGATGTTCTTAATTGGAGAAAGGATGTTTCACAAAGTATATTCAATAGGAAATTGTCCTAATGGTATGAAGGAGAAAGGCTGCTCTGCGAAACCCATCTACAAATGGGTCCCAAAGTCCTACATGGCCAAAAAGGGACGAAAAGTTAGTCACAAGAATGACGCTCGATTGGTAAATGTTGATAGTCTTCTTGAAAGACTAAGGAAAGAAATCTTGTTGTCTAAATTCTCTTGTACGAATGAATGTTGTGATATATATTGACACTCTTCATCACAAGTCAAAGAAGAAAAACAAGAGATGGAACAGGAGAAAACAAACCAAGTAAGAGGTCAATAATGATGATTACTGTCTTAGTCACTCGTGGCGAACAAAACAAGGCTTAACTCAACACAACTTAGTTGTGTTATTAAAATGTGCATGCTCACCTTTGTGCTCAATCTTTTGAAAGGTGAGGAAGCACATGAAAACTGAGCACATGATCGTCACTTGATTTGCGGATCGAGCTTAAAAAAATGATTCTAGATACATTTGTTTCAAATCACCATGAGAAACACTTCAAAACTAGGTTCGACTTGCAAAAATCTTCAAGAACAATTTAGATGTTGAGCTCGTTCAATTTTAGACCTTGAAATAGGATTCTAATGATTCCACATGGTATATTCTTATGTATAATAATATTGTTTTATGACGATCATAGGGTATGTATATCAAAAATTTCTTATAATTCAACAATTTCATGTTAGTCAAATTAACTAATTAATGGGGGTACCATTAGTATTTTATGGGGTATATTATTTATTTTTGATGGAAACAGGGGCTTCAAAAAGCCCCTAAATTATATTTATTAGACTACCTCATTCGAATTGAGGTTTGTAGGATTACATTGTTCAATTACATCAATAAACAAGACAATACAGATAGTACAAGATTTACAATCGAAACTTAAAGAAACGAGATATGAAAATCGTATTAAACTTTTGCAACCCATTGAAGGATTAGAAATCCTTATAATGGTTTTAAACCATTTTGTTTCTTGATCATCAAAGATATCAGATACTTCCATAAAAGGGAAGTAATATGCCCACATTAATTTCTTTAGAAACAATCTCCATATCTGATGAAGTAGATTGTTTTCATCCAGAACATACTTGATAACAATGCAAATCCAAATCCACATAAAAAATCTAATTAAAAATATGAAAATAAGGCATGATAGTATTGTGAAACCATCAGACCGATCAAAAAACCATAAAAATTGTTTAGAAACAATTTTTTTTATTGGAAAATAAATATAAACAAGGAAACATACTCGATCCGTCTGGTAGCTCTAAAAAATCAAACCAAAACCGGACGGATCATAGATCTACGTTTCGAAGAAAGTAGTTTTTTTCTTCTTTGATTAAGAGAGAAGAATGTGTAAATAAAGGAACACCCAAAAAAAAAAAATGTGTGTGTGTGTCGGGGGAGGAGTCATCAGGAAAAACTGCTCCAATAACTGAATTTTTTCCAAACCGTTGTGCAAAAATGTTTCTTCACTCGGGCATATGAAATTTTGGAACAAATTTCACCTCTTGGGGCAATGTGAAGCTAACATTTTTTTTTTTTTTTTTTTGATGGGTCACATGTGGATTTTGGGGCTGGAGCATGTTTGGGTGGGTTAATTTAGGCTTCTCTTAAATATAGCCCACATATTTATAAACCATAACCCATTTAAAATAAGTACTTAAGCTAACCAAACCGACCTTTATAAGAACGATTTTTTGGGCACTACTAAAAAATGGAGGGGGACTACTCTTCATTTTTTGGGTGGATATTTGAAACAATTTTGAGTCACCCCTTATCTATTTTTTTTAATCTTGCCCTTGGTAATAAAATTAGTTAGTATATTGATTGGTGAGTTAATTAATGATTAGTGAGATTAAATTAATAATTTGATTTTTTTCAAAAGAAGAATTATTGAGAGGGTGAAGAAGAAGATGAAGGTGATAATGAAGATAAGAATTTTGGAAGAAAAAAAGTTAATCTTTTTTTTTAAGAGCCACAACAAGAGTATAATGTTTTGGGTACTCACGGATACTTCGAATTTAGTTAATGGTGCTTGAATTGGCCAAAACATTCCTAAAAATGAACAATTTACAAATTGATTTCGGTTTGGTTAACAAAGTTCGGCTACGACATTTGAAGAACAGTAGCCGAACTCATCTCGCAAGTGTAGTTCGGCTAATATTTGAAAAAACACAGTAGCCGAACTCGGTTTAATGGAGTTTTTTTTTCGGAGGAAAGTTCGGTTAGGAGAAAAATTTGCGACGTAGTAAGAACTAAAAGTTCAGTTGGGAAAATAAAATGAAATTTTCTTCGACGTAACCGAACTCAATATATAGGTTTTCAAAGAAAAGTTCGGTTAGGAGAAAAAAATTGCGACGTAACCGAACTTTTCTCTGAAAGAAAACCTCCATTAAAGTTGAGTTCGTCTAGTTCGACAAAGTTTTTCAGATAATTCCTAGCCGAACTTCTCTCTGCAACTTCCATTTTCAACTCATTTTAATGATTACTTCTCATTTTTCCAACCATAAATGAATGACAATTAATGGGTTTGTTATAATTTTGATTTTGATTTTGTTTTGTTAATGATTTAAATTAATATATAGGTGGTGGTAGGTGGTGGTGAGCGGCGGTGGTGATGGGAGGAGGTGGTTATATATATAGGTGGTGGTGATGGGAGGAGGTGGTTAAATATATATAGGTTAAGGGTAGGTTAGTCATTTCCACACTTTAGGACATCCTTATAATTATATGGTAGATATTTTATCACTTAGTAGTCCCACCATTTTTGAGTAGTGCCCAAAAATCATTCCTTTATAATCATTCCACATGGCCATACAAAATTATATATACATAATATTAAAAGAAGACATTTTAGCTTCACATTGCCCACAACATTGGATAGGTCACATGTGGATTTTGGGGCTGGGGCATGTTTGGGTGGGTTAATTTAGGCTTCTCTTAAATATAGTCCACACATTTATTAACCATAACCCATTTAAAATAAGTACTTAAGCTAAACAAACCGACCTTTATAATCATTCCACATGGCCCACAAAATTATACATAATATTAAAAGAAGTCATTTTAGCTTCACATTGCCCATAATCCATTTATTAACCACAACCCGTTCGGCATACTTGAGCTTGTTGTTTGTTGTTTTAGATTGCAGAATTCACGTTTATCTCTCGTTTTTTCTTGTTTCCATTTATATTCAGTGGGTAGTGGTACCCTCTTAAGGATCTTTTCTTTTCGATGAATTTTCTCATTGATTGATAAAAAAATATATATATGGGCACACTTGCAATCATAGTGACAGATTTTGGATTACCACGTGGACAGATTTTTTTTTTTTTTTTAAATCTCATGGACGGACTTTGGGACACTGTGCTAAATGTTAACCGTATATTTTGGGTTTACGAGCGGATAAAAATGAGGATTATTTTTTAATTACTAGTAAATAATTCACTTTGGGACAACATACTAAATGTTAACCGTATATTTTGGGTTTACGAGCAGATTAAAATGATGATTATTTTTGAGTTACTAAATAATTCGGGTCATGAGGTAGATTTTTGAATAGGCTGTAAATTAAGAGTGACAACATAGGTTGGTTAAAGGGAAAAAGAAAAGAAATATATAACAATACAGCCCGTTTGGGATTGTTTTTTCCCTACAAAAGCACTTTGTAACCAACTTGTAATAACTTTTAGGAAAATAACATATGGTAAACTATTTTCAAATCGCTTTTCTCCAAAAACACTTCTGTTTTAGGGCAATTTTTAAAAGTTACCTAATAGTAACTTTTAAAAGCGAGAAGTTGTGGACCCACTCAATTTTAATTAATTGGATCTCTACTTTCAACCTTGTTATTATATTAAAAAGACAAAATCTACTCTTAAATGTTTATTTATGTACAATTATTTGATAATCAAATTTTATTAATTTTTATTATATGATAGTACTTAAAGGTAAAAATTTAAAATTAAATATTAAATGATTAAAATATAAATAAGAAATTATTTTTTATCTTTATTTAAATAATATTCAAAATAAAAAAGTATTTTATTATTAATAGATGTAATTTAAAAAGAATTTTTAAACCATGTCTATTTTCGTCATTAGCCACATCATAAGCACTTCAACATGATAATTTACCAAATAAAAATTGCAGTTTGTTGATTCCGCAGCACTTTACATATTATAGTTTACCAAACGTCTGACTACTTTATTTTTAAAGCATAACACAACAACGCACATCACAACACAACAGAAAATCACTTTTGTAAAACTCACAACAATACCAAACTAGGCTTACATCATCTGATTCTAAATCAGACCTAAGCAAGAAATTCTTGTTCTAGCATTCATTTTAGCTACGTACATAGCTGCAAACAGATCTGCAGCATCCTCCTCAGCATCGGCAACTTGATTTATGGCCGAACGAGTTCCACTTCCAACCTCATTGTCACCACCTTCCGCACCACTATTGTAAACTGCGACTTGGTTTGGGGACGAATAAGCAGTTCCAGAGTGATAATCGTCGTATGGAAGAGTAACACATTGCGGATGGATATTGACACCACATGGATCACATCTGTAACTCCACGAAGAGGAAGAAACAAGGTTCCTACAGATCCCACACCAGGCATCAGGAATAACCGGAACTGATTGAAGCTTGAGAGGGTGGTTGTCGTCGATCTCATGACGCACTTTCAATTGAAGCTTGGAGCATGCAGGGTGGATGAAAAAGTAATGTCCCCCGTCATCATATCGTTTTTCAGCAGCTCCGATTGAGCATTTGTAAAAGAGACCTTTCACTTGGTCACCACAGACATCGCAAGGACGCAACAAGTAGTGACCATAATCTTTCTCTGGTCCTTCCCATATTCGTTCTAACGGGTGATTAGGGTGCATGCCAGTGCTGAGATAACCCGGACATGTAGCACAATCCTCATGGAGATCGAAAGCGCATTGCTTGCAATGGTATCTAGCACCAGAACCATTCATGCTGCAAACATCACATACGAACTCGTCATTCTCATAACCCTCATCTTCCAATTGATCGAAAGCTTGCTTGGTTAGTAAATGAGGATGAGTAAAGTGTTGTAGAGTTTCTTTTTCCTCGCGTAAAGATGTCTTCGTCCTTGGAGCCATTATTTGTGTTTCTCTCTCGCTCTGGTTCTTTCTAATTAAGCTATATCTATACCACAAGAATATATAGACACAAGTACAGCTGAAAGCTATTTCTGGTGTACACAAGTAGTTGTACCAACTAACTGTGTGTAGTTTGCACGTCGTGGAGATTCCTTCCTGGATATTCCCTGAACAGGCAAGTTGACGGGTCCGAGAAACGACTGGCTCAAACATTACTACGCCTCTGTTACAACGATTGTCCACATTAATCCTCCTATGATCCACTTGATTATTAATGAGAACAGAGACTTTTTTTTAAACAGTGGATGATATAGTATATATTTGTGAAATTCCCATCACTCCAGTGGATGATTAAATATTTAGAACAATTTGTTGTGTTTATTTTGTTAATATATGTCAATGATTGTTGTATAGGTAATTAAGATGGATGAGATGAGAGCTGATTTGCGGGAGTGATTAAGAAATCATTTGCGAGAAGTAGTTGATGATACTGCATGTCGAGCACCCCCACCATCCCAATGGTGTTTGGCACTAAGGTTTGTGGTGCCCAAATAAATTTTTGGAAATGTTGCCCTTTGCTCCAATCTATGGACCGAGCCATGTGGAGAAAAACGATTACTATGGTGTTCACTTTGTGCACATTTTAATATATATCGCTTAGCCTAAGCTGTCAAAACTATCTTTCTGTCAACCCGTTCTCGGAAAATGAGGAACTCATATTTCCGGAGGAGAACACAGAGTTTTCGCCCATGCTTAGTTTTTGTTTGTTTTTTTTTTTTTATTTATACTCCTTCCTCGCTGCCTCTTTTAATGTACCAAATATGAAGAAATGATACTCTATCCCAAACCCATGCTCTCGATCCGGCTAACCCCCAGGTAAGTCCACTCAAAATGCATTGGTCATATCAAATCTCTCACATTGTTATAGTTTTCTATACATATTGTTTAGCTACTTCTTGAAGCTTTGCTTGTAATCCTTGCTCATTAGCATTTTCAAGTGTTTAATAGGTCGGACAATTGTGTATTAGTCGGAATTAATTATTATTTCCCCACATTTTGTATCTTATAAATCCCTTGTAAGTGTTTCATTATAAAGCACACCTTCTTAGTTATAGAAGTACTGCTTTTTGTATGCTGCTTTCTACAACAAACCTTTTAGGTTAGAGTTTTGTAACATTTCTTATAGGTTATAATTGCATTTGTAAACTTCTTTCGTGTAAGTGCCGTAATACAATCTTCCAACAACTATTCAACACTTGCGAGGACTAGTTTCCCTTCATCAACCTAAAATCATATTTCTTTCCGAAACTTTAGCAAATCAACACCATATGCTAGGACTGACTCATTCATTACAATTCCAAAATCACTTCTTTGTCCTTAAAATTGGAAGGTGAGGTGGTCTTTGCCTAATGTGGAAAGATAACCTCAGTATTCAAATTTTACTTCACTCTCAAAATTACATACATGCCTTAGTCACCCCACTACCCCCTGAACAACCCTGGATATACACAGGTATATATGGCCCACCACATCCTGATATAAGGAAAACTTCTGGCACAACTTCCCATCAATCTTCAACAACATCAATCCATCCATGCCCTGGATTTTGCTAGGCGACTTCAACGACGTTTTGGATCAATCAGAAAAAAAAGAGAAAGACAAGTTACTTATGCTCAATCCCAACCTCTGCTCACAGTGATGGACCAGATGGGATTTATGGATTTGGGCTTCCCTGGAGATCCCTATACATGGACAAACAACCAAATGGGGAAAGAAAACATTTTGGAGAGACTAGACGAGTGACGGCAACCCAACATTGCCGTATCTTTGCAAATCCACATGTACGATTACCCACCTTCCGAGAATAGCATTTGATCACGCCCCAAATTCTTTTACAAGGAAAAGCAATATATTGGTAGGGAACAAAAAACTACACGTTTGAACATTTATGGCTCACACACCCGCAACTCAAACAAGTGATCGAATCATCTTGGATACAATAACAAGATTTAGAACCTACCCTAGACCTTCAATTAAAGGTCATAACCACCGGAAAACTCTCTTGGAATGGAACAAGGAAACTTTGGCCACCTTCCAACTATGATCAAAAAATCGATGACAAAGATTAAAATGGCACAACATCAATGTGCTACCCAATCGGGTAATGAACTAGAATTCTGGTTGGTTTAATAAAAGCAACTAAGGACGGATCACAATGAGCTATTACAATGTCATGCAACATGTAAGGACCCTCAAGATCGTCAACGCGATTTAACTGGTCTAGCGATGACCAAGATTCGAGTTAGCCGCTAGTATTTCGATTAGTTTGACAAAAACGTTAATTAATATAAATTAATCTAACAACGATCTAGATACTGAATTTAGTACCGTTAGACAGATCTTGAAAAGTTGCGAAATGAACTACTCGAGCGTGTCATTCGGATCTGGACGAAGAAGATATCATCCGATTAATAAGGAAGGAAAATTAGTCTTTTTATATTCGAACCCACCTGGATGCGCTTATCATTTTTTGCGGGTGCCTTTAACAGCTTCGGCCTTATCTACCCAGTCGAGAGGATAAACTCTCATTCATTTTCTTCTTTCTCTTTCTTCTTCTTTATTTTCTGCTCATTCTCCTCTCTTCATGCCTGCTGATGAAAATTTGTGAATCAAATTTGAGATTTGATGATCATAATAAGAAGGGAAATATCAAGGATCAATTGTCAGTGGTGAAGATAGTTTTGTAATTGAATTAGATTTAGAAGAAGTGATGTTCAGAGAGATTCAATGAGTTGGGGTTTTTGGAATTGAAGTTAGATTCTCATGGAACTGATAATAATGATTTTTAGTTGTTAATGGATGAAGATCGAAAGGGTTGATATTGTGTTGCTGTTATGAAGTTGTTCTGAAAATGAATCGAAGTCATTTAATCCAACAAAGATTTGTAGTGATTCTATGAGAGAATTTTAGAAAGTCATTGTGACGTATAGAGACAAAAAATGAGATTTGTAGGGACAAAAAAATGAGACTTGTAGAAAGTTTATGTGATTTGTAGAGACAAAATTGTATAATATCCCCTGATTAATTCCCTATATTACTGATTTTTTAATTATTCACGTTACAATAATAATAAAAGTACTATGACCACCTAATGAAATATGTGTCCATTGTCAAAATAAATCTCACTGTTGTCCTATGCCTAAATTTTCATTCACTTTATTCCAGTCGTCCCACATTTTATTTTCTATGCGGAGAAAAAAAATCATAACTTCTAAAATATATATTTTAAAATCTATATATATCACCAAGACTTCACACAACCGGTTTTAAATTATATATTCTCCAATTTAAAAAAGGGGTAGGATCCGTTGACATGGTTATAATGACATAATCTTGACATTTTAGCGCCATTTTCTCTACCAAACCTAACGGGCAATGAATTCAAGGCTAATTTTTTGATGACATGTTCTTCTTATAAGTCTCTACACTCCCACCAAAAATGAGATCATTCCGAGATGTATAAGACCACCATCTACCATTTTGAATATCAACCGTCGAAGATTAACGTTTGAAATTAAAATATGTGGATGGTGAAGTTTCAGGATTTCGGAATTCTCTCATTTTAGTATGAGTGTAGAGTTTTATACGAGGAACATGTCGCTAGAATATTCACTTAAATTCATTACCGGTTGGGTTTGGTAGAAAAAATGATAACCATGTCAACGGATTATGTCATTATAACCATGTCAACGGATTCTTCCCCTTTAAAAAATCACATTATTCCATATTTTGTCTTAGTTACCTCTTTCCAAGTGACCCTTAAGTGTATTAAGGCACAAGGAGAGAAAAAAAATGGTTCACTCCCAAAACCGAAAAATCTCCAAGTTTCCAAGTCTCTAGAAATATCACCTCTTGAGGAGAGATTTCTACCATGCCTATTTTTAAGAAAAAGTCTCTCCAAATCTCTGAAAACAACAAATCAATGACTTTCAATTCCCATTCAAATAACATGAGCGTTGGAGTGACTCTTATGAAATCCCAATCCAATAACATAGAGTTTCAGAGAATTTAAATGACTTGAATAAAGTCTCTAACCAATAACAAGAGATATTAAGAGACTCTCTAAAAATCTCTATGGACTAACAGTAGATTTGCGAACTCCCCAGAAGTCATTCAAAATTTTGACTAACCCCCTGTAAAAATTCATCTTTAACCATAATTTTGATCATAAAATTGGCCTGTTAGTGGAGAAAATGTCTAAATTTCTTTTCATAGTAAAATTACAGTTCCCCATGACACATAGTTGTCCTCCCAGTAAGTCTTTCCGCTCATACCGTCTCTATATAGCTTATCCAAGTATACTAGTTAGTCTGACCCATTCAACTAGGTACAAATTAGTCCCTTTTCATTGAAAGTACACAAATAACCTTCCTGATTTACAATTTAGTCCAAATATTTAAAGTTTAGTCCAAAGTGACTAATATTGTGTCAGCAATTTTAAATAATATAAAAAATAATTAAAAACAATGTATCTTTCAAACCGTTTGTCCAAAATTCACAAACTTTATATATTCGGAAAGCTCTTTCCGAGAGCTACAAAAAGAGTACCCATATGCCTATATAATTTTCATTTTTAAAAAATCTTAGTTTACATTGGCGTACAAATATGTACATGTCTAATAAAATCCAAAAATCAAAAGACAAAACAAGGTGCACCCGGTTTGTACACCAACATAGAAAAAGTAGATCAAGGTTGAATCTCATACGATAACAAGTTATCTAGCTAGGTGATCCATTCCCAAGGGTTTACTGAACGCTCCTCCCATACCAGTTTGAAGCCTGTCAGCTCCGACACATGAAAGCATCTTATTGATACGCAAGACATATGGAAATGATGTATTTATACTGTTCATCTATACATACAATGGCGAAGAGGAAAAAGTGGTCAGCACAGAGATCAAACTATTGTTTCATAAAGTTTTTAACTGACAAGGAATCTAATAAAGCAACAAAATAATTATACAGTGGGAGCTAGATATTGGTGACTCGTAAGCTAAAATACCGTTGTAGCACCAGTTTCTAACTTATTTTTCACCTAGGCCTATATAATTGAGTAATCACTGATAGCATGAATACTGGGTAACACATTGATAAACCATCCGGTTCTTACAGGCTACAACTTAGAAAAAATGATTATACTAACTTACAAGTATGAGCTTAAATTTATTCATCTGTCTGCAGAGATTATTTTAATAAAACTATTCGAAAATGGAACTGAAGCTGCAACAAATATCCTAGAATGTACATTATCTTTGCCTAAGAGATGTTACAAGGATCTAAATTTTTGATAAGAGGACAACTTTTGATGGTATAAGAAAGAGATGCAGTAACTTTTGATGTTTTGTGGTATAAAATCCAACATTTATACCACAAAAATGCACATATTACTGAGATAACACAACAATGTACAACTTTGTACACATTTATAGAAAATCCAACACATTTACAATTAGTGTTTTCCCTAATTTTTGGTTTGTATACATAAATATAGTCCTACAAGTGTACAACTATTTACACCTAAATAATCAACATTTGGACTACTATGCACACCTAAATAACATAATATGTGTGTACAACTATGTACACATTAGTGCTTTCCCTAATTTCTTAGACTTCAAAATGAATAACATGTGTACAACTATGTACACTTTAATAATTAAAACGTGTAAATGAAAATGAAAATGAAACCACCAAACAGGGAGAATTTAATTGGTTGAACCGGAACAACTAGAGTACTGCTAAGTGATAAAAGACAATTCTTCGATATACAAACAAAATGGATGATGGGCATATGATATGTGTATTTAAGAACATCAAGCTTTTAGCAATTCTTCAAGTAGTTTTATGCAAACAAAACTAATGATGGGCATTAAGTATGTGTAACAAGCTTTTTGCAAACCTTCATGTAGTTTTTGACATAAGCCAAGTTCTCTGGAACTCCATCTCGAGGTGGTAAAACTTTGGCGCCAAATTCAAATTAACGGATGGGACTTTCTCTCCATTGACAAAAGGATCCTGAAACAAAGAGAATACAATCACAAGTTATCAACAATACAGCTACAATCGAACAAAAACCAAGTACATGTAAAACAGAACAAGCACATATACACAGAGAGAAACACATACAATAGGTGTACAATTATGTACACATTAAGAATCAACATGTGTACAATTATGTACATCTTAGTTACTACTCTATGAATTGCTGGTGGGAACCCATTTAGATGAGGACATAATAAAACACATGTGCCACATCTAAATCGTTCCATCTCGTTCACCTGGTAAAAGAAACTTCTGCATAATCCTTCCTTGCATCAACAACTGTTTTTATTTGCATCACTTTTCCTCCCTTAAAACCACCTTCTTGGATATGAGTGCAAGCTTTTGGAGGTAACATTTTAAAGAAAACAAGACGATAAACACCTGTACCAACCAATGTGATGAAAAAATAATGTTAAATGTAAAGCACCCAATGAAAAATTCAGTTCAGAAAACAAAATATCGAGTCCAGGAATCGATATATGCACTCATTAGAAATCAACATGTGTATAATTATGTGTACATCAATGATCACCAGGTGTGCAATTATGTGCATATTAAAGATTTATAGGTGTACAAATCTGTACACGTCAACTAACATGTGTACCACTATGTGCACATTAATGATCAACATGTGTACAACTATGTGCACGTCAACTAATAGGGTGTACAAATATGCACAATCATGTACACATTTAGAATCAACATGTGTACAACTATGTACACATTACCAATTCAATATCTAAAGAGCTGAAAGTCGGATTCTACTCAAACCTGTAAGGAGCTAGTGACCCATATGTTAAAGAGCTTACTAGTATTTGCTTCTCCGTTCATTGTATCCAATGACCTTGTTCCCCAATCTCATCCTGTCAATTAAGAACTGTTCCCTATGAATTGTATATAGAAATGAAGTTAATATCTTAAAATGAAATCTCTCATAATCACTAAAAGAGCTCTGTAAATCTATAAAATAAGATTATTTGATCAAAAGCATGACAAGTCTATATAGTGATACCAAAAGAAACTCCTAGTTTAATGCTAACAATCAACAAGTGTACAACTATGTACACATTAACAATCAATAGGTGTACAACTATGTACACATTAAGAATCAGCATGTCTACTACTATATACAAAGATGGACACCAGAAACTCACAAATGAATACAAGATGCAAGAAAACATTAGCAAATAATAATATTGTCAAATAATACATTTTCCACTTATAAAATGATAAATATCTCACACTACAATCCCTTCTTGTAACCTTATAAAATGTGTGCTTGGTTATTGTCCTTATTTCTTGCATCATTTCGTGCTCAGTGCGTAACGTGCACCATGAGAGCTTATGGTCATGCCTAAATATAGGATATGCGATTCCAGGTAAGAATATGATCCTAATTTTTTAAAAATTGTTTACAAAATAATGAAACAAAATCACACCCAACCACACCTCATACACAAGTGTGGTTGGTTTTACTAAATTGAGGGGAAAATGGTGAAATGACACTTGAAATAGTGTTACAATCTGACTTCGGGTTCCTAGATTTACGCTGCCATCATTACATATTAGCATACAAAGGTCAATGTAAAAGCAGATGTGAAGTGTAACAGTGATCTTAACATTCCTTTTTTTGGTGGAATCATGTGAAACCACAAGACTTTTATCAAAACTGAAGCTAAACTATATCTACTTGAGAAATACCATGCACCCAAAAGGAAAAACACGAGAAAGTGACAAAATTTCCAGCCATATATCCCATGTTTCATCATCAGCTTCAAGGCACCATTTCTTGTCACCACCCTATATACGGTCAACAGTTAGTTTATACTCCTGAGGAGGATCAAGTATCATTAGCCAAGTACCAAATCATTAGCATAACATGTGTCAATACATAAAACTCCCAATAAATGTATCATTTCACCTAATCTACCTTTGACCGTTTAACTAGTTTTATTTAATTTGCAACAGACTATACAAGGGAAACACTTACAGAATATCAGATGCACATAACCACTAAAATGAGCTACTCAAAATTTTTTGATTTTACTACATGATTAATTAAATAGGTAACGAAAGAGAGTTACGATCTCAATAATAGAAAAGTCCATAAACCCTAAAAGTTCTATAGTTCACTCTTCAACAAATGCATGAGTAGATTTGTCTCACACCTTAACGACAGGTTTTGTCACTACCTCATATCACGATTTTATCGAAATTTTTATCTCAAAACAAAGATTAAGATGAGGTGATTATAGATCTAAACTCTTATCATTAATCAAATAAGAAATCCGAACCGAAGTCAAAGTAATTAGGTTTTTGAAACAGTTAAAAAAAAATCCTAAAATTGAATTCAAAATCGATTAATTAAGAGTGGCTCTCAAATTAAATGATAATAAGAACTTATCTTTCAAACCGCTTTCAATTCGAAATCTTTAAATTACTGAATCTCATCAACTTTTCTTCTCCATTTCGAGTTAATCTTCGGGAAGAAAATTAATGACAGCGATTTAGATTATTCACGCTGAGTCGAATGTTTATTTGATTGCCATATTTGGTTTGGAGATTGAACTTTCGTTGAGACGACGAGACTAGGTTCATGATTTTTCTTCTTTTCTCGGGAGAGCTGTATCTATAGAATGAAAATAAAGAAATGCTAACTGAACTATGAAGAAGTAATTTTAAATCTAGCTGATGGGTAGTTTTGCAATCAAAAATATAAGTTTTCGACTGAATCGTACATAAAAGGACTAACCCGTTTGAAATTTAGTAAATTTGGATCTCCTAGTACTAGGCTTTGTAAGGTATGACTAGAGTGTCTAAAGCCCAATAAAAATGGGATTAAACGTTAATTTCTACCATTGAGTACCCATAAAGTGTATCGTGCTCAGGCAGCCGGGCAGACCAGGTTGGGAGTACATCTAATTTGTTATCTTCACAATTCTAATCAATAAAAAGTACACGTAAAATCATAAAACTATGGCCGCTAAATTCAAGCGGCTAACTGTCGGGCCAGCCGTACATAAAAATTTGAGTAAAAAACTTATGCCCGACAACAGCCTAATTATAGAACAGTGGTAGTAATAATTAAGAAATATAGGGCTGTACACAAATTGGAATAGGTGGTAAAAATCCAAATGCCCTGGCACAAAAAGAAAAGCACATATAGGTGCAGTATTTGGAGAGGAAATCATACTTCTCTTACCAATTCAAGTCAAATTGCAACTTTCTTTTGGCAAGATACTTGGGTTGGCCAAAATCTCTTGCTCTGTAATTTTCAGCTGAGCTTCTACTTTGGCTCAAATGTTCAATCTCGCAAAGATGGAAGTTATGAATCACTCGAAGAGTTCATGACAATGTCATTGAAGAAACTGCTGCTCTTTTACACCTTCACGAAGTCGGCAATTTGTTTCCCAATAACATCAACGACACTACAATTTGGGTGGATTTGCGCAGCAGCCCTTGGATACTTTTTTTATGAAAGAAATTTTATAATAGGCTCTCGTACACAAAACAGTGTCCCATGAAGATAAAAGTTTTGTGCATCCATCCCAATAAGCTGTGGTCGAAATATTGGCCTCTTAAAATTTCCACTCAAGACAATCTTTGTAAGCGTAACTTGTAAGTTTGCGTCAATCACTGTCATCTCTGCGTGAAGGATGAAGAAACAGCAGCTTCGCGTATGCTCCTGCCGCAGCAACATCAGGAACTGTTGATGAACTAAAAAGAAACAATGGAAAATTGAAGGAGGGTTTGAGGTTAAAAGTGTACTGTGCTAGTGCTTACTGAATTAAGATCACAGGCTGGTACCAACTCTAATAATGAAAGTAAAAATGACTGTGTGTTTCAACTTGCCATTTTTTTCACCTATATGTTCAGACCAACGTTGGGATAGTATTCATTCAACCAAATATTAATAATACAATTTGAACACTGAAGTTACCATAAAACTAACTAATAGAAAGCATGAAATCTTAACAATTCCTGGGTGTAATCACCAAACCTGCAGGTACTTTGTTTTCCGTAGACGCTACAAGATCAAAGTAACTATTAAAATTTCTCGTCTCTCCTTCAGGAATGAAGGTTTTCAGCGAAAGGATGTTCTCTGCTTGAGCATGCACCTCATAATCCATGTATGGGAAATTTAAATTATTATCATCGCCAATAGAACGTCCTGGGAGGATTCCATTTTTCATCTTGGTTTCAAATATATCACGACCTAGCTGATCACAGGAGCTGGAGCATTTTACCACCTTAAAATATTTCAATTGCAAATTGTAGAGTAGAAGATATTTCCCATCACACCAATACAAAAACAGCTCATCGGAGAAACTCAATATACGTGTACGCGGGTTAAAACTAAAAGCAGCATCTGCAGTAGTGTCAAAGTAACAACAGAAGGGAGCTGGTAGTAAGCCTTTCTCCTTAGTTTGAAGATCGAAACTGTTACTCTTGATCCATACTTGGTTGACCTTGTCCTCCAATACAAACAGATCAACCTTAAAACCACAACAACAATGGCTAAACTTGTCACGATTGCTACGATGGCGGCGATGACAACTACGACGATGACGACTACGACTGTTGTGGAGTTTCATTATCTTCTCAGAACGTGCAACACAAAGATATCCCTAAACTCCAGAAGATGATTATCAACTACTGAATGACGGTTATAATTCCCTGTTTCCCAGGTTATCCCGGTCTCACGACATTCAGTTGGTAGACTAATGAAACGAATCTTCTCTTCGTGGATGTCGAACGAGAGCAACATATCCGTCTTCTCATTATCATCATCCATAGAATTAGTTATCCTCCAAAGAAGATTACCCCCACAAACGGTGGCTGATCTACGAGTAATCCTTGCACATCTTGTTACCATTCTACCAGGAAACGAAGAGTAGGTTGAACCTGGTGGTGGTGAGATTTCAGCAGTGCTAACAACAATCTTTCTCCATGAATTAGTATTAGTTCCTCCTCCACCCAATGTAAGGACCATGCAGACAAACTCCTGATCACCAGTTATCGTTTTTGTAGTAGTAAAGACAATTACAACCTTATATCTTTGGTATAACGAATCAAAACAAAATCCATGACACAAATGCATGCTGCTGGTAGGAATTAAATAGGCGAGGCTAAGTGTTTCACTCCTGGTAGGGTTTACAATACCAATTTCACCCCTATCATCAGTAGGGGAATCCACTAGTTTAGTACAAACTAAACCATTACAATAACCAACTAGTTCAGTTGAGCTTGACCAGCTGCAGGTTATGTCCGTTAAATATCTATAATTAAGAAGATATCCATGAACATCATTAGTATTCTTTTCTTTTTCTATACTTAAAAAATAACCTTTAGTATCCAAACCGTCTGTCCATACGTTAAGAAGATTAAAGACTAGGTTTAGTTTATCCTTGTTATGAACAAAATGAGAGGAAGCAAATCTTGAATCATCAAGAATTGATGCATTGTACCAGTACTTACTTACGCAGCTCCATTTTGCTATATCCCGAGCTGATAATCTGATGAGAATGTTTTCCAGAATCAGTTCCTCAGGAAGATATGGAAGGGCAACATCGATTTTACTGAATTTGGCCCCTTTTATTCTTGTTATGCTCTTTTTCGTCACAAAGGATTATTAAACGTTTCCCATTTCTCAAATTCATCGTTAACTTACAGAAATTGTTTGTTTACAAAAATTTTAGGAATAGAAGATGAAGAAGAAACCCAGATATGAAACGAACAAACTTGAGACAGTAGCAGTGACAAAGAAAGACCTTAAACTAAATATAGTCTGTGGCTAGACTTTGGTCTTTATTTATATAGCCTTAGCAATCGCAAGAATTAGGGAACCGTATTCTAACCCGACCTAAACTAGGAAGCATAAACTCGGTTGCTATAAATTAAGATGCCAATTCAAAACCCAAATTAAGCAGCATAAACTCGGTTGCCAGAAATAGGAAACCAATTCTAACTCTAACTAAACGCATGAAGTCCTCAGGGGGTCACTTAAGCTATCTTTTGATTCCTTTCTTGGCTGATTTGAGGCGTGTCGACTTTTTGGCCAAAGACCGCCTCTCATGTGACCGTGAATCTTCGTAGGGTAGGGGCTAGAATATTAGTTGTCAAAGGTCGTGAAATTTTTTTGAAAGGGGTTACACAAACAGTGGTGTACTGAAATTTGTCTATAAAATACTAGATATATGGACAAGTAAAGATTAAAATCCGCCAATTTTAATTACGAAAATTGTTTGGAGAAAGGAATTTATGGTTTATAAAATAAAAATAAGAAAATAAATGGATGTGACAAAGAAAATTCTATGTTTCAAACAAGATCTTGGGCTAAAAACTAATTGTGCTACAACTACAAGGATTAATCATAAAGGAAGGAGGGCTAATTACTAATAAGGGAGGGCTAATTCCTAATTATGAAGAAATTACTAGTACAAAAATTTTATCAAGCTAAAACTAGGGACGGGCTATAGCCCGGGTTAGCCCCTTGCTAGGCCCGTCCCTGCAATAGACGTGCAGTGGAAGATGCATAATATGGCTTTGGAGGTATCGTAACTTAATGACTTAGTGTTTTTGTTTAAGCCTTTCACGAGTTAGACCTAACTTCTCTTTACTTTGTCTTTTTACAGTTTCTGAAGAACATCCATGACATGCTAGATGGTGACTAGGATGTCCAAACTGTAAGTTTAAAGTTTCTGCTTATTAATTTCATGAGTTGTATCAACAAGATTCTTTCGAAAGTGATCGCGACAAGATTAAGGAATGTTCTTCCTAAGCTTATTAGTCACAACCAATCTGCTTATGTCGAGTGCAGATAGATTATGGACGGCCCCATCATTGCAAATGAATGCATCAACTCAGGATAAACTTCTCATCAAGCAGGCGTCAACTCATTAAGAAATCGTTTGTGAGAGGTACTTGATATTGTCGAACACTCCACCATCCTAATGGTGTTTAGTAGCCAATTAAGAAGTTGGTTTTCAACTTTAAATGCGCAAAAACCAGAACTTCAGAGAATTTGAAAAATAAAACAACTTCTACAAATTATTATTTATATGTTTTTAAATCATGGTGGCTGAATTGAATTATGCGGTGTTAGAATACGAGCATCCAACTCAAAACCAATTGGCAATGAGTGGAGAGGCCCTAAAGGATTATAAACCGCAGGATCTTAGATGCCCAGACAATGTGGGACTAATAATCTCAACACGCCCCCTCACGTGTAGCCTCGTTGGGTCTAACACGTGGACAGTTAAATCGGGTGACGCGGAGTAAAGGCGCGGTCAAATGACTCGTCGCAAATAGCCTGTTCTGATACCATGTTAAAATACGAGCATCCAACTCAAAACCAATTGGCAATGAGTGGAGAGGCCCTAAAGGATTATAAACCGCAGGATCTTAGATGCCCAGACAATGTGGGACTAATAATCTCAACATGCGGCGCTAAGAATATTCTCCTTGGCATGCCATGAATATCATATGTGTTCAAATTGGTGGATCTCGGCAACAACGAAAGGAAAATTTCCTGATTAACAAAGGAAGCCCAATGACGTAAGGTCTCCATTACAGTTGGAGAAGTTTGCAGCGGAAAGAAGGTCGATGGGTGTTCATGTGAATGTGAAGGAAGAAACTCGGAGTACGAAAGGCGCATGGCGTATTTAAGAAGAAATATAGTCAAGGGTTATGCACGAGGAAGGTATTGCTTATAAAGACTCTCTCCGGTGGTAAGAATACATAAACCCATACCTTGTTGACTATGGTGGTGGTCTGTGGTTGTGCACAAGTGGTAGACAACTTCTTATATGGTACTCAGAGAAGATATGATTGTAGATCAAGCTTCTAGGTGAGATGGACTCCGCTAAAGCAACACTCATGGTAGAGATGGGCTCAAGATTTTTGCACAATGATAGATCCATGGATTGATTGTTTGGTGCATCATAGGAGTCATGCTCAATATACTTTGAGTGGTGATTTGTCTGTACGTGGTTTACATGCTTATTGCTGCAAAGAGCATAGTCGATATTGAGAAATTTGAGTCTCAATCGAGTATGAAGTTTAAGATGAAGACTATAAGGTATCTAAATGGTACAGCAGTAGAAATGGATTGGTGTACACCATTTATCAGTTAGGCGTAAACCACAACAATGGCCATAAAAAGGAATTTTAAATTTAAGGAATTGACACTAGCAAAGATGCACAGGCGATGCGACCGCCGTTTCCGTTCCAAAACAAATCTAACCTTTCATTAATAATTTTTGGATCAACAATATTCATTTACACACACAAAAAAAAAAGACTTGCTTCTGTACAACATTTTCCAAAATGTTCCCTCTTAAGAGTAATGCGGAAAAGAGCAACAAAAACATCCTTCAAGGGAAATCTTGACTTTGATGTTGCTTTGTAAATCATGAGGCTGTATTGCTCTGTTTTATTGCAAAAATTGGATTAACAAAATTTGCGCGACGAATTTCAGTTATTCTGTCCCGCCGTCTTGCTGCAATCCAGAGATTCCGTCTCACCATATTGCTGCAATACTTAGATTAGGACACAACATTTGGTTCTGTGGATGTAATGATTTTTGACGTTCAGCCTGCTCTATCAATAGGAGGCTTCTGCTGATTGCGGAGGTTAATAATATCAGCTTGATTGCGCTCCACCAATGCTAAAAATTGGATCAGAAAAGCAATTGAATTAGGAAAGAAGGAATTTGTATGTCAGTCTGTATTATTGAATATGTAATGGTCAAAAAAAGTATTGAATATGTATTTTTTTTAAATCATGGATGCACTGAAATAGTATAGCGGCAAAAATACTGTCCTGAAGAGCAGAAAAATTCATCTAAGTCTGGCAAAAATGAAGATACTGGCTAAAGAAAACGTGAACCTAGGACCGAGAAAAAGGAATCCTATCCACATTAAAATTCTAATATAAACTTGCTCAGAGGACATTTCATCCACATTTTTCTGCAAAGGAGAAATTCAAACTTGAATTTTAATGGCTACATCTACTTCCTTATATGTGTGTTGTAGCAATCAAACATGAGGGACCTAACATGACCTATATTATGGTACATCGAGAGCAATATTTTGTTGAGTGCTGCTGTCACATACCCACATTATAATGGCACAGCATTTTTGTGGTGGCAGTGGTACTGGTACTGGTGTTGGTGACGGTAGCAGCGGTGTTGGTACTGCAGCAGAACAGTCCAAAATGAGGGACTGGAGTACTGGAAAATTCTAATGTTGTGATTCAATCAACTTGTTCCCTAGCTGTAGCTAATGATTGCAAGACTTAACTGTAAATTTCTTAGTTGAAGCATGTCTGATTCGAGAGTAGTAGCAGGTTTAGCGATAAAATCAAACAGAAACTCTATAACTTAATTATAGCAACAAAAACTTAAGAAAAAACTGACCGAGTATCTTTTGATTCCAAGGGAGAGGAATACCTTAATTATGAGCGTTGCTTGTGCTTGCACGCCTGTCACAGGGAACTGGATAAATCACTCTCACAGGTACACACGTAGCATCAAGAAGGGTGGAAGGATATATGTGTGAAATTTGGAGAGAAGAGAAGAGAAGAAATCTGTTGTGAAAAATTACAGAATTTAGGTTTCTCAAATTTGAATGTTGGGAAAAGAATTCAGAAAACAGAAATCTCTGATTCAGGTTGGAATTGAGGTAGCAATTTGTGTGTCTCAAACCAATTCGATGTGGAGTGGTTGATTCAATCGATTCTGTTCGATTGCCAAGAGGGAGAAAGAGAATAGAAGAGAGGAACGAATTTTGTCATTGCCCTTTATTCTCTTGGAATTTACGGGAGTAAAACGAAGGAGTTAGATTTTAAGTTAGGGTAGCATTGTGATTTCCAGGTGGAAAACTGTCACGGTCGAAAACTCCCCCTTTTCTTAAGATGTAATTTTGGGTTTTATGCAGTTTGTCCATTGGTATACTATTTTAAGTAACCTTAATCAAGTTTCCGTTATTAGGACTAGGTTTTCCATTATTAGGACTAGGCACGTGTCTCTATAAATATAGCGTTCTGCTCCCACTAACATAAAGAAAGACCCTCTTTAGCTAGAGCTTAGTAGATTTTCAAAATATATATGCACAATGGTGTCTGATGTTGGGTTTTTTCTGACACTTGCGTGTGTCTCATACTGCCTCTATTGGTATATGGTCGATGGTTGCCGTAACAAACGATCGCCACCTTTACAAACAGTTGAAGCACAACTTCACAACCCACCACCAATACAAACAATGCAGAGAGAACAACAACCCAGACAGGTTCCTACTCAACAGAGAATAGCAGAAATAAATATAAATGCACGTGGTATCACTGAAAATCATCTCGAGCAATCTAATAGCGCAAGTATAGCTGATGGTTCTTGTAGTGGGAGCTGTAGCGTTGATGCATCCACTTCTTTGAGAAATTCTCAGCAAAGAGCTCCACCTTCAGAGTACAAATATTTGAAGGTTGATGATTGTCCTATTTGTTTCGATGATTTACAAGAAATAAGACGAGAGAATTGGAAGTGTAGAGTTTGTGCACACACTTTTCATCGCGATTGCATTGGTAGATGGTTGGAGCCCGGAAATTCAAAATATAAGACATGCCCTTATTGTAGAGTGGTCATTAGCCAATGACAAATCTTAGTGATCAAGCTAATTAATCCTTTCTCTTCTTGTATTATTATTCATCTCTCTCCTTCCATGTTGGTATCTAATCTTGTTCGTGTCATCTCTATATATACTAGTATAGCACGCACGCGCGATGCGCCTGCCATTCCGTTCGTTTCGTAAAATAAAAATCGTACAATAGTTAAGGTCAAAATCAAACTCGGTTAATGGTCAATATCAACGATCAACGCCAAATGATGAAAACTCATTTCAAGCTAATCTGCAAAAAGTAATTACAACTAAACTCGAAATTTTCATTTAATAATTTTTCAATCATATATCCCTTTACATCAAGAATGTGTATTCTTAACTCCAAGATAGAAAGACTTCTTTATACACAACAGAGTTTTCGTGTACGTTCCCTTCTTCTTTGCAACGATGCCTCTAATAACTAATACTTTCGTGGCTGAACACACGTTCGGGAAAAAAACCTATATTTTCGATCATTTTCCCTTGCACCTTGTTGACTGTAAAACAATACTCCCTTCGTTTCTGAAAAAGAGATACTTTTACTTTTTCAATTAGGCCAAAATAAAAAAGTAAAAATATCACTTTTCCTAAAACAAATGGAGTATTTTCTTGCCGGACGTGCCAATCATTTTACTCGTTCCCTTTCTCTACGATAGAATGTTGTTAAGTACTCCCAAGTCATATCATACCGTTCCGAAACCTGATGATGAATAATTTAAATTAGAGTCAATTTTTTAATGAAGAGAAAGTGTCCAGCTAAGTAAAAATTAACTTTCAGTAATGAACGCATGGATGTGCTGGCATCCCGACACGTCATTAGTCTACCCTCTACTTAAGGAAACACGTGTCAACACATGATCTCCATCAAAATGTCTTTCAGTTTCCGATCAGCCTCCTTTTCTCCTTGAAGGTGCAGTGCACTAATAATGAGAGTTTGAGAATCATAGTGGTGTACATCTCTGTTCCGGATTTGAATTTTCGTCCCAAATGTAGTAGCAAATCCATGTCTTTTTCTACGTTCATTTCAAAATCAAAAATGTAAATGTCAAACTAAGTATCTCAATTTATGATCTTAATTTAATTGTGTTGTTTACTGATTTCATGTTTGTATCTAAAAAGATTTATGCATTTTTGTAGCGGAAAGGAAGAAGAGAGACGATAAAGAGGGAATAAAAAGAAACAAAAATGTTCGTCGGCAATATTGATTTTACCGAAGAAAGGAGGGAGGAATTGATTTTATCTGTGAGAGGAAAGGGATCATCTCTATTTTTCTGTGTTTTGATTTTATTTGAGAGAGAGACTAAAAACGAAGAAGATGAAATCGATTAAAACGAAGATAATGTGAAATAAACAGGGAAACAAAAATATCCCTGCGCAAAATTATCCTCGGCGGGATTCGATATTTGAACCTTTGCTTGTCAATTTGACAGATATAGCCATTATAATTTCTCTGTAAAAGTGGCGGACGTGGGATAGCTTAGATTCGATGGGGCATTTTTGTCATGTGAAAAAGCTTCACCAAAAATACCTCTTTTCTTTATATTAGTAAGATAAGATAAGATAAGATAAATTTTCACCCTAATTATTAATCACTTTGGGTATGCATGTGCAAGCGCCATTTATCAAACTTCACATAGGGTAATGCCGGCCAGGCCGGGCTTGACCATTGAGTACTCGCGCTCAGGAAGCCGGGCAGACCATTGGAGTAATTTGTTATATTCTTCTACTATCTAATTTGTTATATTCTTCTACTAATCAATAAAAAATACACGTAAAATCATAAAATTATGGCCGTTAAACTCAAGCCACTAACTGTCGGGCCGGTCGTACATAAAAATTGAGTAAAAACTTATGCCCGACCGCCCCTACCTACAAAACAGTGGTAGTAATAACTAAGAAAATATAGGGGCTGTACACAAATTGGAATATGTGGTAAAAATCCAAATCCCTGCCACAAAGAAAGCATATTATAGGTGCAGTGCGTCGTACTAGGAGAGGAAATCACAACTTCTCGCACCAATTAAGTCAAATTGCAAATTTCTTCTAGGGGATGGTAACAGAATCAGTTTTTGGCAAGATACTTGGGTTGGCCAAAAACCTTTTGCTCTGCAATTTTCAGCTGAGCATTACTTTGGCTCAAATGTTCGATCTCGCATAGCGGGAATTTAGGAATTACTCGAAGAGTTCATGACGTCATTGAAAAAATTGCTTCTCTTTAACACCTTCTCGAAGTCAGCAATTTGTTTCCCAATAATATCAGTGACACTAGACTGTGGGTGGATTTGCAGCAGCTAGGATATTTTTCTGTGAAGAAATGTTATAATTGGCTCTCGTACACGAAACAGTGTCTCATGAAGATAAAAGTTTTGTGCATCCCAATAAGCTGTGGTCGAAATATTGGCCTCTTCCGGTTTATGATTGCCGTATTTTCTTATCTTTCTTTGATCGTTCGGTTATTTTCTTATCTTAACATTTTGTAGTAAGCTGATGCCTTCGTACACTGACCCGGAGGAGGTTTGTTCATCTTATTGTGTTTATCTTGTCGGTTTGTCCATTCCAAATGACTACTTTGTTCACTAAAATCTCTCATTATATCGGCGCATTTTAAATTATTAGTTTCAGCTCTTATAAATCTTGATGCAATATGGATGGTACAAGTAGTGTCTTGTTGCTGGCGGAGTGTTCAAGCTCTCCTGATGTTAGCACAAGGTAAGTTGCAATGCCCTTCCACTGTAGAAAAGCACTTGAATTGGCAGTAGCTCCATCAATGTGGAATGCTGGTTTGGGTGCACTTAAAATTCTAAATATGGTTATAATGCTAATTTAAACTTGGACAAAAGAGAGAACTTCACCAGTTATACTTGATATAAGCACTTGAATGTCAAGAATAAAACTCAAGCTAGATCATTCAGTGAATCCAAGAAGTCTCTAGCAAGCTTTACATCTCCAATCTTAACATATCCATCAAGCAGAGCAGTAATATGACATTGAGATCGAAACCATGCCTCTATTAACAGTTATTTGAGCTATCCCAACCTCACCAGATTCTGGATACATCAAGATCAAAGCATTACAGAATACAGACTGGCTCAGAATCATTGGCTGCTGTTCTTATAATGTGAGCATGGATTTCTCTCCCAGGTTTCAGCATCTCAAGATTGGCACGAGCTGATAGAGCACTTAGCTAATGAAAACTTATCGGGTTTCACGTTTGATTCTTTTCAAATATACATACGGCTTCAATGTCTAAACCGTTGATTGTAGCCAGCAATCATGGAATTCCATGAAACAACATCTCAGGCCCGGTTCTGAAGCCCGTCAAAATGTGCTCTGCACAAGGCGGATAATTTTTGGAGTCACTATATGGGCCTGTCATTTAACGGCCCCGTATTTTTTAGTTTCACGTGTTTGTCTGAAGTATCAAGCATGTTAAACTCGATTTTAGTAGGTTGAATGCTGATCGATTCCTAGAGTTGAGTTAGGGAGTTGTATGGATGGAGTTTGCAAACTACCCAGTGAGTTTCAAATCGTCTCTCTCCATGATGTAATATTATTTCACTTATATCGTTTCTACTGTCATTGCATTACATGTTGAGGATGGATAATAAAAACTTGGATTGTGTAGTATATGTTTGGTAATGGGTCACGGGACTCCTAATGCCCTATTCAGATACCTGGCAAGATCTAACCTTCCCGAACGTGCATACAATTTAATTAGTATTCCGACTCGACACACTCCTTGGCATCCTATTGAAAACAGCCTTGGTCGTATCTGGTTTCCCAGATCAATAGCACAATTGGAGCTATTTGGGCCATTTGTGGTGGAAAATGGCTTCCAGGCCCATTTTGCATCCCAAGCGTCGGAGGGAATTTTCTGTACCTCCATCTTACAAACCTTGCTCCACCCGTGTATGGATGTCAACATGTCCTGAGTTAAAATCGCGCAACAAAAATTATGACTTCACTTCCATCCAATGATGTGTATTTTTCGCAAATTTTGTAGTACAATGTAAGGTTGGGTTGCAGTTATACAATTATTGTCCGCGAAGCTCATATTATCTTCTGAAGCTAAAGAATATGTTAGGAACTCTGATGACTGCGTGAAAGTTTTATTTCTATTATCTTGTTTGCTGCCACAAAGTATCTGTTATTGGAAGTATAATTGGCCGACTATAAGGAGGCCTTCTATAGGGTGACTAAATGGATTTTGTCCGTCACACTTTCACGGTCCTTTTTTTTCACCAATATTTTTTTTCTGATTTCATCAAAATTTGATCAATTTGTTATCAATTTTCTCCTGATTTCTATCTAATTCATACTTCTTTGATATCATTGCTGTCAATTTCGTTCCAATTGTTCCAAACGATCAGTAACAACCGAGAATTTGATTGAAATCAGAAATTAAGAAGGATGATGAATTTCAATTTTTTTTTTATGAATTCATCAAATCTAGCTAATTACGATGAATTTTCACCCAATTTCTTAACAAAAACGAACTTGATCATACCCCACTGACTAGATTTATCTAGTACACAGTATAATTACATGTTAGTTGATCTCTATTAAAAATAGAGTTAATCAATCAAAAAGAAAAACAGAGTTCTTAAGGCGAAGAAGATGAAGTTCGGGACCGGACGGACCCTTACCCGTACATTTGATGGTTGAATCCTAAATGAACCGACTCAACTCATGTAAATACTTACCCACCACGGCAACTCCTCCTATGTTCAGCAATTCCATTTGCACGGCTTCTCTCAACTCTTTGACGAAGGTTTTCCAATTATTGATTGTTAGTTTTCAGAGATATGAGAAAAAGTTTGAGTGAAGAGAGAGAGGAAGACTGTATGAGTTGTCGAGTAAGAAAACTGGAGGAAGAAAAGTCAAGAAGGAAAGTAAAGTCGTTGTTATAGAACCACGTGGCTTTCCACCTCCCTCCTTAACGATGTGACCATTTGTCCACCACTGAATTTTGTCGAAATGTAATTTTGTGATTAGACCTTATAGGAGGACAATTTAAGTAATTTTTTTGTTTAGGTATTAAGGGCTACTGCTGGTATTCGATTATGGAGAAAGTTCTGGATGACACATGAACGGTTTTCACGAAACATTAATAGATTGTATAATGTACTAGAAATAACCCGTGCCATAACGGCACTGGTTTGACCCAACCAAAATAACCCAACATGGTATTCTTATAAATGTTTAATAGAATGGAGAAAAGAGTAATGCATCGTTGATATGATTTTATCAAACTTTATAATTGGCCGACTGTTTAAGGAGGCCTTCTATAGGTAGTGACTCTTTGGATTTTGTCCCTCACACTTTTATGGTCCTCAAAATTGAGTTCTAGAAAAAAAATGATTTTTCAAAATTGGTCGATTCTCGATCGTTTTTGCTCAATTTTTTTACATCACAGAGCTATTAATCACCTTATCTCTCATATATTGAAAGAAATTTCGGAAAATATCACCTATGATCAAAGAATTTGCTGATTGAAATTTCACAAAAAAATAAAAAGTTTTTTGGAATTTTATTTTTTCAAATTAGATCAATTTTAGGTCGTATTTTTCCGAAATTATTACATATTATAGTTCATAATCTCTTTATTATACATGGGTTTAAATAAATTCACATAACTTTGATCTTACACAAATCCTTTTGGTTCCAAAATCTACTCAGAAAAACGGGTCACGAACGGGCGAAGAAGAAGAGCTCCGTGGGCATGTTTGCAACGTATACAAGAGTTGCTCAATGTTGTGATTTATACCCCAATGTGAATATTTAGGGTCTAAAATAAAAGTTGCATATTAACGGTCCAAACAGTGAAAACCAACAAATATTTTTGGCCTTCTCCTTTGGCCCCTCACTGCAGCAGTAATCTAGTGCCTACTGGTAATTTTTAGTATCTTTTTTATTTCTTATTCATGAACGTTTATTTTTAGTTACAGAGCTCAAGTGGGGTGGCATCCGTAAATTTGTTAACAATGATGCGACACAATGACATTGTCTCTTTCACGGTAAATAGTACTTACCATTTCCTCTCTCTTGCATAGTGTTTATTTAGAAGTGCATGTCTACTTACTGTTTTTCTGTTAGAGCAATGAGTCATCGAGTCACGTCATATGCTTGTAACAACCAATGGTTCACTGCCATCTGTATTAGTGACATCCTGGTAACATGTAATATTGTAATGAAGTTGTTTGTGGGTGAAAACTGTTTCTGTTGGTTTTGGTAAATTTGAGTGTGTGCATGAGAAACGAATCTAAACCCTAAACAATGCACTGTACGGGAGTACTTTTGATTCGAGAGATCAATCTGTACAATCCTATCCTAAACCAAGAAATGGCCGTTCCAGGCTTGCTGCGGTCACAAAGTAAAGGAAAAGGGTTGGTCTTAGGGAGGGAAGCGAAGAGAGTGTTGAGACCAGAATGGTTAATTCTAAAGATGTGGCTTGTTTTATGACTTGTATCAGAAAGTTTAACTGTCTTGCAGAGTGAAAATCTATTAGTTCTTGGTGATTTCTGGATATTATACAGTAAAAACTCCATATATTGATACTCCATATATTAATAAACTCTATATATTAATAAAAAATCATGGTCCCAACTTGGGCCAGTTATAAATAGTGATAAACTCCACATTTTAATATTAATAGATTTTTCTAGTCCCACCATAAGGAATTTACCTCCATATATTAATATAATAGACATAATCGGAAAATTATAGATCTTGTTACATCAAAATTTAAGATAAAAAAAAATATGTATCTATAGTTGTTTGAGAAAATGATGTAATTTTTTATATTGTTATCGCATCTTTTGATTTCCATATGCGTAAGACCTCGTTACTATGTGCACCTTCTTGTTGAAGCTAAAATATTTCCAACTTGTCAAGCATATTTAAAGCTTCTTGTCGAGCAATTATTTTTTGGTATACCTCCCTATATTAATAAACTCCATATATTAATAATTTGGTGAAGTCCCAAGTCTATTAATATATGGAGTTTTTACTGTATTGTTGCCGACCAAAAAACTTGTTGTTTGGTGGAAATAGGTGAAACCTATTTATACAAGTCATAATAAAACGTACCCTGGTCTCGTAGGAAGTGGGAACGATTGAGTGGTGGAAGAGTGTGTAACCATCAAAAACCGAGCTTCTATGATGAAGGAAGTGAATCCGTTTACACCAAGTTACTCCTTGCCACCATTAAACATCCCGATTCATGACACTTTCTTGTAACGGGCGTATTGCATGCCTCACGCCAGTAATCCGCTGAGACCAATACCCGATAAGTATCCCCGGTTTTGTGACATGTTTGATGTCTTGAGTATTTTCGTGGAAAACATGTAACAGGTTTGCTACGGTGGCAAGTCGGGGTCAAGAGATTTGCGCGGGAAAAATAGCATGTGGTGCTATTAGGTTTATCTCGGCTGGTCGCCTAAAACTCGCCACAAGCCCGCGATTACAGAGAACTTGGACGGATGATATTGCATCTCATGAGGAAGGGTACGTAGTCGTTGATTATGGCTACCTTCTGTTGGCGCCTGGTAATGGCACAGTGACGTTTTTGGGTTTATGCCAGTGGCACTGCGGAATGACTGGCATAGCTCGTGCATGCCAGTGGCACGGTGGTGTAAGTGGCGCCTAGCGTAGCCATGACCACTAGATTTAGCGGCTGGTCGCCAAAACTTTTCACAAGTCTGTCAGTTCGTTGGCGAACTTGGATGGATGAGATTGCATCTCATGAGGAAGGGTAGCCATTGATTATGGCTACCTTCACATTGGCGCTGATAATGGTACAAAGGCGCCTTTACCGCATGCTAGTGGTAGTGCGGAACGGATGGCATAATTCGTGCATGCTAGTGGCACGGTGGAATGGCTGGCATAGTTTGTACATGCTAGCGGCAGGATGGTGCAAGTAGCGCCTGACGTAGCCATGTCCACTAAATCTTGGCACATTGGTGTTAGACTCAAATGTGGTGTGGCAACATCAGTTTCAGTGGCCACGTCCAATCCCAATGCCCCGTGGAACATTGTTTTGGCTCGGTTGGCGTAGCAACTTTGCTTAAATTAGGGTTTGGCATGCCGAAACCCTAATTAGCGCTCAAGGCATGTGGCATGTGGCTGTGGATGGCCGAGATGATTGGCTACAATTAAATATAAATCATTTAAGTTGGCTATCCAAGTTGGATGGCTGAGATAATTCACATAAATTTGTGTTAACTCATGAAATTTCGTAATCGAGAATTCGGATGTGGGACCCTCACTAAAATCGTTGTAGAATTCTCGTACAAACTCGAATTTCGACGGTCCTCCCCTCCATTCTAATTAGAAAAAAATTTCCTATCTCCTTACGAGAGAATATTTAGGTTTGGAGCTCGTTTAGGAGGTGAAAATAGCCCGACAGTTAAACTCGGGAAGAATTCATGAGGGATTCTCATCGATTTTCAGCCATGACCTAGCTCTCCTTTTATGTTGTATATTTTAGCTAGTTACCCCGATTGATTTGAATTTTTAGTATGTTATGCTAGACATCCATACGAAACTTTTGGCATGTAGCTCATACTAAAATTATTTACCAAACGTTACTAGTTGTTTGTATAATCTTTGGGAAGCCAATTTGGCATGGTGACCACTTAACGCAATTCCACCTCTTTTAATAATGTGGAAGGTTTAGAGCAACCTAATTGGTCAATAAAAAGAGGGGTCTGGCCAAGAACGAGTGTGGCTACACTTCTGGTGCGCGTGGTAGGTTTAATGCGACATGATTGGTCGATGGGGAATAAGGCCCACAAGTATGGGCCCAGCCACAACTCATGAGAGTGTGGCAGGTTTAAAGTGACCTGATTGGTTGACAAAGGAGTAAGGGACAGTTGGGTAGCATGGGGCGTGGACAAGTGGCGCCGGCTGTCCTATGGCATGGCCACGCTTCCTCTCATTGTTGCTCCTTCTCCGCGGCTTCTTTATTCTTTGCTTTCTGATTTTGGGTAGGACTTTGCACATACTAATCCATGGCAGATCGTTGCTTACACGCATCAGTATGGATAAATTTCATGTGAACATATTGAGTTGCTCAATAAATACACCGGTGGAGAGGTTGAACACTCATCACTTTACATGGCTCCGTTTCTTTGCAGAGTGACGGCACATTAAACATGATGTTTTACAATTTTACCCCTGAACTAAAACACCATCAACATTAAGTCCCCTGCTTAGCATGTAACAGTGGCATTGTTGCGGGGTAAGCATGAGATGGTGACATATGAGGATAAAAATCGAAAGGGAAGACATTAAGAGATTGTCAGGAAAATTCAACTAACCTTTGGCAGGAGGCATGAGTCGTCTATGATGCTTGTGTTGGCATACTTATGGCTTGGCCATAGGGTGCTGATTCCATGGAGTGTTGGCGTAGTGATCCTTAACTAAAAGATGAGTGTTGAGGTGGTGAAGTCGTCATCACTATGACAACATCAGTGAGTGTTGAGGAGTTTGAACGTCTCAACACTAGGAGGAAAGATGTGTTGAGGCAGTATGCATAACAACATAGTGGTGAGTATTGAGGAATTTGCAATCTCAACACTAAGGAAAAGATATGTGTTGAGGAAGTTTGCCTGGCAACACAGTGGTGAGTGTTGAGGAAATTTCCACCTCTCAACACTAAGGAAAAATATGTGTTGAGGCAATTTGTATGGAAACACAGATGATGAGTGTTGAGGAAATTTATACGTCTCAACACTAAGGAAAAGTATGTGTTGAGGCATTTTGCCTGGCCACACAGATGGTGAGTGTTAAGGAGTTTGAATATCTCAACACTAAGAGGGAAAATGTGTTGAGGAAGTTTGTTCTGGCAAAAAGACAAAGGTGGTGAGTGTTGAGGAGTTTGAACGTCTCAACACTAAGAGGAAAAATGTGTTGAAACAGTTTTCCTGGCAACACAGTGGTGAGTGTTGAGGAATTTACACGTCTCAACACTAAGAAGAAAATGTGTATTGAGGAAGCATGCATGGCAACACAGTAGTGAGTGTTGAGTAATTTACACGTCTCTACACTAATAGGAAGGATGTGTTGAGGAAGCATGCCTAGCAACACAGTAGTGAGTGTTAAGGAATTTACACGTCTCAACACTAAGAGGAAAGGTGTGTTGTTGCAAAGATGCCTTGCAACACAATAGTGAGTGTTGAGGAATTTACATCTCAACACTAAGAGAAAGGATGTGTTGAGGAAGCATGCCTATCAACACAATAGTGAGTGTTGAGGAATTTACACGTCTCAACACTAAGATAAAAAATGTGTTGAGGCAGTTTGCCTTGCAACACAGTGGTGAGTGTGTTGAGGAATTTACACGTCTCAACACTAAGAGGAAAATGTGTGTTGAGGCAGCATGCCTGGCAATACATTAGTGAGTGTTGAGGAATTTACACGTCTCAACACTAAGAGGAAGGATGTGTTAAGGAAGCATGCCTAGCAACACAGTAGTGAGTGTTGAGGAATTTACACGTCTCAACACTAAGAGGAAAGGTGTGTTGTGGCATCATGCCTGGCAACATAGTAGTGAGTGTTTTGGAATTTACATTTCTCAACACTAAGAGGAAAGGTGTGTTGTGGCAGCATGCCTAGAAACATAGTAGTGAGTGTTGAGGAATTTACAAGCCTCAACACTAAGAAGAAAGGTGTGTTGAGGAAGCATGCCTTGCAACACAGTATGTAATTATTAATTTAGCAAGCAATATTTATTTTTTAAGCGTGATCATTAATTTATTGTTGATTATTTTATGAATGATGAATGATTCATCTATCTCTCAGAGGTAAAACTCTGATGTTAAACATTTCTACACTTTACTACTAATATGTTTTTGAATTCCTAGATTTGTATATTGATTATAGAGGGAGGATCCATACACACTCTTATGTATAAACTGTAATACATGATTTGTGTCATTTTCTCCACAGATCTAAAAAGGCAATGAATTTTAATCCAATATTGAACAGTAATATTTGGAACTTGCATACTTCTCCAGTTCTCCTAACACTAAGAATGAAGACCGGAGAGAGAGGACACTCACAAAATACATTCTTTGTTGAGAACGACAAAATACACCTTTGATCACAAAATACATTCAACTATTTGCATCGAATCATAGATATATATACACCTTTGATCCTATTTGATAATCATCTAAGTCCATAAAACAAAAGCGCATTCGGGCATTTCTTGAAAAATAGTATGTGCACGATCAAACCAACCTTGTTTTGCATAAGTAAGAGAGAATAATATTCCATGAGAAAGTACTCTTTACAGGCATTTCATCTAAAATATTATTAGCATAAAAAATGAACCCAGGTATTGAATATGAATTCATAAAAGTTTCTTTTAGAACACACCTAAATGCAATCCGAATTTGATAATCTAAGCATGAATTGGTTTTGCAGAAAATGTGTCCTTGGTTTTTAGACTTGTATGAATAAGTCATGCATAGAAATCTGAGGGTGTTTGAAGTGTTGATGTAATTGATGGATTGATCAAAGAAAGTGTGGTGTGAAGCAAATTTTGAGCAAAAATGTTGATTAAGGATTTATGGGTAAATTTTTTGTTTCACTGAGGCATATGGTGAGCTTTTTGTACAAATTTCACCTCATGGAGTAGATTTTGGAGTTATGGTGTGGCTTAAGGAAGAAAAAAAAATCATACGAGTATGTGATCGTTGCCGTACCACGTTAAAAATAATTACACTTTGTCACTACCCAAAAAATATTATGAAGCAAGGGCAAGAAAGGATCATTCCCACAAATAACTTGTTTCGATTTTGTAACTAAAACAATGGGGGGATAACTAAATAAAAAGAAAATAAGCAAATCAAACAAGAAAATCCGATATGTAAAGATAGTGGTCAAGGAATTCATTTTCATTCATAAACATGTATTGTAGCAATAACTCAATATTAATATTTAATCTCAACTTAATCGAAATCCCTAGGATATCTTGATCGCAAGGATATCCCGTTAATTTCCTGATTTCATCACACTTACATTGAACAACGCAAGTATGAGCTCTACTTAAGAGAACAACGTAACGTAGAAAACGCACTAATCAAGTTTAGTTTCCTAAATGCATTAAAATCTATGAAATCAGGCCAATCAAAGTAATCGATCGTGTAAAAGCACTAATCCGATACTACAAAGATTGTGATTCACTTGTAACTACTAGGATGTATAACTACAAGTAATATTCACAATTATGCTTCTTGTAATCAGGAATTTATCACTTGCGTATAATAAACCTTAATCTAGCAATAAAGATGAAAACAACTCAATCAATTCTAGACTCGACCAAACAAACATTCAAATCATAAGACAATATTGATAGTGAATCATAAACGATAAATAAGGAGAAAAACTAATTCATTGCACAAATAATGGGTGGAATTCCAAATTATTCCTCAACAAAAGAAAACTAACTAAATGGTTTACAAGAAGAAATAGAAAATATATCATGTTTTGTCGGGACCTTAGTCCCACATTGGTTAGATGGGGCTTAATTGGGTATTTTATAAGTCAATGGAATCCCTCAACTTGTAGAACGGTTTTAGAGTTGAGTTCTACCCGTGGGCTTATGACGAGATAGGGTAGGCATCGTAGCATTTGGTATCAGAGCCAAACCACCACGACCCATGCCCGCTCCAGAGAAGGGGTGACCTATAGGCTAGATGAAAGTGTTGGGGCACCTATTTATTAGCGTAGTTGTCACCTGCACTGAATACTGGTAGTCGGGTAGAGCCGATATAAGGAAAGGGCTACCGTCGATCCAGTGTCGACAGAGTGGGCAAACAAGGACGTTGGGTCATGGGATGTTGGGACCTCAGTTGGTTAGATGGAACTAAATTGGGTAGTTTATAAGTCAGTAGGATCCCTCAACTTGTAGACCAGTTTTAGAGTTCGGTTTTAGCCATGAGCTTATGACTAGTTAGGGTTGGTACCCTAATATCTTAAAAGTAGAGGTGATATAATAGAATAAAACCCTAATCTCCCTTTTATAATCTTATACAATTCTATAAGAATATACTATTCAAGCCTTTATTCTTCCTTCTAGCCCAAAATCTTTGTCCCATTGGTCCACTAAAAGAAATACCCATGTAAAAGTAGCCGGCAAAGTCACCGGAATTCATTTCCAGATGACCAGGAAAGTTAACGCTTTACCGGTCAAAACTGGTCAATTGGGTCAACTCGGTCAGACCAAGTCACAATGAGTTAACTGAGTAACATCGAGTCATGGTATGAGTCAGAATGTGAGTCAGCCAATTGACTCAGCTGATTGGGCTGAGTGGTCTTGGTATAAGCCATTGCACAGGCCATAGTTAGTGTTGCGCTACCATTGCACATTACAGCCTCAGTCCCAGCCGTGATGGTTGTCCATTCTTCACAGCTGCAGCTTCAGCTCTTCCATTTCTCTTCTATGCTCTCCAGCGTTATCAGTTACTTCCAACATAAGCTCTGTCCCTTAATCTTTCTTTCAACACCAACAAACTCCAAGGGCAGTAACCCATGTCACTGCAACTTCTGAACCCCAATACCACTTGCAACTGCAATCTGAGTTCAACATTCTGTAGCTTAAGACTCCACTACTCCAATAGCTCAAGCCCTTTCCGTTCAACGTTCTCTAAAGCAACACTTGTTTCCATAACTCATCCAACACCCTACTAGGACACAACATATCCCTAGCTATCTGCAGCTAACTCACACTTGCAGTATCAGTTTCAAACCCATTCTCACCCTTTGCAGAAATCCCATCCGAATTCATGGCAGCAGCTCCTCATTTGCTCATTCCATGCAATCCATTGCATTCAACACAAACCCATATATGCATCGTAACAGTCTACATTCATTCAAATCAATAGCCATTGTATGGCAGCAAGATTTATTCTTCCTTGTCTCAAACTCGAGCAGACCCATCAATTCAATGGCAGTAAGCTTCATCTCCTTCCCTGAATTTCATTTTTCGCAACACCATTTCATAGTACTTTCTCTTCTTTGTATTTCTACAATTCATGCGATTTCAACTTGAGCACAACCCTTCTCTCAAATAACCAGCATCTCAAGTCCTTGTGCTTGACAAAACTGATGGCAACAGTTAATACCACAAGAACCACAGCCATACTAACACAACTACATCATTTCCATTTGAATCATTTTAATCTCCAATTTCTTCAATTCTTGAGATCAATCGGTAACAGCATCATCAGATTCCTCTTTTAATTCTGCTCAAACTACTTCAGCAGCACAACATCAGCATCTTTTCTTTTATTCTCTCTGAATTCGAGTTTTGACCATTACCCATCTTTAATTCATTTGCAATTCTCCGTTTAAACTCTAAATCAGCTTCCAAATCTTTATCTCCATGAAACCCTCGATATCAACTTCCCTGACTTCTCGATCTAACCACCACAAATATCTCTTCCATTTCAACTGAACATCAACAGATTCATCTTCTCGATTTCTCCATCGACCCATATAATCTTTTCTCTTTTCTCGTTCAAGAACCAAAATTTCCAACAGTATTCATGATATTTGCAGCTGAAGGAAGAAATGAAATGTGGTTTAAAATAGTATGGAGTTCGACCTAACAGTATGGACGACTATCAGCATCCATGGGTGTTTTTATAACATGTTTGGACAGCACATCCGAAATGGCATCGAAAAGTCATAAGTCAATTTGGTTGTTAGAATTTCAAAACGACTTCTAGCAGTCGAAAAGGTAACTTTTTGTGAAGCGAAATTGTTTTGCTTTTGACTTCAGAAGCAAATTTTTTCGTAACGTGCTAGCAATTCTTATTAGACTCTAACTGGTCGTCCTTATTCTTGATTGGGCTTCCGGTATCACTCGCCTGTAAAATGACCAAATGCCCTTTTTGCTCAAAATGGATGATTTTCTTTACTTCTTTTGTTCCGAATGGATCTTAAAACTACAAGTTTGATGAGGAATTCCTCTGTGATTCATGATGATTTAAAAAATAAATGTGTTGGGTGTCTTGGTAAAATATCAGTAAAGCTAAATAGTTTGGTAGATTAGGTGTGAAGAATGTTAAACTTACTAGCAATGTAATTAAAGCAAAGTGGATTTTGAGGTTTGGTGCTGGGAAAAAAGTTGCCTGGAGAAGAATTGTGCAAGAAAAATTCAAGAATAATATTGAATAGATTATTCCAAGTGATGATTCTAAACGCACTGGAATGTGGAAGAATATTCTTAAATCTAGTACTCCCTCTATCCCTTTAGATATAAAGACGAACTTTTTGATTTTTTAATGTCCCATTAAATATGCGGAACTCCAGTTTTAAGATGATCTTTCCCATATACCCTTATTTATGGGTATTATCACAAATAAGTTCATGTTTCTTCTCCAACTCTCTATGAAAACAAAAAAGCAACTAATTTTTCGCATCGAAAAAAAAGTTAATGTTTCTTGTCATGGAAATGAGATAAAGAATAAAAATAGAAAAATTATGGATATTTATGAAACTAAAAAAAAAATCTTATTCTAAAAGAATTGGCAAATTCCGCCTATATATAGGGGAGGGATGAAGTACTTTTCTGCATAGTTATTTAAAATTTCAAGTTAAAAACGGGTATTCTGTGAGATTTCCTACATTCTATAAGGTTCGTACACAGAAATCTTCTTTAGTAGTGGAGATGTTGGGAGATTAAATTTTTCTTTTCAAAGGAATTTATATGAAGTTGAGCAATTGGAGTTCGATTTGTTATACAATGAACTAGGTGCCTGTTATGGTTTCTCAGATGGTAAAGATTCAATTAGTATGGAAGGTGGTTTTTCAATACATAGGTGTTATGAATTGCAGCTAGATAATTCTGTAGAAGTGGAATTTAATAGATATATGTGAAAGAATTTTATTCCTTATAAAGTAAGCCATATGTTTTCGTCAAATTTTCATAACACCTTTCCAACTCTGGATATGCTAAATCATAGAGGTTCTAATGCTCAGAATGAGTTGTATGTGTTTTGTCAAAAGGAAGAACAATCTGCGGACCATATTTTCTTACATTGTTCTTATTTGTTTCAAGTTTGGTCTTACTTTATTCAAGCCTTCAAATAATTTAATGGTTGTTGAATACCTTTTGAACTATCCATGAGGAAATACAATTTCACTAACGACGAAAGAGATGATGTGGAAGTTGAAGATTAAAGTGTAGATATAGAGCCACATTCACCTAAAAATATCATGATAACTGCGAAGATATTGAATAGTCTTTTTTTGTTTTGTTTTATTGCATAATGAAGTAACAACACGAAAAACTCTTCTAATATTAAGAAAAAACTAAGATGAAATTCAGTGTGACACCTACTTCAAGAAAAACTCGGACGCCATTGAGTCATTCTTTACTAAATTAGTATAAAAGAAAATAAATATTTTATGTAAAAAGAAAGTTACTAATTTATATATCACAAGGGACCTATAAAAAGTTTTCAAAACTTATTATTTTAGCTGATCAGTAGTATATCGTTGATTATTTTATAAATGATTCATCAATCTCTCAGAGGTAAAAACATTTCTATATTATTGCTGCTAATATGTTTTTGAATTCCTAGATTTCTATATTGATTATGTGTCTAATTAAAAAGGGGTATGCAGTCGTAGGTACTTGATTTTCTAGATTTCTTTCGTTAGATTAATGAAGATCTATTTGAAAAAGCATGTTGTGTAGGTACTTGATTAAGAGCTTCTTCTTAATATGATAGTACGTTTTCAAAAGATCTAACCTTCTGTTTTATTTCTGCTACTCTTGTTTAAAAGAAATGAAGGAAAATCGTATGATTAAGAGTTTATCTTGAGATGATTGAGATCTCTGATTTCCCTTACTTTCTCTAATTCTTTTGATACTTTGCTTTTCTGGTCTATAATGGTGGTTAATTAAGATTTTTCTTCTTAAGATGATAACACCTTCGATAATTTGGTTTCTTACCCTCGGAATTTTTCTTTCTCACAGAGTTGCATTTATGTTTTTATCTGGTGTACTCCGTATACAGGGTGTTCTTTTTTGCCGACTTGCAATCGGTCGACTCAAAAAACACACATTGAGTCAGAATCAGACGAGTCAGCGATTTCAGTAAGAATCAGACGAGTCAGCGATTTCAGTAAGAATCAGACGAGTCAGATCCAGAAAATAACAAAAATGTTGTAAGTTTGACTAGTGACCATTAGATTTAGGTTTCAATTTGTAAACTCTCGACTATAGAAGTTTAATCCCAAAACCCTAATTTTTCCTATATAAATGAAAGTTATCTATTGAGTTAGAATTTTACAGAGGTTCTCATAATTTTTTCCCATTCTTTTTTCTTCTTTCATTTCTGGATATCTTCTTTCAATGGCTGGTGATAACGATCTCTCATCAATTAAACTCATGGGGTGTGAAGATTCAACTTAGAAGCAAGGAGGTTGTTAAAGGCTCGACAAAACCCTCGTCGTCTATGTCAAAGGTAGATTTATTTTTAGATTGTTTTTTTTCTTATACTAATTGTATCTGCAGATTTTTGTTTCACTTGTTAAACTGTTATTTTTTCATCTGTTTTAGTTGTTTTAATTGGTGGGTTTTACTGAGTTCATAGCATATGTATATGTTAGTGTTTCAGCAATCTATTGGCTCAGTTGGTTCTTGTTAATCTGGTTTTTTAGTTATTTTTAGTTCTCACCTGTTTTAGTTGGGCAGTAAAAGTGTTTATTTCATGTTATGTACTTTTTTTCATAGATTAGAAGGTTAGGGTTTAGATTTCCTTTAAGTTTTTTAGGTTTCCGGCGTCGTCTTCCGGCGATGTCCTGCGAAGAAAACCAGTTTCCATGCGAGTGTTAACTGCTCATCCCTCTCTGGTGAACAATTGTTTCTCTCTAAGATCAAAGAAGTTATTGATACTGGCGAAGAAAAAATAGTCACTGCTGCCACTGTATCCTGTACCAAGAATAAGGAACCTGCTGTCATGATGCTTGTTGCCACAAATGATAGGAAGACTGCTGCTATGTCATCTTTAACAAGTGATGAGAATAAAAGATGCCTGGTGCCTCCTCATCCCTCTATGTTGAACAATCGCTTCTCTTTAAGATCAACGAGTGGTGAATAAAAAATAGTCACCGTTGTGCGAGGAGAGATCGCAAAGTTGAAGTCGACAGTTGCTGAGGCTGTTGGAAAGATATTTAGAGAGAATGCTTGAAACTTCTCTTATTTTCAGTTATTAGCTGCTCTTATTTTATCCCAGGACGTTGAAATTTTACTTTATGGTTTGTGTTTTGACTTGAAACTTCTTTTCATGAAACAATGTTTGAAACATCTTTAGCGTTTTTTGCCACACCACTACAATTTCTTTTGATTGAGATTGAGTTTGTGGAGTTCACATATTAAATTGTTGTCCAAATGGCTTGAGTCGAACAATGTATGAAAATATTGGCTTCTACTATTGCTGCTAATATGTTTTTGAATTCCTAGATTTCTATATTGACTATGTGTCTAGTTGAAAAGGGGTATGCAATCGTTAATGATCAACTTGTTTGTGGGGGTATTGGTTTCTGCTTTTTCAATAGATGATTTATTTTTGAGGTCCGCCAAAAAGGCGTATTCGGGTATTTTTAAGGATGATAGTGGACACATTGGGACAACAACTCCTGTTAATATTTTTGATTCATTGTTGTTGGTTGGGAAGATCGGTGAGTCTTCAAGTAACAAAGGATTATGTTCTGAAGAAGAACTTATGACCCAACAAATCAATGGTTATATTGATACTTGCAAGAAGGAAAATTTGAAAACCGTTGAAACTGAGATTAATAATGTGAATGAATTGCTTTGGTGGTGAAGGACTGGTTTAACCGCCATGGTGGTCAAGGTGGATTTTAGTTCTTTGTTATTTCATTAAGTTCTAAATTTTGAGACCTCTTTTAAAACTAAGGTACTTTGTTATTATCTTATGCATTGCATGGTCTGTTTGTTGGACCTTTTTTGTTGTGCTTTCTTGTTTAGCTTTCGGAAGACAACAGCTTTAGTTGAAGGCTATGTCTTTAGTTATGCTTTCTCTAAGTAGCATGAATATACTATATGCCTTCCAACTTCTAAGAAATAAATATCAAGATTACCTTTTGTTTTTAAGTTTGAGATATATATATTGTGAGAAACATGTTCCACTTAAACCGACCATGATGTAAAGCACGTAGCCATTCTTTTCTTGATTGACTTTGTCATACGTGTGACTTTGTCATACGTGTGTCTGGATAAAATGCAAAATATTTTAGGATGCGACGTATTATAAACATGTGTTTTTCATAAGAATATCTTGACCAAACCTAGGTTACCAATGTTTATTTTATGTAATCCATCATGTCTAGCCATGTAATTAAAGAAGCTTGATGATTTGTCTATACATTAAGAAATATCCTTCCTCATTTTCTCTATTTTTGTGCCTTTTTGTATTTCATAACAGGTCATCGCGCATGCAGCTCTACCAACAAAACGATACAATCTTTTTTCCCTAAAATAATTTAGTTTTGATTATATAATTATTATTATTTTTATTTTCTACTAGTTATATAAACAAATGATTTAACTCCATAATGAGGAAATCATATATTTTTTTTCAACTTTATCCCGTTCCATATCTGCCTTGTTCCGGTTTATATATACCGTATGATTAACAACAAAAAAGAAAAGATAAGAAAATGAACAACGTGTTTCTTTTCACGTCGTTATTTAATTTTGACGTATTCTTGGGATGCCTTTCTTTTATCGTTTGTTTTCCATATGATGTTAATGAGTTAACAAGACGACATATCCTTATTCTAACAAACATTGATCACTTTTTGGAACTCGAGAAAGTTCAAACCCGGCCACATGATATATTTATACTTTCATTAATTTGAAAGTCTACAAAGGTATTGAAAAGAGTTACATGTTCAAAACTTTTTTGCCTTGAATTAATGTATCTTTAGCACAATGTTTTCACAAGTTTTAATGTAACTAGACTGTTTGTCGACCTAGCTTTCTACAAGTATGTTTATAAAGATGAACAACTTATTGATTCTAGAAAAATAATTATATGCAAGGAGTAACAGAAAGACCATTTTAAGTCTCCAATATTCAAAGTAAGCGCTATAAACAACTTGATTCCACTATTGATAAACACACACCAAACAGAGTCTATTAACCTTGATTGATCAATATAATTGGAATCAACTAGATATGTTCTAGTCAATTCCTCAAATAACTTGAGTGCACATGTATCAGAAGAAAGGTGATCACAGAATAAACAAGTTTGTGTTAGAGCATTACTCGGTCGAACTCGCAAGTGTTGCTATCTCAATCTTGTTGTCAAATTCAGTTGATCAAAACTATATCTTGATTTCTAGTCTACTACACAGTGTCTCGGTTTAGGATAGAAGTGTATAGCTGAGCATCAGACTTCACCGCGTTTGCCATTTGAAGTAGAAGATCAATTGAACACTTTGGATTGGAGATCAACTAAGAACTCTGGACAACTTCGTCGACAAAAGGTATGTGAAGACTGAACTATCTATTCGCTTAGATATACACCATTCAATCTAAGATGAGACTAAGTTGTATGACTAGGTAGACTTTAAATTATTGCACAAATGAAAATTTTGAGTCATGTTTATTCCAAATATATTTCTCGAAATATGAGTTAAGCTATTTGTCATTCGAACAATTTATTGTTCAAGATAATGAATTGAAAATAGCCTTGAGACAATGATATGTGTGAGATTATAATTACTTAAGAATTTTTTGATTTGATTCATTTCAATCATGTGAAAATAACCTTGAAAATTTAATATGATATGTGTGAGACAATCATCTAACATTAACTTGGGATGTTTCATATTGATTAAGTAATCATTTGAGAATTACTTGGAACAAATGGTATGAGTGAGATTACCGTTTTCTTCTTCCGAGGATGTTCCAAATCGATTATCGAGAGGTTTACAGAAATACTGACTTTTGGATACAGGATAGTATGCGTACTTAGTACAGCGAAACTAGGTTGGGTCCGGAACTTCAGTATGCGTGTTAAGGAGGAGGATAAAGATGATGATGATGTGGATGACGACAAGATTGCAAATACATGTATAACATAATTTTTGTTAAAAATGTCAGTCAATTATTTTCATATTCTTTATGCGTGTGCATAGTTGTACACAAGTACTGTGTTGAAACTCATACCTTTTCTCAAAGATTACATCTTTTAGCACTCTTTAATCAAAAACTAGTGAAGAAAATAAAGAAGAGGATGGAAATTAATCTGACAAAGGAATTGAGCCCTAAACAGCTAATAAGCCTAGGTACGATAATCCCAATTTATTTTTCCTTTTCATTTTTTGTATGTGTACATACCTGTACACCAGTGCTAAAAATCATACATTATTGATACACTTGTGTACAACTTGTACACCCTTAAAATTATTGCATTTTACAAAGAAGAAGATGTGGAGGATGGAACAAGCCAAGGAGTTGAGTATGAAACTGACAAAGTAGTTGAGTGTGAAGCTGTTAACAAACCGAGGTATGAAGAAAATGATATCAGATTACTTTTTTTTTTTCTATATGTGTGTAAAAATACGTACACCTTTATGATTTCTTATGTATTTGTGTACATACTTGCACACAAGTGTACAACTTTGTACACCATTATAAATTCTTTAATAATTGTATTTTTTCAGTACTCTTCTGCCAAAGACAAATGAAATCCCTAAAATCAAGAAGACCATGTGCACCTTGATGACCAGAACGTGATTAATGAAACTCACACTGCTGAATTTGATGAAGCTATGATAATTGCAGTTCAAGCCATATCTCAGCTGAATCCTGAAGGCAAGTTTCCGGTTGAATAAAATATGCTTTTACTCACACAGGGATATGATCCATATGTGGCACCTTGACAAAGGAAGAAATGAATGACATTCTAGATAACTTGTCTGAAACTGTGTTCATGAAGCTTGAAAAAGGTTGTTACAAAATGGCACCACCTGAAGTGATGGAAAGGATGACAACCATGATCTGCAACGATTGTCCAAGCTTTTCATTATTGAGCCAAGAGGATCCTAAAGAAGAGGCGTCTCAAAAATCTTTAACCAATGAAGATGTACGAGAAAGGACCGTTGCTGAAGCGGTGCAGTTCATCCAAGACAATCAAATTATGTTTTTCAGCAATCAAGATGGTGAAGAAGATAGATCAAAAAATACCCCAGCAAAGAAAAGAGCAAGGAAAATGAAGTAATCAGAGATGTTGAGGATAAAAGCGGCTGGGAAGTTGTCCAAGACACCACAACAAAAGAGAGTTGCAAGGAAAAAGCTAGATCCTTACTTTACTAAGGGTAAAAATAGACCAGGTAGGATAAAATCCAACCAAAAAGGCAAGGGAAAGGTATAAGAAGTAGGTTATTCTGCACCAAGCATAATATAACCACCTTGTGGTTGATTTCGTAAAGGACATGCCTAAGAATCTCATTGTTCTAGTAATCCCCGTGAATCATTCTACAGTAGAAATGGCAGTAGGAAGGCACTGGTCGTTGTTGAAATTTAATTTTGAAGCTCTTGAATGGAAGTGGTATAACTCATTGCACTCAGAAAATAAGAAGACATATCAAGCTGAAGCATAGAGAATGACAGATACGGTGCAATCGGAACTCAACAAGAAGAGAGCTTTAATGGGTCTTCAACCTGTAGAAGAACACGAAATAAACGTGATGCCATGCCTAGCACAATGAATCAACCCGGACGGCTTCATATACACTTGATACTTTTTGAACGAAGTCTCAAGAAAACAAAAAGTATAGAAAGAGGTGAGCAGAAAGCCGAAGACATTTGTCAGCAAATGAGATCAAAATTGGTGGCTAGGATGCTGAAAAAAGTCGGAGTTTATGAAAATGTGTGTGATGTAGCAAAGGATAAAATATAGAAGGAGTGGCGTGAGAGTACAGGAAAACAACCATTGAAGAGGAACAAGACTTTTTAATCTTCATACAAGATCACTTTCTTAAATTGCTTCAAAACGTTTTTAGTGAACTTGAAATAGAAATTAGTCTAAGAATATTGGACCTAGTCATATGTTGGCTATTAAATCAATATTGTGAGCTTAAAGACAAACATTTTAGATTTAGATTGTAAAAAACCATAATAGATTTGTGATTTACCTCATGTTTATCTCGAATTTATCTAGTTGAGTTTGAAGTTTCAAATTTTTAGTGACAAATTGGTTTTGATATAGATACGATCAAAAGAACTTAGGACTAGAATTTGTAAGTAGAAAAAAATATAGGTTATGTGAATAATTTCACTTCTGGTTGATGCGTGCTTAGTAAAGTACAAAGAGATAGTACGTAGTATAAGGAAACAAATTGAGTACACATAGTGAAAATCGATAACACTATAAAATAGTAGTGGACACATAAGTTGTTTTGAAATGTCTAAATATAAATATATCACCTATAGCCTTCCCTCAAGACACGCTTAGGCATTTTAACTTATATTCTGTTTTCAGTTTTATTAATAAAATCTTTAACCTTTTCAATCAATCAAAAAAAAAAAAAAAAAAAAACGGGCAGGCTTCCAAGCACAATTGGAGCTATTTGGGCTATGACGAATTTCTTATCTCGTTGGGATATTTTCCTCCATTGTACCTATAGGTTCATTATTGATTGATTTTGGAAAGAACGAGGGTGGAGGAGTGAAGCATGCAGCTAACTGCTTAAAAGCAGAGAAATCGGAAGAACTGCTAGAGTTAGTTGCTAACAATCAACATATCAGCCTTACTATCGGGGTCTGAACTGTTAGCAAATATTTCATCTGCAATTCCTTGCTCACCATATACGGAAGATGTCAGAGTCAAATCTTAGTTTTTCTTTTATTAAATCCATTCTGCATATAGCCTAATCCATGCTACCATGTGGATCATTCAGTGAATCGAAGAAATCTCTAGCAAGCTTTACAACTCCAATTTTAACATATCCATCAAGAAGAGTTGTAACTGATATGGCATTGATATTCGAAACCATGCTTCTATCAACAATTTTTCGAGCAATTCCAAGCCCACCAAATTTTGAATACATCAAGATCAAAGAATTACTGGCTCAGTATAATTGGCTAGTGTCCATATAATGTGAGCATGGATTTTTCTCCCGGGTTTCAGCATCTCAAGATTAGCACAAGCTGATAAAACACTAGCTAATGAAAACATATCAGCTTTCATGTTTGATTCTTTCAACATTTTTTCAAATATATGTACGGATTCATCCAACTCCACGAAACAGAATCTCGTTCAAGCATTTCTTGAAAAATAGTATGTGCACGATCAAACCTACCTTGTTTATAAGCATAGAGAATTGTATTCCATGAGAAAGTATTCTTTATAGGCATTTCACCAAACAGATTATGAGCATCAGAAACAAACCCAATTTTCCAATAGGAATTCATAAGATTGTTCATTAAGAACACATCTAAATGTAATCCTAGCTAGTTTGATAATCTGAGCAAAAACTAGTTCGGCAGTAAATGGGTCTTTGGTTTTTAGACTTGTTTGAAGAAGTGATGCATAGAAATCTTAAGGTGTTTGAAGTGTCGATGAAATTGATGGAGAAAAAGTGCGGCGTGAGGTAAATTTTGAGAAAAAATGTTGATCAGAGGCCTAGTGTAAAATTGTTGTTTCACTGAGGCATATGATGAGCTTTTCGCATAAATTTCACCTCATGGCATATATTGGGGTCATGTTGCGGCTCAAGGAAAATTTTGGGTCAGGAATATGTTTGGGTGGATTATAGGCACATTTTACCCATTTACCCCTTAGACAAATCTAGTTAAAATTACAGCAAGTATGTTATCCAAACCTCCACGTGACTTTTCTTGGTGTTTGAGGGGAATTCTTGAGCTCAAAGATGTTGCTAAAGATCAAATTAGGTTTGTGATTGGAGATAGTTCTTAAGTCGAATTCCTAAAAGACAGTTGGCATCCTAAAGGAAAGACTAAAGATTAGGTTAAGCTTGTTGATGCTCTTTTTCGTGATAATGATATTCTGGTGGCTGACTATTAATAATAATGGTAAATGTCAGCTTCCTGTTTAATCTATGATGAGACGTCTGATATGTTTGTTCAGATTACTGGTGCTGAGATTAATATTGCTGAGACTGATTTAATCATTAGGAAGGCTAATGCTCATGTGGAGTTTAATATGAGAGATACTTTATAAGACTTTAACTGTTCACAGGGAACCTGTGAAGTGGTATTCTCTTATCTGGTTTGAGCAGCATATTCCTAGATTTTTTTCATCGCTTGGATTTCTCATCATGGGAGACTCAAAATAAAGGATGAACTGAAGAAATGGGGAGTTATTGAAAATTCTTCTTGTATTCTATGTGCAACTGCTAATGAAAGTAAAGCTCTATATTTCATGACTTCCAATTTTATTCAATCATCTAGTAGGGACTACTTCTCAAGATGGGTTGTATTGGAGCTACATCTCTTACCCGGAAAGAATAACACAAAATTGGTCAAAAACACCAAAATCAATAATTCCTGGGTGAAAAAGACATTTAGATTTTGATATTGTTTACATGGCCAAAAATATAAAAATAGCCAGGATGTAACCAGTTTCATCCTACCCATTTTCAAATTCTTTTTCTTATTTTTAATTTACATCAGGATGCATCTAGTTTCATCCTCGCTATTTTTTAAGTTTAAGCCAGGATGAATCCAGTTTCATCCTTGCTATTTTTTTTGTGTCCATTTCACCCATAATAATTTTTACTCGTCCATTTGAACATGTTTTAAAATTTTTTGGACAAATGACCCATTTTCCGAAAGAATAAGTCAATTAGTGTATATAGCATTTTTCTGGTTATGATCTTGTCGGTTCTTTCTAGTAAGAAGATGTAATCTCTTGGATTTTTACAAGATGTGGAGGGAGAGGCTATTCTCTTAGTGCGTTTGCACCACTTTGGAAGTATATGTTGATGACATGCCAGTCAAAATCAAGAAATTAAAAGATCACGTGGGAGATTTAAAGAAAATATTTGACCAAATGTGCAATTCTGAGATGAAGATTAATCCGGCGAAATGCATCTTCCGCGTCACTTCAGGCAAATTTATGGGTTATATAATTTTGAAGAATGAGATAGACGTAGATTCAAGAGATCCAAGACATGCCATCACCAGCGATAATAAAATACGCGTAGAAATTTAACGTCCAACTCGTTACGTTAGGTAGATTCATCGCGGATCGTCGGGGAAGTGTAGGTTACTCTCATACTCTTTAAAGAAGGGTGCCAAATTCTCATGAACGGAAGAATGTGGGCAAGCTCTTAAAATCACTAAGAAGCACCTAGCTAATTTATAAATTCTCTAGCAACCCGATCTAGGTGAAATTATTCTGTTATACCTTGCAACAACCTCCAATAATATTAGTTCAGTATTAATCAGAACTGACGAGGGAAGATTTGATCTTTAACAGAGTAGAAATGGATGTGACGAAGAAGAATTAGAAATGAAATGAAAATGAGAAATGAGAAATGAGTGAGAGTGGAAATAAAAAATGAATTATAGGTTTGCACACGTGAATCTTATTCCAACAGGACCTAGGTCTACACTTGCATGTCTCAACATTCCTAAACTTTCTAGTCTAACCTATACGAAGTTGTCTCTAGTAAATAATCAAGATAATCTTAGATGAATTTTGATTCACTAAAATATGACAACCAAACTTGACATACCAACACTTGGTGGGTTCAACCGAGCTATGCTCTAACAATGTGAAAATATCTTTGAACATTTTATATGATCTGTGGGAAACAATCATCTAATATTAACTTGGGATGTTTCGTATTGATTAAGTAATCATTTGAGAATTACTTGGAACAAGTGGTATGTGTGATATTACCATTATCGTCTTCTGAGGATGTTTCAAATCGATAATTGAGAGTTTTACAGAAATATTGACTTCTGGATACAGGACAGCATACCTACATATTACACGTACTGGCGAAACTAGGTTGGGTCCGGAACTTCAGTATGCATTCTTTTCATGAGAATAAAGATGTTGATGTCGGGGATGACGACAAGATTGCTAATAGCCAAGGTATAACATAATTTTTGTTAAAAATGTCAGTTAATTCTTTTCATACTCTTTATGTGTGTACATAGTTGTACACCGGTGTGTTGAAACTCATACCTTTTCTCAAAACTTGCATATTTTAGCACTCCTTCATTAAAAACTAGTGAAGAAAATGAAGAAAAGGATGGAAGTGAATCTGACAAAGGAGTTGAGCCTGAAACTGCTAATAAGCCGAGGTATGATAATCCCAGCTTACATTTATTTTCATTTTTCTGTATGTGTACATACTTGTAGACCAATTGTAAAAATCATACATTATTCATACACTTGTGTACAACTTTGTACACCCTTAAAATTATTGCATTTACAGAGAATAAAATGTGTAGGGTGGAACAAGCCGAGGAGTTGAGTATGAAACTGACAAAGTAGTTGAGTGTGAAGTTTCTAACAAGCCGAGTATGAAGAAAATGATCTCAGCTTAAGAACCGGACCAGCCGGTTCGGCGATAATCGATAAACCAGTAGAAAAATGGGGTGGGTCTTTATTAACCCACTAATCAAAAAAAAAAAACCATTAAACCGGACAAACTGTTTGGTTCAACCGGAAGAACCAATCGAACCGGCCGGTTTTTAAGCCGGTTGTTTCTCCATCCTTTTTTTTTCTTACTTGAAATTTTTTTCTACCGCAAGTTCTACAGGTTAATTATTGACCGGTTGTCAGCCGACACAAATATAAATTACACTTTCTTACTACTCAAAATATATAATGAAGCAAGGGAAAGAAAGGATCGTTCCCACAGAGAGGTCTTGGTTGTCAATATGTTATGGTTTCCTATATAAAACACCGAGGATTTTCTGATTGTTATAAAAGTATACTAAAATAAAAGCAAACAATAAAAAGTAAACAAGCAAATCAAGCATGAGAAAGTATTGGTCATGGATTTCGTCTTCAATCACAAACATGTTTCAACACAATAACTAGAATTGATATTTTAATCTCAACTTTTATCAAAGACCCTAGAATACCTTGATCGCAAGTATATCCCGCAAATCTCCTCATGTCATCAACAAACACATTAAAAGATGCGAATATGAATTCTACCTAAAGGAACAACCTAACGTGTAAAAGCACTAATCAAGTTTAATTCCCTAGATGCATTAGGTTCCTGAAATCAGGCCAATCAAAGCAATCGAACGTGGAAAGCGCACTAATCCGATTTAACAAAGGTTAAGACTCACATATGATCATAAGAATATATCACTACAAACTATAATCATATTTATGCTACTTGCAATCCGGAATTATCACTTTTGCGTATAATAACCCTAATCTAGCAATAGAGATGAAAACAAACTCAATCGATTCGCGAATCGACTAAACAAGCATTCAAATCATGTAACAATATTCATGGTGAATCATAAACGATAATATGAGAGAAAACTAATTTATTGAATTAAAAACCCATGTGTGGAAATCCAACTTATTCCATAACCAATAATAAAACTCTAGCTCATATTTATGGAGTTCATAACAAGAAGAAAGAGAAAAGACTTCATGGTTCTAAACCCTAGAACACAAAAGTAGAACCTCTTAAAAAGATATAAGTCCTCTCTTTTATATGTTTCTCAATTTCCATAAAGGATACTCCTTCCAAAATTAGGTTTTGTCTTCAAGTCCATTAGATAGAAGCCCGCCAAGCCCACAAGTGAGAGAAACCCGTGTAGAAATTCTGTCCCAAAAACGCTCGCCGGAAAACTGGGGATTTGGCCGGAATCCGGTCACCGGTCGCCGGAAATTGTCCCCCGAGTCACTTCTCTCATCGTCAAACTGTCACTAGCTAGTGCATACTCCCGCAGCTCAACTTTACTTTCCTGCAATTCAAACATTCACAAAATACCATCTAAGCCAATTCCTTGTTCTTGCGAAAACGCACCCAAAAGCGTGACTCGTAGGTCATACGTCCGGCCGCCAACTCTTCCATTCGACTCATACCCCCTTCATGATTCAGTGAAATATTGCGATTCATGCTTCAAGTTCTGAAATCCGGCTACCGGAACTATGCTCACCGGCACGCCATTTTCACCCCGTTTCGCACTGATTTATAACAAAGACCGACTCCTTTCTTCTCAATCCCCATTTGTGGCTCATAATCCCAGTAGGTCCAATTCAAGCATACCACCACCGAATTTCAGCTCCACCTATCTTGTTTTCTCAGCTAGCCACATTCCAACTCCATTTGCTGCAGAAACTGCGCAATCACCTCAACTCCAACTCAGTAGCAGCTGCTAAACCTGAAGCTCATTCTTGTTCCAACTGAAATCTCCATTCTGTGCATACATAACCACTGGAACTTGAAACACCACCAGATCATCATCATACTCTTCGCCATCACCAGCCTTGCATTTTAGCTCAAAAACACCACCCCTTGCTGCCATCATTTCAGCTTCTCTAACTGCTTGCAGCTGCTATCTTCCTCTTGAGCTCTAAAAATAACCCAGCCGTCAGTCGCTGGCAGCTCTCCTTCGTTCATCCGTCATCTCAGTCAACTGCCTCTCATTTATTTCCTGCAATCTTAGTGCCAGGGCCACTACCTGACTTCCATGTTCTCCTTAACAGTATCATCATCATGGATGCAGCTTAAAACAGTTAACACTTAATTCGACCACACATCTGGAGCTCAACTGCATCACCACCTGAATCATGGCCAATGCCACAACCCTCCAAACCATACTTCTTGTCTCAGATAACAACTGCAACATTAGCACTCTCGGTTCAAAACTAATCTCAGTTTGCTTAACTTAACCACCACTACCACTTCAACTTCGCTTCCTCCCCGCTCATAGTTCAATCACCACCAAGCCATTTCAGCTCACAACTCCCAATGCAGGTACTAAACCGACTCCACAACAAATAGTCCACCAAACTCGAGCTTTCTCAACCCCACAAATAACCAAAATCATCACCGATATTGGCAATAACTCTGGTAGTCTTCTCGGACAACATGACCACTAAATCACCACAAACCACCGGCCTTAAGATAACTCATCACCATCTTCTCATGGCGGTTCAAGCTCAACCTCGATAACAACTCCAGTTACCTACTCCACAACACCACAAATGCAACTCCATTGCTATTAATACTCGACCACACCAACCAATGCTAGAAAGGCTGCAACTCTCGATCTTGGCCAACCACCCTGTAGTTTCTTGCACAATTTCTTCTCACTTAGAAGCATCGATTTATATGAAGATTGCATTCAAGTTGCACCAAAGATGCGCATTGTGCTCACAACACACACCTTCCTACTACAATGCAAACCTCAACATATCCACAATATCCATAACCCAGTGCTTTTAATTCACATATGGCTTCGAGTTCATATCTTACGTATCCAACTCGGGCTCGATCCATCACTCACAGTTTCCTTTGTATTAGCTCTGCCTCTCAGCTCTAGCACCACCAGCTCAATCATCGGCATAGCTCAAAAACCTAGCAGCTTCCTTTCCCTGTTCTGTTAGCTCATAAATTCTCCACAACCTAACTTCTCAGCACCCAATTCGAATCAGTACCATGTTGCTATTCTTAGCTTTGTGAAAACATCTCAACCTCTTTGAATTTCTCCCATGATTTAGCCATAGCAAGACCTGACAGTGAGAACTGGCTGTTCAGGAATTTTATCAAACACCTAGTGTGCGTTTTGTTGATGCTTCAGAGATGAACACTCTGCTGATTTCAAGATCATTCTATCTCCTTCCTGCATTGCAATCAATTTCACACAGAACCCATTTATTCATATCCGTTACAGATCCTAAACACCCATCAATTGCACTACACAACACCCAAAATAATGGCAGCAAACTTGTTCATTCTTTGTCCATTCCAGGTCAAGAAACTTCGCCAAAGACTCATCATTTCAACCCAATTCTTGAGTCACAACCATACACAACTTGACCTGCTGATTAACTCAAACACCCAACAGAATCCATGGCATCAACAAATCGATCCCTTCCCCTTTTACGGTCCCGAACGCATGACACTATACTCCTTCTTCCTTTCTTCTTCTCGCTCAATTCTTCATCTCGTGAATCAATTGCGGCACCCTTTAAATCTCTACTTTGTTGAATCAGCTACAAACATAACTTTATTTTCTTCTCTTGGTTGGGTTTTTAATGAAGCAATTCTTTGCTCAACTTTCGATCTCGATCGGCGGTAGCAAGAAGAAACATAGGGTCTCAATGATTGAAATGATGAAGAACTCGATCCCCTTTCTTTGCGCCCAGCACAACTTGTTTCCACCGGCACATGTGTGCTGCCCTTGTGCAAAATCCACAACCCGGTGACAAGCCCACAAATTAATCTTGACCCGACTACTTGCAGCCCACTAAGCTCATGATCCAATTGGTCTGAGTTCTAAGTTCTTTGTTGTCGAGAATCGGCAACACCTCCTGGCTCTCGATAGTGTTCGCCCATGATGTGATACTTTTTCCCTTTTTACTCAAATTGGGTGATTTCTCCATCTTTTCGTCCGTGCGACTCCAGAGTACCTAATAACTCAAAAACACACGTAAAGTACATAATTCACCCGAAAAATAACAAAGAAAGCGTAACTACTAGATATTAAATTAGGTGTTTTAGACACCTATCAGATTCCCACACACTTAGACTTTGCTAGTCCTCGAGCAAATCAAACAAAAACAATAAAATACAACAACTCCGTGTCGTCGAGGCTACGGTCACTTTTAGCATAAATAACAAGCCTTTAAACCCCTAGGTGTCCCTAGTGGACGAGTTATAGTCTCGTGAGGGTTTACTAGAGATATACCCACAAAACCTATATTTCCAACTCCGTCTATTTGTGACAAATCAATGAATGAATCCAAAATGACTACAGGAGGAGGTACCTTGCAAATTCAATTCATATATTAGTAAATAAAGCTCTAATTAGATAGTCGAACAAGCCACAATACTCGGAAACTAACAAACCAAAATCACAATGAAAAGATTAAGAAGATGGATGTAGATGTAGATGTTGGCGAATGTTCACAAGTGTTCGATGTTTCCCATATCTGTCTAAAGGTCACTACTAAGATGAACCTAATCCTATTGGATTGAGCTACTTGGTGCTGAATGCTACATCAAATCAATTGGCATATACAAGGGAACCAAGAGTGACTTTATTCAACACAATAATAATTTCTTCTCTTTTTTTTATATGATTGGATCAAACTGGATCCAATTTCTCTTTTTTTTTTTTAGACGGCATGATTAGATCTTTTGGATCCAAGCGCATGCTTCTTGTCAGCAAGTACGTGATAGTCGCCTTGGATCCTGCATTCCACGCTTGTTTAGGCGACGGAGACAGGGACTACGTTTCACACATACTGCTATTCCCAAGTGTCATTTTTATTCCGTTTGGTCTAATTGGTCGGTCTCTTTTTTTTTTTTTTCCTTTTCTTTTTCAATTTTTTTTTTTTCTTTTTCTTTTTTTTTTTCTTTTTCTTTTTTTTTTCTTTTTTCTAGTAACTCAACCACTCTATTTCATCCTAGCAGTAATAACACGTCGATGTTTAGTGACCCACCAAAGCACTTAGAGAACAATAGATAAATATGGAAAAATTAAAAATAGAATGTGATATGGTGATATTCCGAGATATGGTAACAACTATCATGTTAATTTGTGATTTCTGAGCTATATTCTTCCCTTTTAGTTAATTGGTTCCTCAACTCCTGCATTCAAAATGGTTCCATCCACTAATGGTGTCATCCTAAAGGCACAAGTTTCTAGATTTCGGAGTTCAAAAAAGCACAAATTTTTTCTTGGTTTTTTCTATTTTTTTTTTTTCTTTTAAAAGGCATAAAACAAACTATACAAACATATAAATGCTCCCCCACACTTAAACTTCACATTGTCCTCAATGTGTAAAACCGAAAGTTCTGAATTCTGACGAAACAGCAGATAAAACGCAAAAAACTGTGCAAATTGGTAAGGAATTTGGAAAAACTCCATTTCACAAAAGTTGTTCACCTACGTGTTTTCTACACAGTGTCAAAATTTCACAGTGTTTTGATAAACGGTCTGACAGTTATGGTCTCTGTACTGAACTACGCGCAGTCTGAAATTTTCTGACGAAAAGGTATTCGTCATAATTCTCTTCTAAGATAGATTACGGACTCAATGAAATTAAACATGGGGATGCAAATATGATATGAAAACAGTAAAAAATAAATAAACGAAACAAAATAAAATGCAAAAGGATAAGAGATACAAAACCGGTGGGTTGCCTCCCACTTAGCGCTTGTTTAAAGTCGACGGCCCGACTTAGCTTCTTGTAAGATTCATTCCCCATACACCAATAATCGGAAAAGTTGGGGATCCTTCCATAGAACCTGTTTTGCAAACACTATCTTCACACAAATATTAGTAATATAAAACAAAAGTGAAGCTATGAACCGATAAAAGCTTCCCCCACACTTATTCTTGTCCACACTTGGAAGTGTATAAAGAATATAGAAATCAGGGACTACCACGGTTTCTTGGTCCAAAACCTGCATAGTATGAGAATCAAGTTTCTCTAATGGCGGATATCGAGATATAAAATCATTCAACAATATTTTTGAAGCACATAAATTCAAACCAAATAGAGGTAAAGGAGAAGAAATAATAGGCAAAGGGTTAGATAAACCTTTCACAATCTCTTGTATCACGGAATCCTCTTCATCCTTGAAAAACTCAAGTGAATTATTCACCTCTTTTATATCATGGTCCTCTATCAAACCTTGCAACAATTCTTCGTCCGTTTCTGCCTTAACTAAAGTCTCGACATAAACATCATCATTACAATCCTTTGCAAGATCAATTGGGTCTTCCACAATATTAGTTATAACGGTCTCATTCTCAACATATTCCTCCTTTTTGTAAGGCACATACTCTTTTGCGGATCCAAATTTTATTATAAGAAACTTTTCTAGAACACTCAAAAATGCATCATCCTCAAGCTCCACCCTTTGAATAGGCTCTTGATCATTATTAAGATCAATGCTTGAGTAATCTACACAAGTGTCATCATATTCCTCTTCGTCTTCATCTTGATCCCAAAAAGACTCCTCGGAGATGTCACCATGAGTTGTTTCAAGCAATGTATCATAATCACCGTCAATATCATAGTCAACATAAGATTGTTCCTCGCTGAATTTAGTGTTGCTAATCTCTAACTCATCCTTTTGAATAGGTGAATGATCATTATTACGATCAAGAGTTGAGTTAACTACACAATTATCCACGAAAGTGCCCAAGGATTGCCCTTTTCAACATTAGCATCAATCAAATATTCATCACAAACCATATGCACATTAGAATTATCCATATCTTCCTTGTATTGATCAATGCCTCTTCGCAAGATAGTCATACCTTCACGAAGTTCTTGGAGTTGCTCGTTTGTAGTCTCTTTAGCTTTTTGAAATTCCTCTTGTAAAAAGTTGGAAACTTTGTTTATAAAGTTAGAGACTTTTTGTTCACAAACATAAGAATCCTCCCATACTTGTGGTTGTTCACACACGTACCCGCCATAAGGTTATTGAGGAAAACCATAAGGTTCCATGGAATATTGGTCATAACCAATGAATTGGTTTTGATTATACCCATGGAATTGGTAGTTTTCGTATTGTTGAGGTTGTTGAAAACCGTATCCATTGTTCCAATATGTTCCTTCCATAGAAATAAGCACCTGAAATAAGATTCTCCAACCAAGGTTAAAAACCAGAAAATAAGAAAAAGTAAAACAAAAAACTAAAAACAAAAATAAAAATAAGAAACCAAGACAAGTGACAACCGCTGCCTCCCCGGCAACGGCGCCAAAATTTGATCGCGGTCGTAAGCGTCAAAAATAAATTACACTTTCTTACTACTCAAAATATATAATGAAGCAAGGGCAAGAAAGGATCGTTCCCACATAGAGGTCTTGGTTGTCAATATGTTATGGTTTCCTATATAAAACACCGAGGATTTTCTGATTGTTATAAAAGTATACTAAAATAAAAGCAAACAATAAAAAGTAAAAACGCAAATCAAGGGTGAGAAAGTATTGGTCATGGATTTCGTCTTCAATAACAAACATGTTTTCAACACAATAACTAGAATTGATATTTTAATCTCAACTTTTATCAAAGACCCTAGAATACCTTGATCGCAAGTATATCCCGCAAATCTCCTCATGTCATCAACAAACACATTAAAAGATGCGAATATGAATTCTACCTAAAGGAACAACCTAACGTGTAAAAGCACTAATCAAGTTTAATTCCCTAGATGCATTAGGTTCTGAAATCAGGCCAATCAAAGCAATCGAACGTGGAAAGCGCACTAATCCGATTTAACAAAGGTTAAGACTCACATATGATCATAAGAATATATCACTACAAACTATAATCATATTTATGCTACTTGCAATCCGGAATTATCACTTTTTTTCGTATAATAACCCTAATCTAGCAATAGAGATGAAAACAAACTCAATCGATTCGCGACTTGACTAAACAAGCATTCAAATCATGTAACAATATTCATGGTGAATCATAAACGATAATATGAGAGAAAACTAATTTATTGAATTAAAAACCCATGCGTGGAAATCCAACTTATTCCATAACCAATAATGAAACTCTAGCTCATATTTATGGAGTTCATAACAAGAAGAAAGAGAAAAGACTTCATGGTTCTAAACCCTAGAACACAAAAGTAGAACCTCTTAAAAAGATATAAGTCCTCTCTTTTATATGTTTCTCAATTTCCATAAAGGATACTCCTTCCAAAATTAGGTTTTGTCTTCAAGTCCATTAGATAGAAGCCCTCCAAGCCCACAAGTGAGAGAAACCCGTGTAGAAATTCTGTCCCAAAAACGCTCGCCGGAAAACTGGGGATTTGGCCGGAAGTTGGCCGGAATCCGGTCACCGGTCGCCGGAAATTATCTCAGGTCACTTCTCTCATCAGAAACTGTCACTAGCTAGTGCATACTCCCAGCAGCTCAACTTTACTTTCCTGCAATTCAAACATTCACAAAATACCATCTAAGCCAATTCCTTGTTCTTGCGAAAACGCACCCAAAAGCGTGACTCGTAGCTCATCGTCCGACCACCAACTCTTCCATTCGACTCATACCCCCTTCATGATTCGGTGAAATATTGCGATTCATGCTTCAACTTCGAAAATCCCACTAGAACTATGCTCACCGGGCGCTCCATTTTCACCCCTGTTTTTGCCACGCTTTATAACAACACCAACTCCTTTCTTCTCAATCCCCATTTGTGGCTCATAATCCCGAAAGGTCCAATTCAAGCATACCACCACCGAATTGCAGCTCCACCTATCTTGTTTTCTCGGCTAGCCACATTCCAACTCCATTCTTTGCGAAGCTGCACAATCACCTCAACTCCAACTCGATGCAGTGCTAAACACGAAGCTCATTCTTGTTCCAACCCAAATCTCCATTACGTGCATACATAACCACTGGAACTTGAAACACCACCAGATCATCATCATACTCTTCGCCATCACCAGCCTTGCATTTTAGCTCAAAAGCAGCTGCACCCGCGCTGCCATCATTTCAGCTTCTCTAACTGCTTGCAGCTGCTATCTTCCTCTTGAGCTCTAAAAATAACCCAGCCGTCAGTCGCTGGCAGCTCTCCTTCGTTCATCCGTCATCTCAGTCAACTGCCTCTCATTTATTTCCTGCAATCTTAATGCCAGGGCCACTACCTGACTTCCATGTTCTCCTTAACAGTATCATCATCATGGATGCAGCTTAAAACAGTTAACACTTAATTCGACCACACATCTGGAGCTCAACTGCATCACCACCTGAATCATGGCCAATGCCACAACCCTCCAGCCATACTTCTTGTCTCAGATAACAACTGCAACATTAGCACTCTCAGTTCAAAACTAATCTCAGCTGCACAACTTAACCACCACTACCACTTCAACTTCGCTTCCTCCTGCTCATAGTTCAATCACCACCAAGCCATTTCAGCTCACAACTCCCAATGCAGCTGCTAAACCGACTCCCTGTAAATAGTCCACCAAACTCGAGCTTTCTCAACCCCACAGCGAACCAAAATCATCACCGATATTGGCAACAACTCTACAGCCGTCTTCTCAGCACAACATGACCACTAAATCACCACAAACCACCAGGCCTTAAGATAACTCATCACCATCTTCTCATGGCAGTTCAAGCTCAACCTCGATAACAACTCCAGCTACCTACTCCACAACACCACAGCTGCAACTCCATTGCTATTAACATTTCTGACCTCACGGCAACCAATGCTAGCATTTGCAACTCTCGATCTTGGCCAACCACACGTAGTTTCTTTGCACCAATTTCTTCTCACTTAGAAGCATCATTTGCAACAGCATTTCATTCAAGTTGCACCAGCATTTGCATTGTGCTCACAACACACACCTTCCCTGCAATGCACAGCCTCAACACATCCACAATATCCATAACCAGCTGCTGCAATTCACATATGGCTTCGAGTTCATATCTTCTGTATCCAACTCAGGCTCGATCCATCACTCACTGTTTCCTTTGTATTCCGCTCTGCCTCTCAGCTCTAGCACCACCAGCTCAATCATCGGCATAGCTCAAAAACCTAGCAGCTTCCTTTCCCTGTTCTGTTAGCTCATAAATTCTCCACAACCTAACTTCTCAGCACCCAATTCGAATCAGTACCATGTTGCTATTCTTAGCTGTGAAAACATCTCAACCTACTGAATTTCTCCCATGATTTAGCCATAGCAAGACCTGACAGTGAGAACTGGCTGTTCAGGAATTTTATCAAACACCTAGTGTGCGTTTTGTTGATGCTTCAGAGATGAACACTCTGCTGATTTCGAGATCATTCTATCTCCTTCCCTGCATTGCAATCAATTTCACACAGAACCCATTTATTCATATCCGTTACAGATCCTAAACACCCATCAATTGCACTACACAACACCCAAAATAATGGCAAAGAAACTTGTTCATTCTTTGTCCATTCCGGAGTCAAGAAACTTCGCCAAAGACTCATCATTTCGAACCCAATTCTTGAGTCACAACAAGTACACAACTTGACCTGCTAATTAACTCAAACACCCAACGAATCCATGGCATCAACGACTCAATCCCTTCCCTTTTCTCGGTCGAGCGCTTGACCACTATACTCCTTCTTCCTTTCTTCTTCTCGCTCAATTCTTCATTTGTGAATCAATTGCGGCACCCTTTAAAATCTCTATTTTGTTGAATCAGCTACAGACATAACTTTATTTTCTTCTCTTGGTTTGGTTTTTAATGAAGCAATTCTTTGCTCAACTCGATCTCTGGCAGGTAGCAAGAATAAACATAGGGTCTCAATGATTGAAATGATGAAGAACTCGATCCCCTTTCTGCTTGTAACACAACTTGTTTCCACCGGCACATGTGTGCTTCCCTTGTGCAAAATCCACAACCAGTGACAAGCCCACAAATTAATCTTCGGCCCGACTACTTGCAGTCCACTAAGCTCATGATCCAATTGGTGCGAGTTCTAAGTTCTTTGTTGTCGAGAATCGGCAACACCTCCACAACTCTCGATAGTGTTCGCCCATGAGATGATACTTTTTCCCTTTTTACTCAAATTGGGTGATTTCTCCATCTTTTCGTCCGTGCGACTCCAGAGTACCTAATAACTCAAAAACACACGTAAATTACATAATTCACCAGAAAAATAGCAAAGAAAGCGTAACTACTAGATATTAAATTAGGTATTTTAGACACCTATCAATTATCATTAGAAAAACCAACATATAATCTAAAACAACTAATATTTTTTATTCCGTTAAGTTATCACACAATTATGGATATCTGATTCCATTAAAGTTTCACACAAACAGGAACAAAGCTGCACAAAGAGAAAAAGAGAAGTTGATCTTCCACTGATACATAAAAAAAAAAAATCCTTTTTCCTGCTTATTTTGATGTAAATCTTTTTTATTAGTTTATAACACTAAAGCCTCTTATTTTCGCTGACGTTTAATTTTTAAATTCTAGTAATCACTCGATTTTTATTCTTCAAATCAAACAAAGAAGGACTACATGCGCCGTGAGTGTTGTAGAGGCAAACCAAAAAGGGAGAAGTGATACAATGCTTTAAAGGTTATGGTTTTGGTGGTATAAAATGTAAAACAATAACATTAAAGGGGCAATATGTAGTTAGTATGGGAAGAAATTAACATGGACCATTGATTTAAATTGTACTTCACATGCGTAATTAAATTCAAATTAGCATAAGTCACACCTTTTAACATTCCCTAACATCTCAGTATTACCTTATTTGTCATCTTGACTTCTTTACATTAAGCTAAATACCTCTTGCATGATTGACCCGAAGGACCGGGTTGAACCACTTTGGTTAAAACGATTGACCCGATCCCGTCGGTTTTCCGATTTGATGCCCGATCCGTTTTAAAAAAAAGTAGTGTACATACTTGTACACAAGCGTACAACTTTGTAAACCCTTATAAATTCTTTAATAATTGCATTTTTTTCGGTAGTCCTCTGCCAAAGACAAATGAAATCCCTGAAAATCAAGAAGACCAGGTGCTCCTTGATGACCAAAACATGATGGATGCAACTTATACTGCTGAATTTGATGAAGCTACGATAATTGAAGTTCAAGCCATATCTCAGCTGAATCCTGAAGGCATGTTTTCGGTTGAATAAAACGTGCTTTTACTCACACATGGATATGTTCCAGATGCGCCACCTTATATGATAAAGGAAGAAGTGGATGACATTCTAGGTAACTTATCTGAAACTGTGTTCATGAAGCTTGAAAAGGGTTGTTACAAAACAGAACCACCTGAAGTGATGGAGATGATGGCAACCATGATCTGCAACAATTGTCCAAGATTTTCATTATTGAGCCAAGAGGATCCTAAAGAAGATTCGTCTCAAAAATATTTATCCAATGAAGATGTACGAGAAATGATCATTGCTGAGGCGTTGTAGTTCATCCAAGAGAATCAAAATGTCTTTTTCAAAAATCAAGAAGGTGAAGAAGATAAATAAAAAAAAACCCCATCAAAGACAAGAGCATGGAAAATGAAGGAAATAGAGATGTTGAGGACAAAAGCGGCTGGCAAGTTGTCCAAGACACCACAAGAAAAGAGAGTTGCATGCAAGGAAAAAGCTAGATCATGACTAAATCGCTTAGAGGGTGGATTCGGTCTTAACTACATTTCAGTCCGAAGTTTTATAGTAAGCTAGTGTCTAAATTTAGTGTTCAAATGCGGACGAGGTCCCGAGGTTTTTATGCTTTTAAGTTTCCTCGTTAACAAAACTTACGGTGTCTTGTGTTTTCCCTTTTTGCATTGTATTTTCTATATATATAATATAAGTTACACAAGTAGTATGTATTCAACCCTAGTAAATACATCCATATAATTGTAATCTATTACCAGACTTGTTTCTTGTAGAATTCGTATCTTGAAAGATTAATAATAAGCTTATTACTTGGCAGAATACCGACTGAATTAATGGATATTGATTTTTGAGATCGTCAAGTACTCTTATTAACAATCAGGTTCAAGGACTCCATAATATATACTTTCTGATTGAGAAGAAATAGAGATATAAACTCCACATACATATTATCAAGGATCATTAAGTTTGCCTACTTGCAATTGTATTAGGTTTTTTCCATACATGTTGTCGAACGAAAGTGTTGGTGGTGTACTTGGTACCATCTCCCTTTCACCTTGTTGTACGTTAGGGGTTTTCATTAAAAAATAAAGTTTCACTAAAACATCTAAATATTAAGAGACACAAGTTGAATAGAATTAGTTTTAAAATCAGTTAAGTACTCTTCCTTTATTCTTATATTTGAAAACCCTTTAGCTTCATATGTATTCTTTCTTTTTTTTTTTGAAAACCTAAAAAGAAAAGGGTAAACATGTTTCAACTTTTATTTTAAATCTGTAGTATTCTTGATTTTCGTATCTATGTAACTTTACTATTATTAGCATTTAAATACAAATTGAAAACTTGGTCATTAATCTTACTTTTTATAGGATTATTCATTTGTTGGTATATTTTAGATTACTTTGTGGATGAGTCTAAATTTGTATTAGAGATATAATATTCAAGAAAATCGGGCAACCGATTTGAATTGAATCTTAAGACTCAACGTGTTTGATGCTTATTTTTTCTAAGTCTTAAGATATTGGCATCTAATATATGCTTTTGATGAGTATTAGAAATTTAAATGTGTTTCGTAATAAAATATATAAAAGAAAAGTTAAATATGAATTTCCTAATCAATAGCTCACCAAAATTAATTGTGAATTCAAAATATTTTTTGTCTAGTTTTATTAAACAATTTAACAATTAATGCAATTTCTATTTATTCTCCCGTATAGTTTTGTACAATGCATATTCGTATAAGTTACCTTACACGTAATTAATTTATATCAAAGGATTTGCTATTTAAGTTGTGATTGATCAGTCATAACTAAGTTGAATTAATTTGTTCATTTGCTATTTTAGTCGAATTATCTTTTAAACTAGCTTCTTCAAAAATAAGAGAGAATGATGGATAATTTATAAATAAAAAAAAATTATGATTGAGAAGATTAAAGAATTCAAGGAAGTAAATATACGAAGTTTATCAACTTTTTCCTTGATTAATTTTTTTTTTTTTTTAGAAAAACTAACTTTTCCCTATATAAATGAAGTTTTCTACTGAGTTAGGTTTTTACAGAGGCGCTGCAGTCTTTCCCCACATTTTTTTCTAGGTTTCTATGTTCTTCTTTCAAAATCGGAACTTGCAAAATAAAATTAAACACTTTACTGAATGATAAACACTAACACCCATCTTGACCTCAAAAAAAATAATCTTGACCTCATAACAAATTCTTCAATGCCAAACCAAGCCTTTGTTTCAAATTTTCGATTTCAGAATCAACATACTTCACCATCTTTGCCTTCTTTAAATCAAGAACATTATTCATCTCTAGGATAATTTTGTCTTCCAAGAACATTTATCCAGCGCCTAGGACCACCTTTTTCTTGCAACATTTGAATGTAATCGCTCTAGAAGATTTACCACTACCAAAGGTTAACTTATTAGCACAACCCACAGAACTTTCAGAAAGACCCTTGACCTTTTCCTCTATACCCACATACCTCATCCATATTGCTCTAGTATCAAAATAATCAAACATTGGAAATTCAGTGTCGTTCTTAATATCAGACCAAAATTTCGGTGTCTGGGTATCCTTCTGCTTTTCATAAGCAAGGGGTAAAGCATTTTAATGTACATCAGTCCAGTCATCCTTGGTCTTCTTTAACTCAGCAACATGATTCTTCTATCTTAATGGAGCCTAAAATAAAAGCACATTAAGAGTCCACATGTTCACACATTCAATCATATGACGGAGGTAAACAATCATTACAAGAAAATGATGATGCAACAATTACTAAATGATTATGTACAAATGAGAGCTAAAAAACATTAAAACAAGGAAAAACATAACCAATATATACTGCTAGCTACTCAAACGTTTCATACTGATTGGTGATCACCACCAGTTGCCTCCAGTTGTGAAGAATAAGGCTTTCTAGAAAATATGAACCATTTGAAACAAAATCGTTTTGATTCGTAATTGTACAAAGTACTTATACAAGAATGAATTCATGAACATTAATCCACGGTTTGCAAAGTTTGCAATCCTTAATTCATAAATTTTTTAGTTCATGAGTATGAGAATCATACATAAACGATTTTATAACATAACCATTGTGTTCGCAAACTAGGTACGCGACAGCAGCTCCGTACCTTGGCCTAGTCAAGACGTTCACAAACTTGGTACGCGAACAACTGTTCCAGACCCAACTCAGGTAAATCCGTTCGCATACTAGGTACGCAAACAAGAGTTTCATACCCGAATCTTCACAATATTGTTCGCATACTATGTATGCATACCGTGTTGTATCTAAAATTAGGTAATTATTCTAAACTCTCATTTCAATCATTGAAACATCCTTAGAATACGACAATGGTAATCTCACACATACCATTAGCTTCAAGTAATTTTCAAGTGATCGAATGATCAATCTGACTAAACTTCCCAAGATAACATCAAACGACTATCTCACACAAATCATATAAGATGTTCAAGATATTTTTCACATGATCCTCTTTTGATTTAATATTTAGTTTCCAACAAATAAATTGTTTTCAATTAAACTCGTCAAGAATATGATCATGAATATATCTAAAGCAAAAAGCTTCCAACACATATTTCGAGAAATAGATAAGTGAGATAAACTTGGCTCGAAATATCAAATGTGCATAAAGTAAAAGTCTATATAGCCATACAACTTAGTCTCATTATAAGATAAAATAGAATATATTTCTAAGTGATAGATAAGTTTTAGTCTCCACATTCCTTTTGTTAATGAAGTTCCTCCAAGATCCTTAATAGATCTTCTTCATCAATTGATGAACGACGTGAAGTCTAAAGCTCAACTATATATTCTATCCTAATCTGAGACATAGCTATAAGTAGACTAGAAATCAAGTATATAGTTTTGATCGACTAAACTTGAAAAACAAGCTTGAGATAACAACGCTTGCAAATTCTACCCGAAGGTTAACTCTAACAATGTCTATTAACCATCACATATCAATACTACCAATTTAAGATCTATTTCGACTATCTCACACCGTGGATTTGAAGAGAAACACCAATTTTATCATACAAGTACTATAAGCAGTACCTCTTAATGTAATAACTCTTGGGTTTTTATAACAATATAATATAGGATTCCGTCGGTATTGTAAGGTCCTCTCAGCAATAACTTTGTAGAGATTCAAGGAATAAAATAAAGAGAGGAAGAAGGATTAGTCATATATAATTTTTTTATTTTTTTTATCAAATTAGCATAATTGTAAAAACATATTTTATATAAAAAAGTAAGTTATTACCATCCTTCCTGAAAAAGAGGTATTATCACTTTTCAGTTTATCCTAAAATAGGCTAAACTGAAAAACTAATAGTAACTTTATTTTAGGAACGCATGGAGTAATTTATATACCACAAGGACCTATAAAGAGTTATAAATATTATGGGGTATTAAATCCTCTCAACAAGTTATGTTGTATCACATGCAACAAGTGTTGCATCATCATCTTTGTCATCTTAGTTACAACCTTATATTTGTTGTAAATTTAATTTTCTTTATCATTTGTAGTTCTACTGTGTTATGTATATTTTATAATGATTGACGCTATCCTGTTCTAGGATCTCGGTGCTAGGAAAAATGAAGCTAACTCTCCTTCTAGTGAAAGAAAAACTGCAGCTCCATCGAAGGTATTTATCTAGTTGATAATACCATACAGACATATTTAAGTATTTCATATTCATCTAGTTGATATATAATACCATACAAACATATTTAAGTATTTCAGAGTAGAATATAAGAACTAATCAGCACCAATTGTTAACTAGTTTCATCCTTAATACCAGCAGTTGCGGGTGCATAATCCTAATGCAGAGTGCAGTAGTATAATCTTATTCCTTTATATGCGATAAATTTAATGACTACCGTAATTCCTTGACGTTCTACAATATTTAGGATTAATATATAGCCTTTCATAGAAATTCAAAGAAGGTTAAACAATGAAAAATAAAAAACAAAACCAAAACCAAGCAGAATAAAATTATATGGTTTTCTGTTTTACCACAACAATAAAAATTGACGTTATTGGAGCAATCAACAATAAAAAGTGACGAAGAAACAAAACCTAAAAAACTAATGTGAAGGGTTAACAAAGTAGTATCACATTAATTTAAGTGGTTGAGCCGACAAGTGCCCTAATCTGCATTACAAAGTATCACAATTCAATATGAAAATAATCGAATGAATGTCTTGCAAACGGTTTAAGATGATATTGCAAATGCTCTTCTCAATCTAAGGAAACTAAAAAATGATCAATTTTATTCTCTATTTTTTGGAGGTTTACTCGAGAATACTTTTCCCGAAAATAGAGAAATTCACAAGATTAAATTCATTACATGGATCATTGAAAAATTGTATGGAGTTCGAAATTCTACGACAACCACTTCTTTCTTCCATAACACTTGATTTCATCAATGTCTCCACCGATACAATAAGAAAAATCTCCTCGATATCCGTGCCAGATAGCTAACTCAATAAGAAACCTTTCTTTTTTCATTGACATTAAAATATCAATAAAGATAAACAAAAAAGATCCTTAAATATTTTGAATTTTTATTTTCGAAATTGTTGTAACACCATAAGATTACCGGGGTTGGAAAAATCCATACAAGACAGAATATCCCTCTCCATAGGATTGGCATGCACACCTCATGCATAATAGCACCCGCATAGCATCTACGTGGCTCAACGAGAAACCTACACAGGCACAATTCAAAATTTTGTAGTAATGGTTGTATTTCAACATTGATGTAATGTTCTCACAAGTGGAGTGTAAATATTATTATAGGAAAACAATCGGAGAAACGTCTTGAAAACTGTTTATGATGGGATTTCAAAAATGCTTATGCCAATCTAAGGAAATTAAAAAATGATCGATTTTACTCTTCTTTTTTGGGTGGTTTACTCCAAGAATACTACGCCCTGAAAATAGAGAAATTCAAAAGTTCAAAGTCATCACATGGATCATTGAAAAAATTTCATGGAGTTCGAAATTCTATGACAACCTCTTCTTTCTTCTATAACACTAATTTCCTTAATGTCTCCACTGATATATATACACTAAGAAGAATCTCCCCAATATCCGCGCAAGATAGCTAGCTAGATTTATAACAAACATATATTTTGATTGACATTATAATATCACTAACGATAAACAAAACATATCCTTAAACATTTTGAATTTGTATTTTCAAAATTGTTGTAACACCACAGGATTACCTGGGGGTTTCCAAAATCCATACAAGACAAAATATCCCTTGCTATAGGATTGGAAACCCCCTAGAAAACTAGTACCCCACTGCCGCCATGTATATTTTGACAAAACGATTTGAACCTGTTACTGGAAAAAGGAAGGATCCATTTTTTCAATGCCGAATTGACGACCTATGTATTAAACTAAGAAACATTTTTTGGATTTTAAGAAAAAAAAAAACAACTTTGCCGATAATTACATAATCTTGTCTGGTCGGAAGAGTCCTCCAAATATTATGGTCGTGGATCAATGATCCGTTTTGATATTTTGGAATACAAATAGAGAAGAGGGGATATGCTCATTACATAAAAAAATGGAATCCCTTATAAGTAACAGAGCGTGAGAGTCAAATGAATTGAAAGATTCATGTTTGGTTGAGAAGAGATCGTGGAAGTTTTGAAATGAACGTGAAGATAATCTACTTTCATTAAGTGATTTATTAGATAATCGAAAACAGAAAATCTTGAGTACTATTCGAAATTCAGAAGAATTACGTGAAGGGGACATTGAACAGCTGAGAAAAGCCAGGGCCCTCTTACGAAAAATGGAAATGGAAGGAATTAGTTTGGTGAATGGATATTCTAAGGGAAATGTATTTAATATTGCGGTAGCCAAAATGGCGGACTCACCGATTACATTACAATACCTCGCCCTTTATACATGAGCGGTTACGGATGAATATTTTATATAAGGTGAACGATATACTTCAATCATTTATGATGATCCCTCCAAACAAGCACAAGCTTATCGTCGAATTTATGTTCTATTAATACAAAGACCCCGGGCCGTGAAGCTTATCCAGGAGATGTTTTTATTTGCATTCACGCTTGTAGTGAGCGATCACGCGTGATTTATTTTTTTATTATTTGATCGGGGCACAATTAGTAATAATTGTGTTGCTATGATTTCATTTTTTCTCTTGGAAAACCAACCATACGGTTGGATAGTTTCTGTCGGGTATCAGTTTTATTTATTCTTTTTCCCTTAGGACGCTAGTTAGCTATCATTGTAGGGTTGTTTGGATGGTGCTAGTTTAGCTTGAGAATACATTAGGTGTTCAAATTACTGTGACTAGGATTCAAGACTTATCGACACGTGTTGGATTCTTATTTTGACACACTAGACTACTTTTTACTAGGGGTGAGTTTGGCAAGGGAATAAGTGAGATGACTAAAACTCTTGAATCTATCTGTTGAGTCCTATCTGTTTCTTTCAATATCTGTAACTTAGGAGGTGAGAAAGCAAAACTAAGAGTAAAGAGAAAAATCAGAGATCCTACCTTGAAATTTTGGTTTTTGATTCGAGGAAAAGATGGTGAAGTTCGTGAACTCTTGAAATTTTCAACTTATAAAGTTTCAAAAAGAAGCAGGCATTTTAAAACATGTTCAACTGAAGATTTTAAAAGGGATAATTTACATACATACTTTTACTGAACATATGGATACAATGTGTTTGTGATAGATAAGTATATATACACAATTTACAAAAGTTAGTCTAAGTTAAACACATCACCTTCAAAAACTACATACACAGGACTACCATAAAAAGTAACCGGAAGTCACCCCCTATACCAACCGAGACCCTTCACTCGACCCAACGCGAATCTCTCATTCGCCCAAATCGACACCACTTGTATCAAAGTTGCCTGCTGATAGGTGTAGAATACACCGTATTTAATATCTAGTATTTATGCTTTCTTTGCGAGTTTTCTTGTAAATTATGTATCTTATGTATGCTTTTGAGTTTATTAGGTGCAATGGAGTCATTTGGAGCAAAAAGACCAATTGGAACTCGTTCAAATACAAGATTTCTACTTTTCATTGTGTAGAGGACGAGAAGACGAAGACAATGGCGAAAGAACGGAGTCATTCGGAGTTCGTATGAAGAAGTTATGAGCAAAACAAGAACTTGGAGGACTAAGGGCTAAATGGTCATTTCATAGAGAAGTGCTATTGTCACCCCGCTGTATGTTAAGGGGTAGCCAGATTTTGGTTAAAAGAGAATTGTTAAAAACACCCACGGGTGTTGATAGTCGGCCCAGTTTTATTACACCAAACCAAAAATTTGGGAATCGGTTTCTCATTCGATTCTTCCCCAATTCCTTTAGCAACAAAACTCAGAGAAAGAAAGAGATGCCGTTAATGCCACTAAATTGTGATGCCATCAGATTGAGAGAACTCATGGGAAAATCGAGAAGATAAATCTGTTGATTTTCAGTTGAAATGGAAGAGATTGTTGTAGTAATTACAAGTTCAGAGAGGATGAATTTGGGGGATTTATTAGGGTTCTCAGGATTTAAGGAAGTTAGGGTTCGTTTCAGGTTTTATATGATGAAAGACTGTTGAGCAGATCGGAGAGATGAGTTCTTTGGTGGAAAAGAAGATACATGGAGGAGTTAGGAAATGGGTTTAACCCAGATTTGAAGTTCAATGAAGCTAATGGGTTTGATTGAGTTTTGCTGGGAATGAGTTAGGCACACATTGATGGTGGTGGTGGAAATAATGGGTTCTGGTGGAGATGCCATGGCTCGATTGCAGGAAGTGATGCTTAAGAAGATGCAGAACTGGTGGCTGCTGTTGGTTATGAAGTTGTTTTAGGGAGTTCAATAGCAGACAAAGATAAGTTGGTGGTATGGCTAAGATTGATAGGATGGTATTGAGACTGCAAAATGGGTATTGAACTGTTGGTTGTGTAAAGCTGGTGGCTGATGGAAGCTCTTGAGGCTGGTGCTGGCAACAAATGGAGTCGAAGGGATTGGTGTTGTACTTGATGGCTAGGAAGTCAGGGAAGTGGTGAAGAAGTGGCAAGGGATTGAGCAGAATTAAGATAATGGACTTGCAGGTTGCATTGCAGCTCATAGATGCATGTGTAGGAAATTACAGGGAGGCACAGGATTAGTTGATGAAGTTGCAGCTGCGGCTTTGCCGGAATACAAGACAGGACTGGTGGAGTCAGATGGCTGTGCGGAGATGAATATGTGTTGCAGCCATGGAACTGATGTGAAGCTACAGGATATGGGTATGAATGAAGCAGTGATGAATCAAAGTGCTTCAGGATAGTGAAGGAGCGAGATGAGGTTGCGGGTTTGGACTCATAAGCTAGAGCTGCTGCCGCGAATGGAAATTACAGGGAGATAATGCAGGATTTAGATGTGGTGGTGCAATGCGTCTGTGGTGATGAATCTGGTGGAGCCTGTGTGGATGAGTTAATGAATGATACTTAAATGGAGAGTGCTGGTATGGCAGATTAGAAGTGTAGCTGAAGGCTAGGCAGATGGATGTGCGGATATGGAGTTGCAGTCTCAGGTGGTAGCTTTGCATTGCAGGATCTGTGTAGTCGAATCCGTTTGACTGAAATAGCTGCTGTTGGGCCCAGGGTTAAGGAGGGAGTTGCAGGTGGAATGTGGCTCTGATGTTTGCACAGGTTATGATAGTGTTGGAATTTCAGCTGCAGGGTTATATGGCAATGGTGCTGTGCTGGATGGAAGGGACCAAGTTTGGCAGCAAGGATAGTTGGCTAGGAGCGGCTGCAGAAAGAAGCTACAAGTGGTGCGAATTGAGTTCATGTGCAATATGGGTTTGTGTGTGTGTGTTAGTGCTGCAAGGTTGCGGGTGGTTATGAGTCTGCTTGAGATGATGATTATGCGCAGTGCAGGACTAGTCTTTGGGAAAGGAGCAAGGAAGCATTGCGAGATGGCAAGTAAAGGTCATGTGCATTGATTGAATGGAAGGCTGCGTTGGAAATAGTGAGTATGCATGAAGGCAAGGCATTTGATGCACCATCTTGGTGCAACACAAGATGGCTTTGGCAAGATGGCACGGCAAGATGGAAATGGCACGAGCCACTCGGCTCACTCGGTGATTGAGTCGACTCGACGACTGACTCACTCACATTTCGGTCGATGATTGACCCGTCCGACCCAGTTGACCCGGCCGTTCGACCGTTGGCCGGGTGACCGGTTTGACTTTTACGGTCACCTGAAATAGTTTTCCAGGCGACTTTTTTCCATGATTCAGCCATAATCCCAGTTTTCCCAAGTCGTTTTTGGGACAAAATTTCTGCACGGGTTTCTCTCCATGGTGGGCCGGGTGAATTTCTAACTAATGGACTTTGAAGACAAAACCTAGTTTTGGAAGGAGAAAAAAAGACTACAAAAGGGAAGACTTCTACAATTTTTGGAGACCACGTTTTATTATTCTCTTCTCTACTTTGTTCTAGGGTTTTACAACATGAAGTCTTTTCTCTTTCTTCTTGTTATGAACTCCATGAATATGAACTAAGTTTTATTATTGGTTGAAGATGTAATTGGATTTTGCAACCAAGTTATGATTTTTATGAATTAGTTTTCTCTCAATATTATCGTTTGATTTCTACGGGTTATAATAATTGCATGATTGAAGTATTGCAATATGATTGAATGTTTGTTTAGTCGAGTCTAGAATTGATTGAACTCACATCCATATCTATAGCTATTTTAGGGTTTTCATCGGCGATAACCTTGAATACTAGTAGCATGATATGATTCTAGGTTGTAGTGATACATCCTTGTATTCATATGTAGAAATTGACCTTTGTTCGAATTGTTTGCGCAATGTATTTCAATTGCATTGATTAGCTATTTAAAACTTAATGCTCCTAGGAATTGAACTTGATTAGCGCAAGGCGTTAGGTTATTCTTTAGGTAGAATTCACATACTTGCAGCTCTAATGTGTGTGTTGATGAACTTTGGAAATTTACGGAGTATTCTTGCAATAAGGTATTCTATGGCTTTTGATGATAGCGAGATTAAATACGAATTCTATTCATATATTCATAAACTTGTTTACAATTGAAGATGAAACCTTTATCCAATATTTCACATCCTTGATTTGCGTACTTTATTTGCTTTTTGTTTATTTTTATTTACACAATCGAAATTCTTCCGGTGTTTTATATAGGAAACCATAACAATTCGACAACCTAGACCTCTCTTGTGGGATCGATCCTTTCTTGCCCTTGCTATATTTATATTTTGAGTAGTAAGAAAGTGTAATTATATTTGTGTCGCTTACGACAGCGATCACCTGCCACTAAAAGTTAAAGGAAAGAGTGAGCTAAACAAGCCCAATGGATATTTACACTACTTTAGTGTAATCATGAAAGTTGAATTTAAAATAATGCAAGCTTTCCTCAAACACAAACACAATATTCAATTCACTGAAAATGCACAATCATGTATATGGCAAACCCCTTCTTTGAATTATAATATTGATGCAAATTCCACACCGAATAGGTAATACTGCGGTGTATCGCCCTAGCCATAGTGCTTAAAAATAGATATAAGAAAACGTGAAGGAGTACATCCTATATACCACATATGGAAATTTTCATTTCCCATAACAGTCACAAGGCAAGCAAACACACTTCAGATCCTTTCCAAACGATGGAAAGTTTAAAAGATTTAAATGCATGAATTGGTTAAAGCACATCAACACAGTTTTATAAAGAGTCATCAATGGTTACAAAAAAACAATGTAAATTCCCACCTCGAACCGCACTCAAACCTTAACCCCTGAAGTTCGCCAATCAAAGCCAAAGATATCTTAAGCACATAGAAGTTAAGTTAGAAAAATGAACGATTTTACTGAAACTGACATAGACAAAATAATACAAACTGATTTAACTCTTAGATATAGCTAGATATATCAGATTGCAGCACTTAATATCAATTTCAAATCGTTGGGGAAACCTCTCTTACTACTAGTAAAAGCTTAAGCCATAACAAGATGTGAAGATGTCAAATCCGTTGAAATCGGAACTACCATGGTTACAAAACAGTTGCTACACAGACAACATACTTCAACCATATAATTCTAACTGCAATAATGATTGTCATGCTGGAGTTCTTGTTCAAAAGATAAACTAATACTTGCCAGTAGCAATCATAGGCTAGTTTAAGATGTAATTATGTCAAATTGTTGAGAATGGAACTACCATGAGTGTATGACGGTTGAAACTGAAATTGCTCAAAATGTAACAACTAACAAGTGAACTGGATACTCAAAACCAAGTTGAAAACATCACTCAGAGGCATAAGCTAATCAAGGAATTATCTCATATCCAGTTCAAAGTCTAATATGCCTAAAAACAGGCCAAAACAGTTCTAAACAACCTAGGAATAATCTGAAACAAGATTTCTAGTTTAAGTTAGCTAATTTCCTATAGAACCCAATCTTCATGATGTTTTACATATTCAGTCAAGGCATAATTTCAATCTCTAACAAGTTCCAAAACCCGTCACTTCTCAGTAACTACATAGATATGAGATCCAAATTCAAATCGAACCCTAATTATTTTGATATAGAGGTTGACAAGCTCAAAATAGAATCAATAGCAGGAGAATCAGTCAATAAGCCATCATATTGTGTAGAACCAGATGAAACAATGACAAGATCAAGATAAAATTGAATCATACCTTAAACGTTCAGTCAAGAACACCAACAAACCCCATGCCCTATTCGATTTATCTTAATTTCCTACTGAGATTAACAAATTCAATAGTTCACGAACTTCACCATCTTTTCCTCGAATCAAAAACCAGAATTTCAAGGTAGGATCTCTGATTTTTCTCTTTACTCTTAGTTTTTCTTTCTCACCTCCTAAGTTACAGATATTTAAAGAAAAACATAGGACTCAGCGGATAGATTCAAGAGTTTTAGTCATCTCACTTATTCCCTTGCCAAACGCACCCCTAGTACAAAGTAGTCTAGTGTGTCAAAATAATAATCCACCACGTGTCGACAAGTCTTGAAGCCTAGTCACAGGAATTTGAACACCTAATGTATTCTCAAGCTAAACTAGCACCATCCAAACAACCCTACAATGATAGCTAACTAGCCTCCTAAGGGAAAAAGAATAAATAAAACTGATACCCGACAGAAACTATCCAACCGTATGGTTGGTTTTCCGAGAAAAAAAAATGAAATCATAGCAACAAAATTATTACTAATTGTGCCCTGATCAAACAATAAAAAAAACAAATCACAGGATCGCTATACACGCCTTTTGGAAAGAGCCGCTAAATTAAGTACTCTTTTAGGTGAAGGAAGTATGATTGCTTTCCCAACAGAAGAGACTCAATCTGGGGATGTTTCGGCTTATATCCATACCTTCGTAACTTCCATTACGTATGGAAAAACATTCTTATCTGTCGATCCATTCAATGTCGGAATCCGACCTGCTATAAATGTGGGGATTTCTATTTCCAGAGTAGGATCTGCAGCGTAAATTAAAGCCATGAAACAAGTAGCTGGCAAATTAAAATTGGAGCTGGCTCAATTATCAGAGTTAAAATCATTTGCGCTATTTGCTTCTGATCTCGATAAAGCAACTCAGAACCAATTGGCAAGAGGTCAATGATTACGTGAATTTCTCAAACAATCCCAATCGGCCCCTCTCACCATGGAAGAACAAGTAATGGCTATTTATACTGGAAAGAATTAGGATCTTGATTCTGTAGTAGCAGGAAATCCCACACTACACCCCTCACAAGAATTCACACAATCAAATCCTTTTAAGATGAACAATTATAGTCTTTATTGATTAAACTCACAAATGTTACAAGATGAAAAGGAAATAAGCTAAAGAATTAACAACTGCTCTAAACTTTCTCTCTCTTAATGACTTGCCCCACACTTGAAAAGCTCCTCCTCTCTTAAGCCTGTTCGGCCCTTTATATAAGACATTACATAGTGGATGACAGCTAAGATGTCCTTTATTTTCGGGGATGACTTGCGATATTCTCGCGAGTAAATAAATGTTAAATCTCGCAACACTCTTTAATCTCGCTAGATCTTCACATCTTTCTCGTGTTCAGGTTTTCGTCATCCGTTGCGTCATTTTTATTTTCCATCTGCAACATCTTCGCAATGTGTTGTTTATGGATTTCGCAAGGATGTTGGTGTTGCGATATTCTGATCCTACATCTTGCCTCTTCTCATGTCTTCTCTGCGAAGGAGAGAATATCATGAGAACTAATACTTTCAAGATGCCGCAGCTGTTCATTTTCTCATGTTTTCTGTTTTGACATGATTCCATACTTTTACGCAGAATTTATTACACGTATCTCTTCTTCATCCATTTCTTGACACGTCTTTTTCAACCGCCACTTCTCAACCGTTCATGTATACTCTTCGCATTAAATGTGTCTGCCTTTTCGAGAATCCTTCTCTCTATATATATCTTTCTTACTCCCCTCTTCTTCTTTTTTACTCTCCTTCTTATTTTCTCTGCAATTTTTCTTCTTCATCTCTCCGTAACTTCCGCTTCTGCTACTGTAAATCTTCTTCTTTTTACTTTATTTGATCTTAAATCTTCTCTTCATTCCCATACTCTAAAAATGCCTCTAGTTGGTCGCAGATATGAAAGTCTTCTGGAAAAGGTTCAGAAAGATTTGAAGAGAAAGGTTTTATATTATCCACTATTCCCAATCAAGAATCTAAATCCATTCTTTCTGCCAAATTGTTTGCTGATCATCATTGTGATGATCTGAAAAATCATAATTTCGCTAGGTCGATTCTCGCTTGGCCTTCCCATTCCTCTCTATGACCACCGATCTTTCCCTGTTTTATGAAATTCTTGCTCATGCGAAATTCTCGCGAGCCATCTACCAATTGAGCGGGGATTGTATCCGCTTAATGCTTGAATTCGCCAACCGGGGTGCTGGTAAGAGGTCTCTTTACCCAAAATAAGTCATGGATCCTGAATTTGTGGACTTAGAGATATGCGCTGAAAAATATACAGTAGAGAGCTTGTTCGAAAACTATGAGGTAATAAACATGAAGAATGATAGAACTAGCTGGGGTGCTCGTTTGAAGAGGAAAGAAAATATTGCCAGCGATAAAATGCTTCTGCAAGACATCGATTGGCTTTCTGGAAAAAACAATATTCCTCGCCACTCTAGGGACGATAGGTGGTGCGTCTTTCCGCTAGCTTTGAAAGGACCTTACATTTCAGTCTCGCCAATTATCAACCTTGGGTATTTAACTGGCCCGAGAAAGCGAAAGAGGTACACTTCTTAAATTTCGCTCAGCTTATGATCTTCACTCCTTTTTATACCTATTAATCTTGTAAAATTTTCAGATTATCAAGTTGAGAAAGAGCTACAAAAGAAATGCTAAGGCAAGTACCCTAGAAGCACTCCGTTCTATTACGGATGAAGTAAGAAATACTTTTCCTTATTACTTTTAACAATATTGTTGCCTCTGTTTCTTATCTTCATACGTGTGCGAAGGTTGGTGCTGAAGAACAAGAAAGTTCTAAAGTTGCGAAGACCAAAGGCAAGGGTAAAGGTTCTCTTAGCAGGGAGAAGTCTACTGCCCCACCTTCAAAGAAACGAAAGATTCGATCCAGTAAAGCTACGATGATGAAGATAATGATGATATTGATACTTCTCTCTCAAAGGAGGATTTTCCAACTGAATCTTCTATGGCACAACTGTCCAGCATCTTCTCTGACTCCATACAATGGATTGGAGATGATCGTCTCTCTAGTACGTGCAAAGCTCTCGCGAGTATCTACGATGCTCCTTTACTAGAGGATGATGATTCTCTTCATGGGGTTTACAGATCAGTGACTCCTAGCTTTCTAAATTCACTTGGTGTCTTGGTATATTTTTGTTCCCTTATTTCTTCATAATTTTGATTTTAAGTTATATCTTGATAATTTCTTTATTTTCCTTTATAGTCCGGGAGATCTTCCTTCGCTGTTGCCTCAGATCTTGAGAAAAGGCGTAGTATTCTCGAAAAGAAGAATCTTCAATTTCGCAAGAAAAATGAAGAATTGGAAACTGAATCTGCTGCTCTTCGCAAGAGAAATGAAGAATTTGAAATCGAAGTCGCTACTCTTCGAGAAAACTAAGCAATTAGAAGCTGATTCTTCCACTCGGAAGAATAAGATTTCTAGTCTTAAAAGTGCCAACCAACAACTTTATGGTATGAGACTTTTCTTTTTTCCTTTGGTTTATTCTCTCATTATCTTCCCTCATCTGATTTACCATTTTCGCAGACGTTTATAACCTTTCTGATGAAGTCATTCTTCTTCACTCATTCCCTGATCCTATGGATAACAATGCCCTTCTTGATCACCTCAACGATTGTTTGAATAGTTTTTCAAATAACAAGATAAAATCTCTTCCTCTAAACGAACTTCAATCCAAATTTCGCCTCTCAGAAATTGATCATAGATCTAGTTTAGGCTTAGCCAACCAATTTAAACGTCTATATCTTAGTTCTAAAGAGAAAATTAATATTTTAAGGAAGAAAGTCAGTGATCTCATAGATGACAAAGATCGCATCGCTAGACAAGGTGCTCAAGCATTACCGAAATTCCAAAAGACTCTTCTTGAGGTTCAAATTTAACGGGATGAATCCATCCGCAAAAAATGCCATTCTTAGCGAAAAAGAGAATCAAATTCACTCCCTTCTTGTCATAATCAATGACGATGAATTCGCTTGGGCTGCGAAGGTTCTAGATGACGCCATAAATAATTTAGGTGTTAACGTTAGTCTTCAAGCTGAGCATACGGCCTTGATTAGGGATATGATTTCTGACAAAGAAGGTTGTTAATTATTCTTCTTTATTTAACTGTTTGTTTTTTTATGAAGTTGTCATTAAGTTGCTGATTCATTGTCATATGTTCACAGAGGCTGAAGAGAGATTTCACAAAAGAATTGAAGAACTTGAATCTGAGAAGGAGCGGCTCGCAAAGGACCTTTCTTCTCGAGATGACAAATTTTCTAGATTGAAGAGGCAACTACAAATTACTGTTGCGAATTTCAAGAATGATGCTACTCTTTTTCAATAATCGGGCTATTAAGATGGTCTCAGTGATTTATTAACAACATTCCTCATTCTACATACCCTTGCCTCCTTGATGAAATCCCTAAGAATGTGCCTTCTTTGGATATCTCGATACGATGCTAGCGAAGAAGAGGAATCTGATGAAGATGAAGAAATAGAAGGATCTGATGAAGATGAAGAAAATGAAGAAGAAGAATCAAACAAGAAATAGTTTTGTTTTCTTCCTTCTCCTTTTGTAATATCTGTACATTCATTCTTTTAATCTTCTATTTTTGTAATCTTTTGCTGCGAGTTTCTTGGATCTTCAAATACAATCTCTACCTTTGTTGTTCCTTTCTGCACATTGTTAAAAGAACAATTCTTTTTTGCAATACAATTAATCAATACATTATCAATCTTTTTCATACTATGAGTGCGTAAATCTATCATATGAAAACCAATAACATGTTCTTATTCTATTCATTCCCATACTTGCCTCTGTTATTTGTTTACAAATGAAAGATTAAGAAAGTTATTTTTGAATGATAAAATGCCTCAATCTCGCAACTGTTGCTGTTGAATTTTCGCAAGTAAGTATTTCTTGGTTGTTTCCAAGATCCTCTTATATGTGTTCTTATTTTTCCTTCCTAGTTAAAGGTCTTACTTTATTGCCACCTCTTGTCATTGCGACAAAATCGCAGGGACGTCTTTACACTTTCATGTAATGACCCATTGATCTTGCCTTATCATTTCTTTAGTATTGTTGCCTCTGCAGGATATTCTTGTTGCGACAATATGACAGGCCTAAAAATTCTTGCGAACATAAAGCCCCATGACATTGCCGTCTTGCGACGAAATCGCAGGACGTCCTTACATTTTCATGTACTGACCCATTGATCTCGTCCTTGCATTCGCTGCTCTTGAAATTTTGTTCACAATGGGGTATGATTCCATCTCATTTTGCTTTTCCTCAAGAGAAATATACTCCTCTTGAAGTTCTCGCAACTCAGTCATTGTGATCGTATTCTTGATTCTGAAAATTTGAATGTATAACAGATTGGTTGCGAACATAGCGTTGATGAATGACAGAATGAGATATCTTTCATCCACACGACCAGCCATATCACTACACATTGTCTTCCACCTCACAGTTAGATGCTTCAAGCTTTCGCCAACCCTTTTCTTCAACCCAAATACATCTTCAATGCCAGGTCGCGAGGAATTGTTACTTATATACGCCCATAAAAATATAGCTTGTAAATGGTTGAAAGATGTTATAGTATTCTTTGGCAAACCTTCAAACCATTTTAAGGCCTCTCCTGTTAAACTTGATGCAAAATATTTGCACAATATTGCATCATGATTCTCCCATTGTAGCATACATCTCACATAAGCTTTGATGTGTTATGCTGCACAAGTTGTTCCATCGAAAATGCTGGTTAACGCAGGTAAATTGCACTTTCGGGGTATTCCTCCTAATTGTACTTCTTGTGTGAATGGAGTTTTCGCAGCTTCCTCTATGGCTTCATCCAGTTGTCTTTTACCTCCTTCTCTTTTATTATTTATCATTCCTCTCATTTCCGCTAACTCTCTCAAAATTTGTTCATTTATACCAGAATTTGGATCCATTGGTATTTTTAACTCCGCCTCTCTTCTTCTGCGTTCATCTCTGTTTTGACTTTCTTGTTCATCATTTTCTTCTCGTCTTTCTCTGCGATCTTCTCTTTCACTTATTTCATGAATTCACACACCGTTATATCTCTCATTTTCTCCTCTTTGCCGCCTTACTGTTCTCCTTTATACTCTATCATATTCTTCATTGATATTAACATTATTGCGATTTCGCTCACGCCTCCTTTCTCGATTATCATGATTATTTTGTCGAATTGCCTCTTGTAATTCTTGTTCTTCCACTTCTGCTCTTAGTCTTTCCCTCTCGCGAGCTAGATGTGCTTGTTTATTATAATGTCTTTCAATCAGCTTCAATTACTCGTTCATTTCTTTGTATTTCTCTCCCATGTAATATTATCCTTCCTTCTTCCTAATTTTCTTCGCCATCTTGATTATTTCGCCCCTGACGGTGTCTATTTCCCTGATTTCTATCATTTTGCCCGTTTTGAAGAGTTTCAACACGTTGGATATAACGATCTTCCATTATTTCTCTTCCTTCGCGACGCTCTTCGCCTGGATTTTGTATTCCCTCTCGGGTTTCTTCATTAGCATTTTCTATAGGCAAATTTTATCTTATTTCTTCTCCAACTGATCTTGAACTTGATCTTGTAGTGCTTCTTGACCTCCTATTTTGTAGTCTCATGTTTTCCATCCATGAGAAAACTTAAAATGACTTCTAGAAGACATTTAAGTGATTTGATCAATAAAGACTATAATTGTTCATCTTAAAATGATTTGATTGTGTGAATTCTTGTGAGGGGTGTAGTGTGGGATTTCCTGCTACTACAATGGAGTTCGACCTAACATTGTTCATCTTAAAGACTATAATTGTTCATCTTAAAATGATTTGATTGTGTGAATTCTTGTGAGGGGTGTAGTGTGGGATTTCCTGCTACTACAATGGAGTTCGACCTAAAAGTATGGACGACTATCAGCACCCATGGGTGTTTTTATAACATGTTTGGACAACACATCCAAAATGGCATCAAAAAGTCAGAAGTCAATTTGGGTGTTAGAATTTCAAAACGACTTCTAGCAGTCGAAAAGGTAACTTTTTGTGAAGCGAAACTGTTTTGCTTTTGACTTCAGAAGCAGATTTGTATCGAAACGCGCTAGCAATTCTTATTAGACTCTAACTGGTCGTCTTTATTCTTGATTGGGCTTCGAGGTATCACTCGCGCAGTAAAATGACCAATTTCCTTCTTGCTCAAAATGGATGATTTTATTTACTTCTTTTGTTTGAATGGATCTTAAAACTACAAGGTTGATGAGGAATTCCTCTGTGATTCTAATGATGATTGAAAAAAAGAAATGTGTTGGGTGTCTTGGTAAAAGATCAGTAAAGCTAAATAGTTTGGTAGATTAGGTGTGAAGAATGTTAAACTTACTAGCAATGTAATTAAAGCAAAGTGGATTTCGAGGTTTGGTGATGGGAAAAAAGTTTCCTGGAGAAGAATTGTGCAAGAAAAAATCAAGAATAATATTGAATAGATTATTCCAAGTGATGATTATAAACGCACTGGAATGTGGAAGAATATTCTTAAATCTAGTACTCCCTCTATCCCTATAGATATAAAGACGAACTTTTTGATTTTTTAATGTCCCATTAAATATGCGGAACTCCAGTTTTAAGATGATTTTTCCCATATACCCTTATTTATGGGTATTATCACAAATAAGTTAATGTTTCTTCTTCAACTCTCTATGAAAACAAAAAAGCAACTAATTTTTCGCATCGAAAAAAAAGTTAATGCTTCTTGTCATGGAAATGAGATAAAAAATAAAAAGGGAAAAATTATGGATATTTATGAAACTAAAAAAAAAAATCTTATTCTAAAAGAATTGGCAAATTCCGCCTATATATAGGGGAGGGAGGAAGTACTTTTCTGCATAGTCATTTAAAATTTCAAGTTAAAAACGGTAATTATGTGAGATTCTAGCATCATAAGTAGACAACTCATTGTCTATTATGTAATATATTTCCTGCATTCTATAACGTTTGTACACAGAAATCTTCTTTAGTAGTGGAGATGTTGGGAGATTCAATTTTTCTTTTCAAAGGAATTTATATGAAGTTGAGAAATTAGAGTTCGATTAGTTATACAATGAACTAGGTTCCTGTTATGGTTTCTCAGATGGTAAAGATTCAATTAGTATGAAAAGTGGTTTTTCAATACATAGGTGTTATGAATTGGAGCTAGATAATTCTGTACAAGTGGAATTTAATAGATATATGTGAAAGAATTTTATTCCTTATAAGTAAGCCATATGTTTTCGTCAAATTTTCATAACACCTTGCCAACTCGGATATGCTAAATCATAGAGGTGCTAATGCTCGAGAATGAGTTGTATGTGTTTTTTCAAAAGGAAGAACAATCTGCGGACCATATTTTCTTACATTGTTCTTATTTGTTCAAGTTTGGTCTTACTTTATTTAAGCCTTCAAATAATTTAATGGTTGTTGAATACCTTTTGAACTATCCATGAGGAAATACAATTTCACTAACGACGAAAGAGATGATGTGGAAGTTGAAGATTAACGTGTAGATATAGAGCCACATTCACATAAAAATGTCATGATAACTGCGAAGATATTGAATAGTATTTTTTTGTTTTGTTTTATTGCATAATGAAGTAACAACACGAAAAACTCTTCTAATATTAAGAAAAGACTAAGATAAAATTCAATGTGACACCTACTTCAAGAAAAACTCGGACGCCATTGAGTCATTCTTTACTAAATTAGTATAAAAGAAAATACATATTTTATAATAAAAGATCGACAAAACCCTCGTCGTCTATGTCAAAGTTAGCTTGTTTTTTTTCTTATACTAATTGTATTTGCAGATTTTTTTTTTTTTCACTTGTTAAACTATTATTTTTTCATCTGTTTTAGTTTTTTTAATTGGTGGGTTGTACTGAGTTCATAGCACATGTATATGTTAGTGTTTCAGTAATCTATTGGCTCAGTTGGTTCTTGTTAATCTGGTTTTTTAGTTCTTTTTAGTTCGCACCTGTTTTAGTTGGGAAGTAAAAGTGTTTATTTCATGTTATGTACTGTTTTTCATAGATTAGAAGGTTAGGGTTTAGATTTCCTTTAAGTTTTTTAGGTTTCCGGCGTCGTCTCCCGGCGATGTCCGGTGAAGAAAACCGATTTCCATGCGAGTGTTAATCGCTCGGATCTGCTCCACTTGGAAAATATCTCGGGCGTATAAGTGTTTATTTCCTGTTATTTACTGTTTTCATAGATTAGAAGGTTAGGGATTAGATTTCCTTATATGTGTAATACTATGATTACATATCTATTTGTAGGATGCTGGTCCTAGTTCTTCGTATGAGAAGAAGCTTCTTCTTCTTGCTCATATGGAATATGCAGATTTTGACAATAAGTGGAAAAGCATAAAAGCTGATTCTCGGTTTTCTTATTTTGCAAATATGGATTCAAGATCTCTTAATTTGCAACACAAGTGGTTAATTGAAAAGGGCTACTCAATTGTAGATGGGGAACTCGTTGTTCCAGTTGATGATGAAGTTGCTAGTAAGATCAACGAAGTTATTGGTAGAGGTATAGAAAAAATAGTCACTACTGCCACGATATCTTATACCAAGAATAAGAAACCTGTTGTCACGAAGCCCGTTGCCACGAATGATGGGAAGACTGCTGCCATGTTATCTTAAAAAAATGATGAGAACAAAAAGGTGCCTGGTGGCTCATCCCTCTTTGGTGAACAATTGATTCTCTCTAAGATCAAAGAAGTTATTGATACTGGTGAAGAAAAAATAGTCACTGTTGCCACTGTATCCTGTACCAAGAATAAAGAACCTGCTGTCATGATGCTTGTTGCCACAAATGATGGGAAGACTACTTCTATGTCATCTTTAACAAATGATGAGAATAAAAAGATGCCTGGTGCCTCCTCATCCCTCTATGTTGAACAATTGCTTCTCTCTAAGATCAACGAGTGGTAAATAAAAATTAGTCACCGTTCTGTGAGGTGAGATCGCAAAGTTGAAGTCGACAGTTGCTGAGGCTGTTGGCAAGATATTTAGAGAGAATGCTTGAAATTTCTCTTATTTTCGGTTATTAACTGCTCTTAGTTTATCCTAGGATGTTGAAATTCTACTTTATGGTTTGTGTGTTGTCTTGAAACTTGTTTTCATGAAACAATGTTTGAAACATCTTTAGCATTTTTGTAACACCACTACATTTTCTTTTGATTGAGTTTGTGGAGTTCCCATATTAAATTGTTGTCCAAATGGCTTGAGTCGAACAATGTATGAAAATATTGGCTTCTACTATTGCTGCTAATATGTTTTTAAATTCTTAGATTTCTATATTGACTATGTGTCTAGTTGAAAAGGGGTATGCAATCGTTAATGATCAACTTGTTTGTGGGGGTATTGGTTTCTTCTTTTTCAAGAGATGGTTCATTTTTGAGGTCTGCCAAAAAGGCGTATTCGGGTATTTTCAAGGCTGATAGTGGACACATTGGGAAAACAACTCATGTTAATATTTCTGATTCATTGTTGTTGGTTGGGAAGACCGGTGAGTCTTCAAATAACAAAGGATTATGTTCTGAAGAAGAACTTATGACCCAACAAATCAATGGTTATATTGATACTTGCAAGAAGGAAAATTTGAAAACCGTTGAAACTGAGATTAATAATGTTAAAGGAGGAATTGATTTTGTGGTGAAGGACTGGTTTAACCGCCGTGGTGGTCAAGGTGGATTTTAGTTCTTTGTTATTTCATTAAGTTCTAAATTTTGAGACCTCTTTTAAAACTAAGGTACTTTGTTAATGCATTGCATGGTCTGTGTGTTGGACCTTTTTTGTTGTGCTTTCTTGTTTAGCTTTCGGAAGACAACATCTTTAGTTGAAGGCTATGTCTTTAGTTATGCTTTCTCTAAGTAGCATGAAAATACTATATGCCTTCCAACTTCCAAGAAAGGAATATCAAGTTTCCCTTTTATTTTTAAGTTTGAAATGTATATATTGTGAGAAACCAGTTCCACTTAAACCGACCATGATGTAAAGCACGTATCCATTCTTTTCTTGATTGACCTTGTCATACGCGTGACTGGATAAAATGCAAAATATTTTAGGATGCGACGTATTATAAACATGTGTTTTTCATAAGAATATCTTGATCAAACCTAGGTTACCAATGTTTATTTTCTGTAATCCATCATGTCTATCCATGTAATTAAAGAAGCTTGATGGTTTGTCTATACATTCAGAAATATCCTTCCTCATTTTCTCTATTTTTGTGCATTTTTGTATTTCAGAACAGGTCATCGCGCATGCAGCTCTACCAACAAAACGATACAATCTTTTTTCCCTAAAATAATTTAGTTTTGATTATATAATTATTATTTTTTTCATTTTCTACTAGTTATATAAACAAATGATTTAACTCTATAATGATCAAATCATATATTTTTCTTCAAATTTATCCCGTTCCATATCTGCCTTGTTCCGGTTTATATATACCATATGATTAACAACAAAAAAGAAAAGATAAGAAAAAGAACAACGTGTTTCTTTTCACGTCGTTATTTAATTTTGACGTATTCTTGGGATGCTTTTGTTTTATTGTTTCTTGTCCATATGATATTTAATGAGTTAACAAAACAAGATATCCTTATTCTAACAAACATTGATCACTTTTTGGAACTTGGGAAAGTTCAAACCCGACCACATGATATATCTATACTTTCACTAATTTGAAAGTCTACTAAGGTATTGAAAAGAGTTACATGTTCACAAATGTTTTCACAAGTTTTAATGTGACTAGACTGTTTGTCGACCTAGCTTTCTACAATTATGTTTATAAAGATGAAAAACTTATTGATTCTAGAAAAATAATTATATGCAAGGAGTAACAGAAAGACCATATTAAGTCTCCAATCTTCAAAGTAAGCACTATAAACAACTTGATTCCACTATTGATAAACACACACCAAATAGAGTCTATTAACCTTGATTGATCAATAGATCTGGAATCAAGTAGATATGTTCTAGTCAATTCCTCAAATAACTTGAGTGCACATGTATCAGAAGAAAGGTGATCACAGAATAAACAAGTTTTTGTTAGAGCATTACTCGGTCGAACTCGCAAGTGTTGTTATCTCAATATTGTTGTCAAATTTCAGTTGATCAATACTATATCTTGATTTCTAGTCTACTACGCATTGTCTCGGTTTAGGATATAAGTGTATAGCTGAGCATCAGACTTCACTGCGTTTACCATTTGAAGTAGAAGATCAACTGAACACTTTGGATTGGAGATCAACTAAAGAACTCTGGAGAACTTCGTCGACAAAAGGTATGTGAAGACTGAACTATCTATTCGCTCAGATATACACTATTCTATCTAAAATGAGACTAAGTCGTATGACTAAGTAGACTTTAAATTATTGCACAATGAAAATTTTGAGCTGTGTTTATTCCAAATATTTTTCTCGAAATATGAGTTAAGCTATTTATCATTCAAACAATTTATTGTTCAAGATAATCAATTGAAAATAGCCTTGGGACAATGGTATGTGTGAGATTATAATTACTTAAGAATGTTTTGATTTGATTCATTTCAATCATGTGAAAATAACCTTGAAATTTAATATGATATGTGTGAGACAATCATCTAACATTAACTTGGGATGTTTCATATTGATTTAGTAATCATTTGAGAATTACTTGGAACAAATGGTATGTGTGAGATTACCGTTGCCTTCTTCCGAGGATGTTCCAAATCGATTATCGAGAGGTTTACAGAAATACTGACTTTTGGATACAAGATAGTATATATACATAGTACAGGTACTGGCGAAACTAGGTTGGGTCCGGAACTTCAATATGCATGTTGAGGAGGAGGATAAAGATGATGATGATGTGGATGACGACAAGATTGCAAATACAGGTATAACATAATTTTTGTTAAAAATGTCAGTCAATTCTTTTCATATTCTTTATGCGTGTGCATAGTTGTACACAAGTGTGTTGAAACTCATACCTTTTCTCAAAGATTACATCTTTTAGCACTCTTTCATCAAAAACTAGTGAAGAAAATAAAGAAGATGATGGAAATAAATTTGACAAAGGAATTGAGCCTGAAACTGCTAATAAGCCGAGGTACGATAATCCCAGTTTATATTTCTTTTCATTTTTTGTATGTGTACATACTTGTACACCAGTGCTAAAAATCATACATTATTGATACACTTGTGTAAAACTTGTACACCCTTAAAATTATTGCATTTTACAGATAAGAAGATATGGAGGATGGAACAAGCCGAGGAGTTGAGTATGAAACTTACAAAGTAGTTGAGTGTGAAGTCATTAACAAACCGAGGTATGAAGAAAATGATATCGATTACATTTTTTTTTTTTTTTGTTTGTGTGTACAAATATGTACACCTTTATGATTTCTTATGTATTTGTGTACATACTTGCACACAAGTGTACAACTTTGTACACCGTTATAAATTCTTTAATAATTGCATTTTTTCAAGTACTCTTACGCAAAGACAAATGAAATCCCTAAAAATCAAGAAGACCATGTGCACCTTGATGACCAGAACGTGATTGATGAAACTCACACTGCTGAATTTGATGAAGCTATGATAATTGCAGTTCAAGCCGTATCTCAGCTGAATCCTGAAGGCATGTTTCCGGTTGAATAAAACATGCTTTTACTCACACAGGGATATGATCCAGATGTGGCACCTTGACAAAGGAAGAAATGAATGACATTCTAGATAACTTGTCTGAAACTGTGTTCATGAAGCTTGAAAAAAGGTTGTTACAAAACGGCACCACCTGAAGTGATGGAAAGGATGACAACCATGATCTGCAACAATTGTCCAAGCTTTTCATTATTGATCCAAGAGGATCCTAAAGAAGAGGCTTCTCAAAAATATATAACCAATGAAGATGTACGAGAAAGGACCGTTGCTGAAGCGGTGCAGTTCATCCAAGAGAATCAAATTGTGTTTTTCAGCAGTCAAGATGGTGAAGAAGATAGATCAAAAAACAACCCAACAAAGAAAAGAATAAGGAAAATGAAGTAATCAGAGATGTTGAGGATAAAAGCGGATGGGAAGTTGTCCAAGACACCACAACAAAAGAGAGTTGCAAGGAAAAAGTTAGATCCTTACTTTACTAAGGGTAAAAACAGACCAGGTAGGATAAAATCCAATCAAAAAGGCAAGGGAAAGGTACAAGAAGTAGGTTATCCTGCACCAAGCATAATATAACCACCTTGTGGTTGATTTCGTAAAGGACATGCCTGAGAATCTCGATGTTCTATTAATCCCCGTGAATCACTCTACAGTAGAAATGACAGTATGAAGGCACTAGTCGTTGTTGAAATTTAATTTTGAAGCTCTTGAATGGAAGTGGTATAACTCCTTGCACTCAGAAAATAAGAAGACATATCAAACTGAAGCATAAAAAATGACAGATATGGTGCAATTGGAACTTAACAAGAAGAGAGCTTTAATGGGTCTTCAACCTGTAGAAGAACACGAAATAAATGTCATTCCATGCCTAGCACAATGAATCAACCCGGACTGCTTCATATACACTTGCTACTTTTTGAACGAAGTCTCAAGAAAACAAAAAGTATAGAAAGAGATGAGCAGAAATCCAAAGACATTTGTTAGCAAATGAGATCAAAATTGGTGGCTAGGATGCTGAAAAAAGTCGGAGTTTATGAAAATATGTGGGATGCAACAAAGGATAAAATATAGAAGGAGTGGCGTGAGAGTACAGGGAAACAACCATTGAAGAGAACAAGACTTTTTAATCTTCATATAAGATCACTTTCTGAAATTGCTTCAAAACGTTTTTAATGAGCTTGAAATAGAAATTAGTAAAAATATTGGACCTAGTCATATGTTGGTTTTTAATCAATACAGTGAGCTTAAAGACAAACATTTTAGATTTAGATTGTATAAAACCATAATAGATTTGTGATTTACCTCATGTTTATCTCGAATTTATCTAGTTGAGTTTGAAGTTTCGAATTTTTTAGTGACAAATTGGTTTTGATATAGATACGATCAAAAGAACTTAGGACTAGAATTTGTAAGTAGAAAAAAATATAGGTTATGTGAATAATTTCACTTCTAGTTGATGTGTGCTTAGTAAAGTACAAAGAGATAGTACGTAGTATAAGGAAACAAATTGAGTACACATAGTGAAAATCGATAACACTATAAAATAGTAGTGGGTACATAAGTAGTTTTGAAATGTCTTTATATAAATATATCACCTTGTAAGTCGATATAAATGCATTTAGTAGGAAAAGTTGCGTATATATGGTAAAACTAAAATAGAAGATATAGGGATACTGTATTCAATTTAGAAGTTTTACCACAAAGTATCTTCCAATGTACTTAGAAGTAATAACCTATAGCCTTCCCTCAAGACATGCTTAGGCATTTTATCATATATTCTGTTTTCAGTTTTATTAATAAAATATTTAACCTTTTCAATCAAAAAAAAAAAAAAAAAAAAGGGCAGGCTTCCAAGCACAATTGGAGCTATTTGGGCCTTTTGTGGTGGAAAATTGCTTCCCAGGCCCATTTTGCATTCCCAATCGTCAGAAGGAATTTTATGATGTCAATATGTCTTGAGTTAAAATCGCGCAACAAAAATGATAACTTCACTTCCAGTGTGTATTTTTTGAAATTTTGTAGTACAATGTAAGGTTGGGGTGCAATAATACAACTATTGTCCGCGAAGCTCTTATTGTCTTCCGAGGTTTTGTGGCGAATTTTTGTGAAGCATGTCTTTATGCTGTAAATCGGAATGTCAATCAAGAGGAAAACATAGTGCAGAAGCTAAAGAATGTGTTAGGAACTCTGATGATTGCGTAAAAGTTTTATTTCTAATATCTTGTTTGCTTCCACAAAGTATCTGTTATTGGAAGTGTAATGCCTACTGGTAAGTTTTACTATCCTTTTTATTTCTTATTCATGAACATTTATTTTTAGTTATAGAGCTCAAATGGGAGATGAGGAAACTGAAAACACTTATATTTACTCAACTCGGGGCTTGGGTGGCATAGATCGACACTTATCTGAAAACGAATTTAGAATTTCCAGTTGGGATAGATCCAACAAATCTAGATCGAGTACACGTTTCCTAAAGAAGAAGTACTAAAACTACTGAGGATAGAATTGACGGGATCTTGCCTGCAATCGACCTCACCATAGAAAATAAAACTCATTACGAACGCGACAGAGCAAAGGAGCAACCATCCAACCGACCTTATCACTCTCAAGGACCAGATGACGCTCTAAACTTAGAGATTCTGACGAATATTTGTTCCAAAATTCGTTTAGGTCAAGGGCCCTCAACCTGATCACATGGGACTCGGTAAGTTTACTTCACTTTACTATTTTACTTATAACTTTTTCATTCTGTATCCGATTGACCTGGTTCTTTTTCCATAGGATCTGTCTTTTCGTCGTCTACAGGTTAAACCTAGCAAAAACTTGGAAAGGCTCCAATAATTTTTTAACCTAGTCAAAAACGTTGCAGAGCCACGTAGGGTCATAAACCGCCAAGAAAGATACATGTTGTCTCCCTTCCTACTCCAGAAGATCGTGACAAGAACACGAAAAAGTACGAGGCAAAACTAGATCCCAAGACGAGGATCAACCGAAACTCAGCTTTATCCGAAGACGCAAAGATGCTAGTCGATATGCTACCTCAACACTTGTCCTGTCAGAAAGAAAAGAAGTCCTAGCGATTGTATGACTAAGTCTTGATGAGCCTCCATCTCGGCTACACCAACGATTATCCAGTATCATTTTCCGATAGGACCTCAATTCACCCAAGATGGAGAAGGAAAATATCTTCGCACCCGAACCTATCAAGGGACGTGAAGCCAACAATTCGGATAAAACTTTATTACTCGACATGCAATCACAATCAACTACTATCACAAAAGTAAACATGGGAATGATCCGAGACTGCAACTCCACTATAAGTTACTCATCCAGAAGCTCGTAGTAGTTCCCATAATTGAAGCTTATTCTCTCTAAAAAAAATGGCTCAACAAGCTGCCTCATGTGTCAAAGTCAGACGTAATGACTAAAGGAAAAGATATGACGATCACTTATGACTTTCTCATGTCAAAACACGATTATACCGCGTGAAGGAATGTCTAGAAGATTTCCAGAGAACTATCCCATCAATAAAGTCACCACAAATCAATTGTTCAACCACATCCATAGTTCTGCTAGTCCTAGAAGGCGTACATTGTTCTCCCAAAAGAAAGATATATAGACCTCGATAGATGATTCTGATAAACAAGTTCACATGAATCCCTGTCAAGACACCTAGTAGAGGCGGAACAACAACTTCATCTTGTCCAGAAAGACACTCTACACAGACATCTCCAACCCGCATAGTATCGATTTCTCACCTTAAGACTCAATCTCTTATGCTACAAGGGTTTTACCTCATTTTTCCAAGCATCTAGAGTCGACGAGAATCCCAAGTCATATATCAAACTGGGGACTAATGAATAACCATACGTCGCACACCCACATGAACAACATGAGGTATCCCAGACATCAAGTTTTCATGCAACAGATTTAGAAACTATCAGCACAAGAGTCTCAAAAGATCGGGACACATCAAGACCATTCAACTCCTCAAACCCACATTACTACATGTTATTTCTTGGGGACTATGAGATTAGAGTTCGACCTTCAAAATTGTGAAGGAGACTTATCTGTGACTCGAGAAATCTCGCATGTCTCTCCGGTCTTGTCGAAATTCTCCTCCATCAGCATTTTCTCTGTACTCAGCAATTGCAACTATGTTCCGGATCAAGATAAAATATTTTAGGGTTTTATACACGTGCAATATGACTATATCAAGTAGAAAAAACATTCAAATTATCCTTGGACAATAAACGCATGCAGGATACAAACTAGGGTTCACAATCAGTTTGAAGAGAAGTCTATAGTTTCCGCTCTAGTCAAAGTAACTCATACTTTAGTCATATAACTCGAAGAACTGAGAAAAATGGGTAGAGAATTCGACAACGCACTCTTGATGAAAAATATTCGTCTATGTCTCTCATACCACGTGTTTCGAAATATGGTCCAATAGATATCATCAAAAAACTTGAAGGAATTGCTGTTAAAAATCTATGAATTCACGAGTTTAACTTCACGTGGATTTATCATCGGAAAAACAAGCTCAAAATCCTAATTTTAATCTATTAGATGAAAGGAAAATGTTTTCTGTTCGATAGTTGGGACGAGCCACTGAAAACGGACGTCAAACGAAGTTTCTACAATCTCCCAGTGGAGATCGCGTAAGGAAGGACCTCATACTACAAATTTTACTTAGGGTTTTCATCTACTGCATACGCAATGAGCCAACTAGGGTTTGCACAAGTTAAGAACTCTTGAGGGTCTATTTTATTTACGAGATGTGTACAAAAAAGGTCCAGAGAGGGAAAATATCAACCTTGAAGCATGGAGGTCCTTAAAGAAAATCTCTTGTTTCATGTTCGGTTGGTTCACTTTGGTATCTGCATCTCGATCTGCTTGCTTATCATATTCCATCTCTTCAACTACCATGCGCCCCTCCAAAGAGTTTACAATATTATCCGAAGCAATACCGTTCAGAGTTATCATCCGCATGATATTAAATCCATCGGCAAGTGTCTCATCGATGTCAAGACATGGATCCCAGGAAATCACCCTCATGCCGGTCAGTTGTTTCTGCACTCCGAATATCTTTCGAAAGTCCTCTAAAATTATCAAAGCTCGCCTCATCTCTATACTACCAAGGGTGAATTCATTCTCACCATGAAGAGCATCTCTGAAAAGCAAGGGCTAGGAGTGCAATAACTTTTCAAATTCGGCTTGGATATTGTTGAGCCATTCTTGGAGCCATCTCACGTTAAAGCGAAGATTTTCACAAGTGGTCAAGAGCTTCCAAGATCTATCAAGTAACTAGAAGGAATGTTGTTCAGAGTCAAGTCCCGTACGGCATCGAGAGTCTCCAGCAAGTCGTTAACTATTTCGATCACAGGATGAACAACATAAGTTATTATCCCCATTGTAGCAATGTGGCCATATCTTTTCCAAATCGACAATGTACAGGTTTGGCATATTTGGTAGCAACACCGAATCCCCTATGAGTATTTCATTTGATCCTGTGGTTGCACTAGGGCCAACAAAA